>JALMGA010000014.1:14381248-14853748 GCA_023333525.1 Aspidoscelis tigris stejnegeri | reverse complement strand
AGCCAACCTGTGCCAGTTTGGTCTAGTGGTTAGGGAGCTGAACTCTTATCTGGGAATACTGGGTTTGATGCTCCACTCCTCCACGAAGCCAGCTGGGTGACTTTGGGTGAGTCACAGCACCCTTCTGAGCTCCCACAGCCCCACCTGCCTTACAGGGAGAAGAACAGAAGGTTGATCAGCCACTTTGAGTCCCCTTAAAATGGGTGAGGAAAGCAGGGTAGAAAAACCAACTCTTCTTCTTCCTCCACAAGGCCAGCTGGGTGACCTTGGGCTAGTCACAGCTCTCTTCTGAGCTCTCACAGCCCCACCTGCCTCACTGAGTGTCTGTGGTGGGGAGAAGAACAGAAGGTTTGTCGGCTGCTTTGAGTCCCCTTAAAATGGGTGAAGAAAGCAGGGTAGAAAAACCAACTCTTCTTCCTCCTCCTCCACAAAGCCAGCTGGGTGACTTTGGGTGTGTCACAGCACCCTTCTGAGCTCCCACAGCCCCACCTGCCTTACAGGGAGAAGAACAGAAGGTTTGCCAGCAACTTTGATTCCCCTTAAATGGGTGAGAAATGCAGGCTAGAACAACCAACTCTTTCCTCCTCCTCCTTCTTCTTCAGCCTACCCAGCCTGTCGTCCTCCCCTTGGGGAGAAGCCAAGGAGACAAGGTTTGAAGTGCTGGGTGGCAAAGATGATGGATGGGCCCTGCAGATTTTGTCCCAAGGTGTAAATTACTCCTTGCTTTGAGGCTCTGGCAAGGGTCTCTCTCTCTGTGCATGCGCGCGCATGTGCCCACGGCGGGGACTTCATTTGTATAATCAAGGGCAGGATAAATTGCCCTGGTTCAGATCTGCAATGGAGTGCTCATTATGTCCCCATTTATCTTCGCCTGCCAGGCATTTAATTTCCCTCTGGCCGGCCTTGGCTGAAATAGGAAGGAAAAGGAGGTTAGCTGGGGGGGGGGGGGGCGGAGGGCAGGCAGTGTTGGAGGGAGAAAGAGGAAAGGTGTGATATTTCTAAAGATTTTGTTGGCATTCCTGTTCAAAAGACTTACGGTCAAAGGCAGCAAAGTGCGGAGTCAGTGGAACAGGTTGCCACGGGAGGTGGTGGGTTCTCCTTGGCTGGAGGTCTTCAAGCAGAGGCTGGACCTACATCTGTCTGGGATGGTTTAGGGAATCCTGCATTGAGCAGGGGGTTGGACTAGATGACCCTGGAGGTCCCTTCCAACTCTATGATCCCATGATTCTGGCCTTTCTAACGCCCTCTCCTTCCTCTCCAGGGAAAGTCTATTTCCTCAAGACCTACCGCAAACTGAGCTTCCCGGAGGCCGCCCAGGCGTGCACCAAGAACGGAGCCGCGGTGGCCAAAGTGGGCCAGCTCTACGCCGCGTGGAAGATCCAGCTCTTGGATAAGTGTGAGGCCGGCTGGGTGGGCGACGGGAGCATCCGCTACCCTATAGTCAACCCGAGGGCGCGCTGCGGGGGGCGGGAGCCCGGCGTCCGCAACCTTGGCTTCCCGGACAAGAAGTACAAACTCTTTGGCGTCTATTGCTACAAAGACTCCATCACCGGTGGTTCAAAGAAGAAGGGAAAGGGTGGAACGGACAAGTGGAAACCTTTCCAGATCTAGCGGTCCTGTTGCGCGGCGGGGAAAGAAACCCACGCCCAAAAACTGAATTTCCCCATCTACTTTTTCTATCTTCCAGCCCTGGGAGACTGGCAACAGGGATGGGGTGGGGAGGATTTCTCCACCTTCGTGTTTCATCTGCAAGAAGCCGTGCAGAATTCGGGGTACGGGGAACAGGCAGCCCCAGTGTGGGTTGGTTGGCGCTGTTGGAAGGAAGCCTCGTTTCTCCTGGTGTGATCGCGGCCCGATGGACTTTCCTCGTTTACTTTTATTTACCCATTTATTTTGCAAGCTTGGCTCTGAGCGAGAAGTCTTGGGGGTGTGTGTGTCTTGGCTTGGCTTTCTTTGCAGTCCGCCATTATATTAATGCTTTGGGGCAAAGCTTTTTTGGGGGGCCTGGGGGGCAGAGGTGGAATTTTTCTTCTTCTTTTTTTTAGACTCTTCCAGCTGAAAGCAGGACGCCTGCACTTAGTCGTCTGGAAAGGATGGACTGGAGAAGAAATGAGAAAAATAATCTCTTATCATTCAATCTTGCATGTTTTCTAGCAAATGCGGAAATTAGTCCCTCCTATGGCAGCAGCAAATATCTGTAGCTCAGGATTGTCGGCCTTCTCCAAGCCCAGTTTTCCACTGGCAGGCATTCCACTGGGTAACAGCTAGATTCCCCTGAAACCCAGCAACTAGAAGGTTAGTTCTTCACCTTCCCGTGGAATACCTAATCTGACAACGGTTACCCAACATTTACACAGAGGAAAAAGGTACTTAACTGTGAACCAGTTTGGTCAAGTGGTTAGGGAGCCAGACACTTATGTGGGAGTACTGGGTTTGATTCTGCACTCCCCCATGACGCCAGCTGGGCAACCTTGGACTAGTCACAGCTATCTTCTGAGTTCTCATGGCCTCACCTACCTCCCAGGGCGTTCTGTTGTGGAGGGAAGAACAGGAGGTTTGTGAGTGGCTTTGAGTCCCCTGTGAGAACAGAAGGTTTGTCAGCAGCCTTGAGTCCACTTGAATGGGTGAGAAAAGCAGGGTAGGAAAGCCAACTCTTCTTCCTCCTTATTTGATGGGTCTGTGGTAACCATAAATAAAGCTACAATACTTAACTCCTCATCAGGCAAGACGAAGGACGCGAGACCTTAGGGTAGGCTTCTGTTATAGCCCATCAGCCATTGCAAACCTGTCTTTGCAAGTTTTACTGAATGGAGTAGTGACTCGTGAGAATGTCTGCAAATGGAAAAAAAAATCAGCCGCAAGCCATTCCAACAACCGTCCAAGAGACCATTTCCTACCAGGTAGCTCTGCGCTTCATGGTTTGGCAGACGAGAAGCAGCATGAGGTTTACTAGGCCGGTTTGTGAGTTCCTAGCCGGCCGGTCCGTGTTCATAATATCTCCAGAACCTGTAATCCCCTGCCTTTTTGGACGATGCTCTCTGTACATACTAATAAACGAATGTCTGTGTCTGGGCGTTCGGGAAGGCTTCATGTTTTGCTCAGAAAGCACATAAAAATAGGCACCAATTCCAATATATCCCACGGTGTTTGGCTTACGAAATGATGGGGTTCCGGGTACTTTCCTAAGCGTGAATCTGGTTTCCTGAGCTGTGTCCTCAGATTCAAAGTTTTCCCCCTCCTTATGAACTCGTCTCGGTCACCCCACTGTGTGCAAACGGGTTAAGAGAGTTTCATTTCAGTTAGGAGGAGAAGAAAGACTCGCATTGCTTCCAGCCTATTCCCACTTGATTGAATCAAGAAGCCAGGCTGTGCCCTTAGGAACTGTTAAAAAATCTTTATTAAAATGCCCCGTAGTACAGAGATCACAAAGGGGTTTCCCCACCTCCCCCCTTTTTCTTTTTCAAGGGAAACACTGCAACCAATAGGGAAAAAGTAGGACAGAAAGGAGAGAGAGGAATGGACATTGAAGGCAAACAGGAGACCATGTTGCTACTCGCTTGTGCGGACGGCGCGGATAAATCCTTGCGTACGGCCAGAGACTGGGCCCCTAGATTCAGAAGTGAACCTTTCTGCAGTCGTGCCTAATTTGCCAAGGGGTATTTTGGTCAGTTTGGGGGTGAAAAGGCGAGAAAGGAGACCCCCTGCCCTTCTCGGTAACTCAGGAAACATTTGCTCCGGAATTCCACCCTCTCGCTTCTCAAGTTACATGTGGGGGTCAGTGAGCACTAGAAACTGGTGAGTCCTTGTAGAAAGGATAGGGGCCGCCGGATTTTGCACCCCACATTTGGAACATGGACAAGGCTGGCCATTGTGGGTGCTGCAGAATTTGTAGGAAAAAGTGGACGGGTGCATTTCTCAGGTGCATTACTGCACCAGGTTGAGAAATGGTGCTGGCGGAGTGGGAGGTTCCGTGCTCTGAATGGAGCTTTGGTTGGGTCTCCCAGAAAGTTGAGGTCCCAGTTGGCCACCTGACCCTACATGGCCAGGCCAAGTTCCTGCCACGGCTGCCATAAAACCCAGGGCAAATGTTAACAAAATTTTATTTATCGGCATGTGGGGAGCTATGGGTGGGCAAAAGAGGCAGAGCATCAACCGATTCCTAACAGGCACACATGTCCACACACACACACACATACACACACATTACTTCCCAGGGGAGGAGGGCTGGAGGGAGATGGGGAGGACTAGAGGGAACAGGGCAGGGAGGGGAACTTGTGCTTTCATCGGGCTCCTGTCATTAAAAGTAATTGCTTTCCTCCTCTGTCCAGTCCACCTTTGTGTGTTGTTGCTGCTGCTGCTGCTGCTTCTGGTGTTTTCTGCGGTCCTTTCGAGATTTGTGGCGTCGGTGGAGGTGGTGCGGATGGTGGCGACGGTGGTGCCGCCGGGTCCTGTGGGATCGCCTGGCTACAGTGGAGTAAACAGTGGAGAGAGATGCAGTGTCATTGAGAGAGCACCAGCTAAAGAGGGAGGCCTACCCAAAACCCACCCATGTCTCCCAAGAGATTGTCCTTATATATGTAAGATTTCTTTCCTTGCTTCCTGTGAGGCAGTTTGGTCTAGTGGCTAGGGAGTCAGACTCTCATCTGGGAATACCGGGTTCGATTCTGCCCTCTGCCATGAAGCCAGCTGGGTGAACTTGGGCTAGTCACAGCTCTCTTCTGAGCTCTCACAGCCCCACCTACCTCACAGGGTGACTGTTGTGGGGAGAAGAACAGGAGGTTTGTCAGCTGCTTTGAGTCCCCTTAAATGGGTGAGAAAAGCAGGGTAGAAAAGCCAACTTTTCTTCATCTCCAATATCTTCCTTCCTTCCTTCCTTCCTTCCTTCCTTCCTTCCTTCCTTCCTTCCTTCTCTCTGAAGTTTCTCCGTCTCTCCTTTTTCTATTTTGCTCCCTTCCTCCCTTCTCTGCCTTATCTTTCATTCTCTCTCCCTCCCTTCCTCATTTACATGGCCATTGACCGTAGCCCTTCACCTCATAGCCCCATAGCTTTGCCAAGGTGCAAAGTGGAAGCAATGTGGTCGCTGGCCATGGTGCTGAATTCTAAGCAGCACGCCTACACCTCCAGTTCCACTGCTTCTGTCCCTGGTGCTGATCTTGGTCGGCCGTGTGCCAAACTTTAATCCTCCCATGCATTTTTATCGGCAAAATTGTGTCATAGTTCCATCGTAGCTGCCAATAGGGCGGAATGCTGAGGAGTTCTAACCATCTGTTAACTATACCTATTAACCAGAAAAAAACAGCCATCCACCTGGACACACCTTACTCTATATGTCAAACTGTTTAGTCCAACAGTTAGGGAGCCGGCCTCCTATCTGGGAATACCAGGTTTGAAGCTAGCTGGGTGTCCTCGGGTTAGTCACAGCTCTCTTCCTGAGCTCTCACAGCCTTGCCTGCCTACTACGGCACATACTTCTTGTCTTTTCTCCAAGCCCACCTATCTTCTGTGCCAATGTTTCCCCACATTTCTAAGTGACCGCCTGACGGCAGCAAAATGATGCCTCACAGTTTCTCAGCAGGTATATTACCTGCTGTTGCGCTAGAGAGTTAGATTGTTTTCCTCTTGGCTGTTCCGCTCTAAAGGCAGTTATAGATCTAGGACAAGTGAATATATATGGAGAGAAGAAATCTACAGGAAAACCTTCTCCGCTTTCAGTATCGGTTTCCCCTGACGATCTCCTGCGCTGGAGCTGAATTCTGGAGATTTTGGGTGGCACTCACGTTTTGTGCAGAGAATCCTGGGCCTGTCCCAGGTTCCGTTGGTGTGGCATTTAATGGTGGGCAGATGCCTTTGGACGTATCCTTCTTCGCACTGGTAACGGATCGCAGAGTGGATGGTGTATTTTTCTTTCTTTTTCCCGATGGGGTAGGCATTTTCTACTGCCGGGGGTGGTCCACAGAGCACTGTGTAAAGGACAGGATAAAGAGAAGGAGGGCAGACAAAAGGCGGTTGACTGTTACCTTAGGTGGGAGTCCAGCAGAGGGACCGGCCGTTCTCCCATAAATGCCACCGGATGCCAAATGTTCGATACAAATCTGATTTGAATCCCTGCTACGAATCGCCTACACCCCCCGCATGTATCCATGAGCGTGCCCAATCTTCTCTCAATCCACTTATAATCCGTTCTGGATCCGTCGCAATTGCTTTCCCACCTCCCCGGGCTCACAAATGTAACAAAGCTTCGTACGAATGTATCGAAGCATTCCATTCAAATTCTAAGTCGATCTTCAAATGTGCGGACACTCGATACGAATGTGAATGCCCAAATTCAGACAAATCTGTAGGGATTTTGAAAGTGATGAATATTTGTGCACATTACTAGCTGCCACCCCGATGGACTGGGGTGGCGTCCACTTTCTGGGGGCAGAGATTAGAACGGGGTTTGCTTAAGGTAGTTTCGCCGATACAAAAATCAGAGAGGTTCAGAAACACACGAGCCGAACACGGTTGGCAGAAAGAATCAGATGTGAGCTGTTTTCTCCCCCACTGAGGCTATGAGCTTACCTGTGTCCTTCTTGCAGACGTAGGGCAGGTTGTAATTACACGGTACATCATTCCACTTCCCCGTCTCGTGGGACACCAGCACCACGCAGTCTTCGCCGCCCGCAAAGAAGTTGTCCGGCTGGTTTTCACGCCAGTTCTCATATTGCTAAGCGGGAGGGGAAGGGGGCAATTGGTGGTCCGAATTAAGGATATCCACAAATTTTTTTTGCATCTGAATTCGAGCCGAATCGAATGCCAAAACATTTTATTCGATTTGAATGTTTAGATTCCGAATGCAACAAAATTCAATTCGAATCGAATACATTCGAAACTATTCGTTTGAATGTTAGATTCGAATCTTAAAATACGAATGTTGATTTTAATCTTCTACTGCCTTGTTAGCATAAGAAGCTGTGCTACGATGAGGGACAAGCAGTGAACAAAAGCTGCTGCCAAAGGACTCCATGATCCCCGGGGCAGGTTTATATAGAGGGTGGGTTTGAATTGTCCGCCCCAGTCAAGTCAGGGTATGTGGTGTCCAAGTGCTGACTGCATGGGGAGGAGGTTCTACTGAGGGGAGGAATTTCCTTCCCTCCTGGGCACTGAAGAATGTAGAACGAGTCTTCATTATAAGGTAACAGTGGGAATACAAAAAACCAGACCTCGCTGCTGATTTTTAAAAAACCTGGATTAAATTGCCGAGTGGGAACCTGTCCTCTCTGGGTCCTTTATTTTTACTTTTTATTTTTCCCTTGCAAAAACCCTTTGCACAATTTTGCAATGCAATTTCGCGGCCGCTTAGCTGGCCACTACAGATTATGTTACCGGTGCTATTTTTAATACCCCGCTGAAATAATCAACGGATCTTGTAAAATCAGCCTGTACTTGGAAAAGCACTTTAAGGCTGCGGGTAGTTCATTTCTGGAAAGAAAATTCAAGCAATATTTGGTGAAGGTTACCCAAGCAATTGGTAATACTCTGTAAGCACTTCACGTAACCTATAATCCAACTAGGTTAGACTTGAAGGGTTTTCTTCTTCTCTGCTTCTCCTCTTCACCGTCAAGCAGAATACAACAGGGAAACAGAGAAGGACAGAGCAGGAGAGACCAAAGGAACTCCTTCAACCATCTCTCCTGTTTTTTGGACACACAACAAGACTGAGATGAAACTAGGACACTTCTTGTGCGGACAAGGAGGCAAAATTTCAAAGCCCCAGGTCCCCCGCCTTGTTCTTTAGGGAGCAAAATGGAGGGGGAGGTAAGGAGCCCCCTCTCATCAGCACCCCTTCCTCCAAGGATGTGGAATGGCTGAAGCAAGCAGCCAGTGAGCCTATAGCTCGAGACGGCATCAGGTCAGGATCGGAAGACGCCGGGCAACGCCCTTTGCCGACTGGTCTGAGGCATGAGCGTGAACAGCTGTGCAGATCAGAAAGAATCCGCGTCCATCACCTGCGGCGAAGAAGGCGTGACTCTGATTTGCCTGTTTAGGGCAGCACGTTCTGAGAAGCTTTGTTGCAGACAAATGCCCGTAAGCCTGCAGCTCCAGAATCTGTGACCTTGCTTCTGGATTGCCTACCGACCACTCTGAACTTCTGATAACTTCGACCCTGGAACTCTTTTGGCAATGCATTTAACTCTTGAGCCCCCAAGGTATCAGCTGTGGCTGACTGTTATTGCTGACTGTTGCTGCTGCTACTCCTCTGGGGTGCGCACCTGTGTTTGTTCTTCGCACCTTGCTGGCTGGAGACACGACACTTACCAACGCCGTGTTATCTGTCCACTGGAAATCTTGCTCCACAATCCGGTCATTAAGGCCGATCCAGGTGTTTTCATGCCCAAAGCCTGAAAGCGGCGAGGAAAGACAGGAGTCTAAGGGAGGCTGCGGGGCTGTGAAGGTGATGGCCCCATACAAAATGGCGCCCTCTCTTGGAATATCCTTCATGCTCAATGGCATCCGTGGCCCCCTCCAGCCTCCAAGCCTTGCCGACTTACTGTTAATGAAATTATGCTCCTCCCAGGAGTGGATGCTGGTCAGGTGTCCGGACCGTCGGCGGCAGTCTCTCTCGGCGTCCTCCCAGGAGCGCCGGTGGGCGAAGTAGCGGTAGCAATGGCCTTGGAACTTGTGCCAGTTGTGGTCACAGCCTTCTGTGTCTGCAAGAGAGGCGGGGAGCAAAGATGGCCTGTGAAATGCCTAAAACACAGCGGCGCCATTACGGGGCCCCTCTTTGCACCTGCGCAGGCGCACAGGAGCTCTTCTGCACATGGTTTGCAAGCAGCACTTCTGCCCACCTGGAAGTCCTGGGACCCCTCTGGTGTCAGAAACATGTGTCTGAATATGAATGTCAGTGTACGAATGCTGTAACGTTTGACTCATATCCGAATGTCCAACCTGGACGAATAATGAATGTTACAAACATTTGTGCGTATCCCTGTTCTGAACAGTTGTTCGGCACGCAAGGCCGGCTCGTACCCTCGCCTTCTTTCTCCATCTGCCTGATGTTTCCACTTTGAAACCCTTGGTTCCGAGGTACGGGAAGACAAGGCAGTGGGCACGGCTCACCACTGTCTGAAGGCTGCCCTACGAATCCCCCAGGATGGGGCCAGATCCACCTCATTGTCTACCCCTTTCCTCTCTTCATCCCCCAAGCCAAACCTTTTAAGGCTCTTATGGACTGGATGGGCTGTGGCCTGATCCAGCAGGGCTCCTATGAGGTTCTTATGGACAGGATGGGCTGTGGCCTGATCCAGCAGGGATCCTCTTAGGTTCTTATGGACTAGATGGGCTGTGGCCTGATCCAGCAGGGCTCCTATGAGGTTCTTATGGACTAGATGGGCTGTGGCCTGATCCAGCAGGGCTCCTATGAGGTTCTTATGGACTGGATGGGCTGTGGCCTGATCCAGCAGGGCTCCTCTTGGGTTCTTATGGACTGGATGGGCTGTGGCCTGATCCAGCAGGGCTCCTCTTGGGTCCTTATGGACTGGATGGGCTGTGGCCTGATCCAGCAGGGCTCCTCTTGTGTTCTTATGGACTAGATGGGCTGTGGCCTGATCCAGCAGGGCTCCTCTTGGGTTCTTATGGACTGGATGGGCTGTGGCCTGATCCAGCAGGGCTCCTCTAAGGTTCTTATGGACTAGATGGGCTGTGGCCTGATCCAGCAGGGCTCCTCTGAGGTTCTTATGGACCAGGTGAGCTGTGGCCTGATCCAGCAGGGCTTCTCTGAGGTTCTTATGGACTAGATGGGCTGTGGCCTGATCCAGCAGGGCTCCTATGAGGTTCTTATGGACTAGATGGGCTGTGGCCCGATCCAGCAGGGCTCCTCTGAGGTTCTTATGGACTAGATGGGCTGTGGCCTGATCCAGCAGGGCTCCTATGAGGTTCTTATGGACAGGATGGGCTGTGGCCTGATCCAGCAGGGATCCTCTTAGGTTCTTATGGACTAGATGGGCTGTGGCCTGATCCAGCAGGGCTCCTCTGAGGTTCTTATGGACTGGATGGGCTGTGGCCTAATCCAGCAGGGCTCCTCTTGGGTTCTTATGGACTGGATGGGCTGTGGCCTGATCCAGC
Organism: Aspidoscelis tigris stejnegeri; assembly: GCA_023333525.1. Classification (NCBI taxonomy): domain Eukaryota; kingdom Metazoa; phylum Chordata; class Lepidosauria; order Squamata; family Teiidae; genus Aspidoscelis; species Aspidoscelis tigris. The sequence goes on along the minus strand of JALMGA010000014.1, from coordinate 14,843,644 downwards.
AGGGCTCCTCTGAGGTTCTTATGGACTGGATGGGCTGTGGCCCGATCCAGCAGGGCTCCTATGAGGTTCTTATGGACTAGATGGGCTGTGGCCCGATCCAGCAGGGCTCCTCTGAGGTTCTTATGGACTAGATGGGCTGTGGCCTGATCCAGCAGGGCTCCTATGAGGTTCTTATGGACTAGATGGGCTGTGGCCTGATCCAGCAGGGCTCCTATGAGGTTCTTATGGACTAGATGGGCTGTGGCCCGATCCAGCAGGGCTCCTCTGAGGTTCTTATGGACTAGATGGGCTGTGGCCTGATCCAGCAGAGCTCCTATGAGGTTCTTATGGACAGGATGGGCTGTGGCCTGATCCAGCAGGGATCCTCTTAGGTTCTTATGGACTAGATGGGCTGTGGCCTGATCCAGCAGGGCTCCTCTGAGGTTCTTATGGACTGGATGGGCTGTGGCCTAATCCAGCAGGGCTCCTCTTGGGTTCTTATGGACTGGATGGGCTGTGGCCTGATCCAGCAGGGCTCCTCTGAGGTTCTTATGGACTGGATGGGCTGTGGCCCGATCCAGCAGGGCTCCTATGAGGTTCTTATGGACTAGATGGGCTGTGGCCCGATCCAGCAGGGCTCCTCTGAGGTTCTTATGGACTAGATGGGCTGTGGCCTGATCCAGCAGGGCTCCTCTGAGGTTCTTATGGACTGAATGGGCTGTGGCCTGATCCAGCAGGGCTCCTATGAGGTTCTTATGTTCCTATAGCTTGCTTCTATGATTATGTCCCCTCGACAGGAGACCCGGAATCACGCCGGCTTCTCCTCACCTCGGTCACATAGGTCCCCTCCATAGCTGGACAGGCACAAGCAGACGAAGGAGTTGATTTCATCTATGCAGGTACCACCATTCTGACACGGACTAGACAAACAGTCGTCAATATCTTTGGAGAGAAAAAGATGGAACATTTTGAAGGCTCAGAATCGGAAAGTCAAGATGTTGGCAGAGGAGTGAAAGAGAAAGACACGTTTTTTTCATCTCCTGGAGTATGGATAACTGTGGCCAAGTCATTATCGGTGGCTGGGTAGAAATACTTTGGAAGAACCTATATCTGACCGCTCCCCCCCCCAACAGAGCCAAACCAGGGGTAGTCCTGGTTTTTAGATGCCCTGCTTTCCAGACGCGTCCTTCTCCACAGTGGCCCCTCACCTATTTCGCAGTTCTCTCCAGTGAAACCTCGTAGGCAGCTGCAGCGGGAGACGTTTCCGCTGGCTTGGCAGGTCCCACCGTGAAGACACGGCGTGTTATCGCAGGGGTCAACGTCGGCTGAAAGACAATAGAAAGATAATTTAACCACACACACACATGTGCGCACAAATCAAAGCCAAAAGAGGAGAAGACTTCTTTCTTCTTTCCAGGGGTTTATTTGTGTATTCGGGGCTCGAATAAACCCCGTTCATCATTGTGTTTAAATCATGCAACTTGAGAACGTTTGTGTATTTTTGCTTAACTCACTGGGGTTTTGTTAACCGCCGCAGACAGCCGCTAAGGGCAGCAGCTTGTCAGTCAGAATTCTAATGCAACCGTTTTGCATACTGAGCTGCGGGCCCCGCAGAGCTTCTTTTAAGTAAACATCTTGTCTTTCTGTCTGTTTATTCATTCACTCATTCACTCACTCACACACTCGCTCACTCACACTCACTCACTCATAGAATCATAGAATCATAGAATGGTAGAGTTGGAGGGGACCTCCTGGGTCATCGAGTCCAACCCCCTGCTCAAGGCAGGATCTCCTAAACCATCTCAGACAGATGGCCGTCCAGTCTCTGCTTGAAGACCTCCATCGAAGGGGAACCAACCACCTCCCGTGGCAGCCTGTTCCACTGGTTGATCACTCTTACTGTTAGAAATTTTTTCCTAACATCTAAACTAAATCTTTTCCCCTGCAGTTTCACCCCATTGTTTCTAGTCCTTCCTTGAGAGAGTGAGAACAGGGCTGATCCCTCTGCCTTGTGACAAGCCTTGAGGGTTGTCATTCACTCACTTACACACTCACTCACTCATTCACTCACTCACTCACACACTCACCTACTCACTCACTCACTCACACATGCACTCACTCACAAATTCACACACTCATTCACTCACTCACTCACTCACACACTCGCTCACACACCCACGCACTCACACACTCACAAACTCAAACACCCACTCACATTCACTCACACACTCATTCACTTAAACACTCACTCACATACACACACTCTTACACCCATTCACACACTCACACACACGCACACCAACACACTCATTCACTCACACACTCATTCACTCACCAGACCAGAAATAATTCAGGAGCGCAGGAGAGCCTCATTGCTACATATATCTCAAGCGTTCCCCCACCCCTTCCCGTCGGCTGCCATACGGCTGGGAGTGGGGGGAGTGAAGAAGGATTTGTTCCCCTTGCAATTAGCAGCCGCTCTCCTTTTTGAAAACGTTCCCCGGGGAAAGAGGAGGTGATTTTGGTTTATTTATTTTCCCCCCTCGGATGGAGCAGGGGGGGAGCCGAGTGCTTTGTGCGGGGAACAGAGGCGTCGTTAGCGTCGCTCTGAAGTGCGTGCCACGCGTCGAAGGCTCCTCCGTCTTCAGAAAGGCTCTTTGCAGCTGCGGAGCACAACGGCGAGCCCTTCAGCAGGAGGCACAGTCATTAAAACAGAAGGAGCGTCACCAGCGCAGAGCGGCTTCTTTGCGGTGCAAACGCCCCCACCCGCCCAAGACGGTAGAGTCACTGGCTCACTGGCTCCACACCCAGCAGGGAAGGGCGAGAAATTAAGAACCCTTTCTGCCCGGGTCCTTAATCTGGAATTAAGGACTCCGCGGTGTGGATCTGGGTTAGAGACGTGGATGAATATTTGTAAATTCATGCATTCATGGATGAATTTTCATAAATTCATGCATTCGTGGATGAATATTCATAAATTCATGCATTCGTGGATGAATATTCATAAATTCATGCATTCGTGGATGAATATTCATAAATTCATGCATTCGTGGATGAATATTCATAAATTCATGCATTCGTGGATGAATATTCGTAAATTCATGCATTCATGAATGAATTTTCATAAATTCATGCATTCATGGATGAATTTTCATAAATTCATGCATTCGTGGATGAATATTCATAAATTCATGCATTCATGGATGAATATTCGTAAATTCATGCATTCATGGATGAATATTCGTAAATTCATGCATTTATGGATGAATATTCATAAATTCATGCATTCATGGACGAATATTCATAAATTCATGCATTCATGGATGAATATTCATAAATTCATAAATTCTTGCTCAAATCGAAAGTTATCAGACATTCATGTGAATAGTTCAGACATTCGTTAGACTGGCGGTGTGGAAAAACGCTCCGCCGGTCACATCCACAGTGGACCCAGATTGCATTATGTGCAGATCGACAGCGGATTGAAAGTGGGTTCAGGTCGGATTTGACATTTTCAGAGCGCAGATATGGATAGGTATTGGATACATATTCATTCGTATCAGATACGTATTTGTTCGTATCTGATATGTGTTCAATACATATTCATTCGTATCCGATACGTATCGAATCGAACTTTACTACGTTAGAATGTGGTCTATTTGTACGAATACAGATTTTCAGACTTTCGATCCTTTACGAATCAAATGTCAAAAATGCATTTTCGACCCTTAATCTGGGTCTCTCTCGGAAGCTGGGCTTTTCCCGCCCCACTCATTAGAACGTTCTTGTTCTAGAATCTAGAATCTAGAATGAGGCTTCCGGTGTACCAGACGGCCCTGATCCAGAACATGCAAGCATTCTGAAGACGTTCTCCCCCTGTTACTGGACTACCAGGGTTTGGTGTACAGTGGAGTGCCATAATTCACTGCCTAAATATTCCCTCCAGAGGGTCCGGGGTGAGGAACCTTTCTTCCTGTCCCCAGGGGTATGGGGGTGTGATGGAGTAAATGCACAAGATTTCCAGGGGAAAATGAGGAATTCACATAGGTTGGAAAGAAGCCCCCCACACACACCTTGTTCCACCCAGAAACCTTTCAGTAGCTGACTCTTGGAGGCACATTCCCTGGTGGGCCCTTCACCCAAAGCCGCCCAACTGGTGGTGGCCCCACCTTCCATGAATTTATGCCAAGCTGTCCAGCTCTCCCTCTGCCAAACACAAACTCTGCCACAGTGGACCTGTTATAGCAGACCTTTCCCCTGCCTTTTGGGGAGGGGAAGGGGGTGGAGTCAGAGCCTTTAAGCTCCGCCTCCAGCCCTTGCAGAAGCACTGAGCTTGCTTGGAGCTCTCCATGGTGCTGAAGTCAGCAGCTGTATGGGATCCCTGCTTTCAACAAAAAAGAGGGTGGAGCTTCAAAGAGGGACCTTAGACCCTCAGGCACTTGGAGCGTGAACTCAAACCCAGTCCAGAAGGACAGAAGAAAAGACAGCCACACAAACATCTCCCTATCACTCCAGTGGACACCAAAATGGGTTGGAGAGAAGTTGCACCCCTGGGCAGGGTTTCCTTCCCTCTATGAAGCCTTTCTTGGAGCTGGCAGAAAGCTCTGTGGGACTTATTAGTGAGGAGTTTTGGTTTCCAGCCCATAAACACAGTGTAACCCCTTCAATGGGTCCCTCTTCTCCCACCACCTAGGCGGAGACAGAATCATTCAGTTGTGACATGAATAGTTCCTGGGGGAATTTCATCCCCTGCACTCTTCTTAAAGGAAGCAGGCACCAGAGCTTTGAGCACATGAAAAGATGCAGCCCCATTTTGTTCACTAGCCTGTTTTCATCATGGACAACCAGCTGGAGATGAAGACGCACCAATAGGGTTGGCATTGGAAGACCCTTGACCTTCTAGACTAGCTACATGGTCCCCTGGGCCCCAGGGCTTATAGCCTTCTCCTCCATGAACTGGGCAAGAGGTCAATCAAGATTATACTCCTAAGAACCTAAGAGGAGCTCTGCTGGATCAAGCCACAGCCCATCTGGTCCATAAGAACCTAAGAGGAGCTCTGCTGGATCAGGCCACAGCCCATCCAGTCCATGAGAACCTAAGGGGAGCCCTGCTGGATCAGGCCACAGCCCATCTAGTCCATAAGAACCTAAGAGGAGCCCTGTTGGATCAAGCCACAGCCCATCTGGTCCATAAGAACCTAAGAGGAGCTCTGCTGGATCAGGCCACAGCCCATCCAGTCCATGAGAACCTAAGGGGAGCCCTGCTGGATCAGGCCACAGCCCATCTAGTCCATAAGAACCTAAGAGGAGCCCTGTTGGATCAAGCCACAGCCCATCTGGTCCATAAGAACCTAAGAGGAGCCCTGCTGGATGAGGCCACAGCCCATCTAGTCCATAAGAACCTAAGAGGAGCCCTGCTGGATCAGGCCACAGCCCATCTAGTCCAGCATCCCATCTCATATCAGTTGCTTCTGGACATCTCAAGCAGAAGACAAAGGCAACAACTTCACCTGATCTTGACTCCCTGGAAATGGCCTTCAGGGGCCGCCTGCCTGCCTCCCCAACTTGGAGATGGTACCTGAGCCTTTGATACACCAGACCTCCATGACTTTGTCTAGCATTGCATGATGACACTTACATGGAATAGTAGTGTTGATTTCTTCAATCCACACCAGGTTCTTGTCTCCTTTCGGGGCAAACAAGTCCATTCTTCTTCCTTCTCCACTCCCAGCCTCTTCTGTGGGCAGCAGTCCTCCTAGGCTGGTGGGGATATAGCTTTCTTCATCTTCTCCATCTTCCATCGCCACCGTGCTGGGGTACGCGGAGGCCCCTGAGCTCGGCGTGGAATGGAAGGGGTGGAAATCTACCCCGTCCTGGAAATGTGGGGGAAGTAAGTTGCCCTGAGAAGGCAAAGGAACCCCCAGCATGGGTAGGTCCCAAGGCATTGAATGGTCTTCTTTCTTCTCCACGTTTGAGGAGGACCCAACCCAAGTTACGTGACTGGTAGTGCTTTGACTGGGAAGTCTGACAGTCTCTATGCTCCCCACTGAGCTGAAAGTACCAGGAAGCGTGGTTTCCTCTTGGGGACCCCTTGGGTCTACCTCTCTGCTTTCAAGATGGCTGACGATACTTGGCGTCGCAGCCACCTGCCAATGCCCTGTCGGCTCTGAAAAGTCCAAGGCCTCGGTAAATGTGGATCCGTCCACCCACGACTTCTCCTCGAGGTCAGCCTTGGTGGATTCCCCATTCCTTGGGCTCCCCCCGACCACCAGCCACGAGCCGGCGTCCCCGGCTAGAAGCCGGGCCACGTGGGGACGGACGCTCTCTGGCGTCGGGGAAGGAACGCTCCCAGCCGACGGAGTGGCGGTGCTTTGTTCCCTGGTCTCCGGCAGTTCCTCCAAAGCGTTGCTCTTCAGCTTCAGGCTCGTGCCCAGGTCATCCACACTGAGGACGCTGGCCCCGCTTTGGAGCCGGGTTGGAAGCGGATCGCCTAATTTGGCTCTTTCCTGAACCCCCAGTCTCCGGGGTTCTTCCGCAAACCTGATGGCTTTCTCATGACGTTCCTGGGGCTCTGGATTGGCCTCCCCGCTCGCCTCATCTGAGTGGGGTTCTTGTCTCCGGAGCTCAGAAATGGTAGGGGCAGCATCTCCATTCCCGGAGAAGCCTTCTTCGTTTCCAGCCGGCGCAGCCCCTTCGGGATAATCCCCGCGAATGCTGGCGTCCATGGGAGCACTTTCCAACTCATTGGGCATTATTACGCCTGCCACATGTGAACGATCCCTGGTGGCAGGCTGCTCCTGGATTTCCGGCACGGAGTTCATCTGGTAGCCATGGACGTTCTCCTCAGCCCTGGTGGCTTTCAAAGTCTGGGAAGCGGGAGAGTCAGGGATCTCTTGGTGGTCTCCCCTCTCCAGCCCTGCAAGCAGGACGGAGACACAAGCTGTTAGCCAGGCAATATCAAAGGGGAGGAGAGAGATATAAACAACAACAACAACAACAACAAACCACTTTGCAGCCCAGCTTAGCAACGCTATTTATTTATTTTTTAAAAAATCCTGTACTACTTTCTCACTTACAAAAAATCCGAATATTTTGGATATAAATTCCAAAGGTAAAAAACACAACGCAACCTAAAAATAGGGTAAAAGGCAATTTGCAACGGAATACTAAACTGGCAATCAAACTGTTTGTTGGAATAAGGAGGCTGGGCGCCTAAAAGATAGGAAAGTGAGGGAGAACGTTCTGGAGTGTAGGGGGCCAAAACAGCAAAGGCCCTGCTGCCTTTCATCTTTTTTCTCCAAATTGCAGAAAATGGTTTGCCAAATTCCTGAATTTTCCTGGTGGGGGGAAAGTGCAGGATGGTGTTGGTTTATGGTAAGAATTTGGAAATGGGTGAAAAACATTCTGCCAGCATTCCTTTCGTTTGTTTTATTTTGCAAAAATCAGTGAGGGTCAGTTTGCTTCCAGCATCCAGAAATTAGCTTAGAGAAGTGAAATTAAGGGTTTTGGGACCTGTTTCTTTTTAAGGATGATAATTAAGAGATGCAAATACATTTCTTTTTCTTTCTTTCTTTCCTTCTTTCCCTCTTCCTTTTTTCTCTCTCCTTCTTTCCCTCTCTTTCCTTCCTTCTTTCCTTCTCTCCCTCTTTTTTCTCCTTTCTTCCTTCTCCCAGTCTTCTTTCTTTCCCTCTCTCCTCCTTTCTTTTTCCTCCCTTTTTCTTTCTATCCCTTCTCCTTTTTCTTTCATTCTTTTTTCTCCTCTCTTTCCTTCCTTCCTTTCCCTCTCTCGATCTTTTTTCTCCTTTCTTTCTTTCCCTCTCTCGATCATTTTTCTCCTTCCTTCCTTCCTTCCTCCCTCTTTCTTTTCTTTCTTTCTTTCTCTACATCCAATTTTTAAACCCCACCACCCATTGTATTCCCAGCATGGCCCCTGCAAGATGGTTTTTTGAAATCTTAATTATTTCTGAGACATGTCTGCCCCCCATTCCCTCCTCTTCCCCCTCTGAAAAAAAGAAAGAAAAAATATATATCTAGATCGGCGCATGATAATGACTTGTGCATCCCGTATCCCAGAGCGGTTGCCGTGACAACTGCCTCCTCATTAGCAACAAGAGCATTGCTGCTCAGGCCTTCTGAATGTGGCAAGGTTGTGGCTGGGGGGGGGGGCGAAGGGGGGGGGGAGGAGACCATTTCCTAGACAGCTTCTTGGGGAGCTTTATTTCCCCCTGCCAGGGTTGAACAGGACGAAAGAGGCAGGGCAGTGGCTGGACAGGATGATGGAGGCGAAACGAGCCCTCGGTGTCGAAGGTCAAAGGGGAAGGGAGAGATGGACCAGGGTTCCTATGGCAACCAGGGAAGCAGAGGCTGTTGGATGCAGGCAGAAAGATGGATGGCGAAGGCACCTTGGCTTGGAGGGCAAAACGTTATCACTGTTATTGCGGTCTTTGGCTTCCATGGGCAGACCGGGCCTCCCCTCCCCAGGGCCATTGCCTTCCATGGGCAGACCGGGCCTCCATGGTTTCCTCCATCCCTGGCTTTCTCTCCTCCCTTTTCCCTTTCTCCTGTGCCAATTCCTTGGCATATTTTGCCTGCTAACACTTGCAGGAGTTTGCAAGCTAGCAATGTGAGCCTCCCTTCCCCTTCCCCTTCCTCCACGACTCCTGGCTGATCTGCCAAACTCTTTCAAGGCCTCCAGTTGTCAGAATCTTGCAGGTTGGCGACACAGCTCCGTCTGGCAATATTAGATGTAACTTTGTTACTTTGAGTTGCAAACACACACTAATTGGGCACCAACAGAGACACTGGGGTGTGTGTGTGTGTGTGTGTGTTGGGGTTTGCAAACAGAATTCCACCCCCACCCCCCAATTAGGCACCAGAATCATTAGGAGCTGTCTTCCTCACTAATTATGGGGTTTTCGTTTGTCTTGTCACCACAAGGGCAGAGAGTGGCATGCAGGTTAAGACAGGCGCTGAAAATTACCCGCTACTCAACGGTTCGCAAATAGACATCCCAGCCAACACAATGCAATCCTATATCAGGGTGGTGTTTCTTTAAAAACAAACCAAAAAACCAAAACATTATGGCTGGCTGCAGATTAAGTGGACTTCGAAATGGGATGATGCCAAAGTCTGACCAAGGGAAGAGGTTAATTGTGGTTGTTGAACCGGCTTGGGTCCCAAATATCTGAAATAGGGGGCTCTTCTTTGCTGACCTGTCTGTTCCTTAAGGCTTTTAGCTAACAGTTTGGTCTAGTGGTTAATGAGCCGTACTCTTATCTGGGAATACTGGGTTTGATTCTGCCCTCTTCCATGAACCCAGCTGGTGACCTTGGGCTAGTCACAGTGCGCTCCTGAGCTCTCACAGCCCCAGCCCCACCTCACAGGGTGTTCTGTTGTGCAGAGAAGAACAGGAGGCTTGTCAGCAGCTTTGAGTCCCCTTAAGGGTGAGAACAGAAGGTTTGTTAGCAGCTTTGAGCCCCCTTAAACGTGTGAGAAAAGCGGAGTATAAAAACCAACTCTTCCTCCTCCTCTACCTCCTTCACAAAGCCAGCTGGGTGACCTTGCGCTACTTGCCCAGGCTTTGGGGCGTTAACACTAAATATATAAGTAAAATGCAGTCCCAGCCAGACTTACCATTCTCTCCTATTTCGTTGGAGAGTGAGTAAAGGACACCCCCACTGAGAACCGAGGCTGGGCTTGGATCCTGCCTTGCCATAGACATCTCTACGGAATTGCTCACCAACTTCTGGGCCGCCAGGACCAAGATGGGCACCCCCGTGGGTAGAATAGTGGCGCCTTCCATCCTCCCACCTGCTCCCAGGTCGTCCTCCGGCTGTCGCTGGAAGAAGCGCCCATTCAGTCCGGCGTAAACACTCTTTTGAGTCACTGCGGGGGTATCGGTATAATCCAAAACAGCGGTGGCCGTTTGAGGGTGACCCCCTTGGGCTGGGGGGCTAAAGGCCAGAGTGTGGGTTGCTGGCTGCCCCTTGGGTGTGGGGGCATGGGGGCGCTGGAGTACTCCAGGAGAAACCGTCCTTTCTGCATCAGATCCATCGGGGGTTCCACGCAACCACGTCGGAGAGACTGGGTCAGTTACTCCCTCCGGTGGCCGGTCCTCTTTGGACTCCCCAAGCACCTGGTGGACGCCCGGTAGCTCTTCCATGACCTTCGTCTTTCCAGCCTCGCCCTTCCGCGCCCCATCGGTCGGCTTCAGGTCAACAATGCTGAACCTGCGGTCCTCGCCCGGAACTCCAGGGCGGGATGGCTCCGGAGACAGGCCCACCGCATCCAACAGCGGCATCCTTGGCTCCACCGTCCTCACCTCCCAGAATTCATCGCCACCTGGAAAAGCGGTCACCATCTGTAGCTGGTCATCTTCTAGCAAATCCACCCCTGCTTTGGGTATCGGGCCGGTGGGGTCCTTCGTTAGCTCCTTAGAATCCCCCGATAGGAGAGAATCCTCCTCTGCTTTGTGTGCCGGCGACGATAGGTCCGTATCACCATGCTCCACCAGGAGATTCTCCGTCCCTAAATCCTGGCTTCCCTCGGAGTCCAGATGAGGTGGTTCACGGATTCCCTCTTTGTGGCTTCTCCCTGATGCTAATCCACTTGATTTCTTATCCGGCTGCCAGGCTGCAAAGAAAGAGAGAGAGAGGGAGAGAGTGTTAACACTAGGGTTGTACTCGAATGTGCGTGTGTTTTTTTTCCGATTCGCAACGAACTGAATGTTAGAAAATTCGTAGGCATTCGAATGGATCCCCTTTGAATGTGGTAGGATTCTATTCAATACAAATGTATTCAAACTAGGGATGTCCACAAATGTTTTTTTGGCCTCCGATTGAATCAATTTGAATATTTGGATATCCAAATTCATTCATCGGCCTATGGAATGTGCTGCCAGAAGAGGTGGTGACAGCTACCAGTCTGGATGGCTTTAAGGAAGGGTTAGACAAATTTATGGATGACAGATGTATCAATGGCTACTAGAACGAATGCCTAGATGCATCTTCCAGGCTGGGGGGGGGGAGGAACTGGGGCGCTTCAAAGGCCATCTGCTGGGACTCGAGAGCAGAAGGTTTGTCCTTGTCTCTGCTTGAGATGCCCATGAGCATTTGGTGGGCCACTGTGTGCGACAGGATGCTGGACTAGATGGGCTGTGGCCTGATCCAGCAAGGCTTCTCTTATGTTCTTATGTTCTTATGAATAGATAAACGAATGTATTGAATTTTGAACCTGTTTGAATACGTTCGTAACTGTTCGTGTGGATATTTGATACGCATTCGATGATATCGTGTGAATTTGTACGAATAACGAATGTTTTGGGCACAACCCTGCTTTTTGATTATTTGCTGCCGAGTCCAGGAATGGAGAATTTGGAGCAATTGCACCGTTCCACAGCCAGGGTCCAAAAGGACAATGACCCCCACCCCACCCCACCGCACCCCGGGAACCAGTTCAGCAGAAATGAAAACCTACAGCGTAGTCTGGCTTAGGCAAGCTTCCATTTTGCTGCATCCAGACAGAAAGCTCAGCTCCTTAGACCCCAGTGCCAGCTGGAAATGGTACTACGTTCTGTGGATTTTCAGCCCCGGGGCTTCTACCAGAGAAACTACCTATCATATCACCTTTTTGGTCCTGGAAATAGGAGCCACAGAGAAGCAAGGGAGGGACTTTGGGAAGGTACATTAACCTTCGCTGTATACAACTATTGATGTTTCTATTGAACCTAGGAACCTTCCTCCAACCTAATGAGCCCCGCACTGAGACTTTTCACGGCCCCATTCAGGTCTTAATTTCTTTTCTCCTCACCAGCAAAATGAATAGGGACTTGGGAAGTGAAGATGCTCACAGGATAAAGAGAGCATGCTGGGAAATTATGGGGGAAGAAGAAGAAGAAGAAGAAGAAGAAGAAGAAGAAGAAGAAGAAGAAGAAGAAGATTGCTGTGACTAGCCCAAGGTCACCCAACTGGCTTCATGGAGGGGGCTCTTCTACCCTGCTTTTCTCACCCAGTTAAGGGGACTCCAAGTGGCTGGCAAGGCTTCTGTTCTTCTCCACACAACAGACACCCTGTGAGGTCGGTGGGGGTGTGAAAGCTCAAAAGAGAGCTGTGACTAGCCCAAGGTCACCCAGCTGGCTTCATGAAGGAGTGCAGAATCAAACCCGGTATTCCCAGATAAGAGTCCGGCTCCTTAGCCACTAGTCCAAAGAACCATCTGGGATAGAGAGCTGTGGAAGGAGAGGTCCTCATACAGAAGTGGAATGAAAGTGGATTATGAAGAAAGGAGAGAGAACACTTGAAAACGCCCAGAAGCAATTGGTGGGCCAGGTTGCTGGACCAGATGGGCTGTGGCCTGATCCAGCAGGGCTCCTCTTCACTCATGGAGGACAGGTGGATCAATGGCTACTAGGATGGATGCCCAGGTACCACCTCCACGTTGGAGAGACATCAGGATGCCTCTAAAGGCCATTTGCAGGGAGTCCAGAGCAGGTGAAGCTTTTGCCTTCATCTTCCGCTTGAGATGCCCAAATAAGCAACTGGTGGGTCACTGGGTGGAATGGGATGCTGGACTAGGTGGGCTGTGGCCTCATCCAGCAGGGCTCCTCTTGTGTTATGTTTTAACAGCTGCTTCATAGGAATTTGACATTACCCCTTAACTACAACTTGAGTTCCATTTGCTTTCCCCTCTGCGTTTCCAGGTTAGTCAGAGGCGAGGAGCAAAAGGTATCCTTTCTCGCCCCCCATCACTTTTGCAACAACTCTCCCGCGACGTTCAACTGTTGCTATAGGAGAAAGATCCAGAGGGGCACCATCTTTCAAAAAAACAACAACACCCTCCCCATGGGAAGGACCGGATTCGAATTCAGCCTCTTCCCCTTTCCTCTTCCCCTCTCTTTTACTGCGAATATTGTTGAAGAATCTCTCAGCTGCGAGCCGGCCGGAGATTCAATTTTCCTTCCCTCCGCTGGAGCGGATGAAAGAGCCTTCAGCGATACCGGCTGATTTATGAGCATCGTCTAGCCGAGGGTAGATGACAGAATATCTACGCTACGCCACTTTTCCTTTTAATAAAATAAAGTGCAGTCCCTTGTACAGCAGACGGCGTCCCGAGGACCCAATTTTAACCAGGCCTGAAGGTGCCAACTGTAAATCCAGTTCTCCCTCTGTTCCTAAAACCCCTTCATGATTAGGCACATGCATGAATTGGTTTGGGGGCATTTGATTCATAATGGATCTAGGGACCGTTCGTTATTCGCATGGATTCGTGTGAATTTGGACATTCAGATGTCCAAATGTTACAACATTCGCACATTAACATTAGGAGTTTGCATAAATTTTTGGGGGGCCTTCGAATTAGACTTGAATCAAATGTCAAAACATTCGATTAGATTCGAATATTTAAAATCTGAATGTCAAAAAATCCGATTCGAATCTGTAATGTTTGGATCTATTTCATCGAATGTTAGATTCGTATTTGAAGATACAAATGTCAACAACATTCGTATCTGCTATACGTATCTGTGTGCATTCTGTATACATCCCATTTTCATCCCGTATTATAAGTGCAAATATGTATAATGTACTACATACATATCTGTACATTCGAACAAATATTTCAGAACATCCGAAATTGGTTCAAATGTCTACATTCGAATGTTACTAAATCCGATTCGATTTTAAATGTCAACTTTTGTCCGTTTCGAATCGGATTTTTTAATTTTTGAATATTCATGGGTATCCCTAATTAGCATTCATGCAAATATGAATGTTTTGGAACATTTGTACAAATATTTGTACATTTGTTAAAGTATTCGTATCGAATGGTGGTTCTTTTGAGTGAGATGACCTTGAAAGAAATCAGCTTGCCACTTTGATGTGTTCTCTCGTTCTGAAGCTGGATTAAAACTTCGGTGTGAACCCAGCCCTGGAGATAAACCAGAAGGGAACCAGAAGGGAATGCGTAAAAGACGGGGCCAGGTTTTGTGATTTTTATACATTGTCGGTACCAAACACACCCACACCAGACTGAAATCACCCCGCTTATGCTGCTTGGAGGAAGACGGAAACAGTTAATGAAAGGAAGGTAACCTTTATGAACAGAACGGTTCTATTGACCTTTGTAGCAGAAGGCATCAAACTTTGAGGCTGGGTCTGGGAAACCGGTCCGGTTCGGGAATTGGTAGGCAGTTCTCACCCCAGGTTCATCCCCTCCACATTTCTTCCGTGGGGTTTGGATGGGGTAACGGACACTACCGTCGGCAAGCCACCCCGGGTCACATTGATCTAGACCATCTCGCCATGCGAGGTAGAGTTGTCCTGTGGTCGCCAGCTGTGCCCCTTGGCTCACGCAATGCTTCTGGGCTGCTTGAAAGGTCAGGCGGCCGGGACTGGAGGCATAAAATACTTTCCCTGGAATCAGGAGACAGCAAGAGGAATTTAACAGTGGAAGCTTTGCTGGAAACTAACCCCTCTCATTCTCGAAGGAGAATTTTGCAGGATAACCCCTCTCGTTCTTGGAGAACTTTGCAGAAAACTAATCCCTCTCATTCTCGGAGAATTTTGCAGGATAACCCCTCTCGTTCTCGAAGGAGAACTTTGTGGGAAACTAACCCCTCTCATTCTGGAAGGAGAACTTTGCGGGAAGCTTACCCCTCTCATTCTAGAAGATCTTTGTGAGAAAACTAACCCTCCTTTTCTAGAAGGAGAAATTTGCAGGAAACTAACCTCTCTCTCATTCTAGAATGAGAACTTTGTGGGAGACTAAGCCCTCTCGTTCTAGAAGAACTTTGTTGGCAACTAACCCTTCTAATTCTAGAAGGAGAAATTTGCAGGAAACTAACCTCTCTCTTATTCTAGAATGAGAACTTTGTGGGAGACTAAGCCCTCTCGTTCTAGAAGAACTTTGTTGGCAACTAACCCTTCTCGTTCTAGAAGGAGAAATTTGCAGGAAACTAACCTCTCTCTCATTCCAGAATGAGAACTTTGTGGGAGACTAAGCCCTCTCGTTCTAGAAGAACTTTGTTGGCAACTAACCCTTCTCATTCTAGAAGGAGAAATTTGCAGGAAACTAACCCCTCTCTTGTTCTAGAAGGAGAACTTTGCAGGAGAGGGTTGTTCCACAAGGAGAACTTTGTGGGAAATTAATCTCGTTCTAGCTGGAAAACTGCAGAAAATAAACCTCTCTCATTCTAGACAGAGAACTTTGTGGGAAATTAACCCTCTCGTTCTAGATGGGAAACTTTCCTGCTTCACTGTAAAGAATGCAGGATAGGAAAAAGCTATGGGTTTATTTTCATAATAGCCCCGTTATCTGTAAATATTATATCCATTTTCAAACATACAGACTCGCCGAGAGAGTATTCCTACCAGATTCTGAGATCCTGATAACTTATTGAAAGTATTACTCCCCACTGGGGTGAAGGGACCGAAAAGCGTCAAGACAAAATCACAGCAACCCTTCTTTCAAATTAATGGTAGCTTTTCTTTTTTTAATAGTCACTATAGACTTTGCATTTTGTTACTGACTCACCTTTAAGCTCTTTCGCGTAGCAGTAGACGTCGTACGCTTCCGCTGGGTCCCTCTTGCCATAGCTCCGGACTCCGGGGAGGCTGTTGCGATCCCCATAACAGCCGGGTCGCGATAGGGTAATAGGATATCTAAATCAATAAATAAGAGGTCATTGGGTGGAAAAGAAGAAATGGTTTGCTGGCTTTTTCTCGGAAGGTGTGGCCCCGTAAAAGGTTATGGCTCTGTTGTACTCCCAGGTACAGATAAAAGTGGCAAAGATCGAAAAAGTGGGGCAGTGGGCTAATGGTGGTTTGGTTTTAGTGGAGAACTACTGAGCAGGGAAATCCCCTCGGATTTAACCGAGAGGGAGGTAAGCGAGAGGGAGAATGAGAGGGGAATTCCGGGACTTTCCTCCTGAAGATCAGACTAACCCGATACAAGCATTTCCCCCACATACCGGACGGTGCGATCAGACAGCCATCCTGCGTCACAGTTGTCATAGCCATCTTCGAAAGCTGTTTGGAGGTGGGCCGGGGAAGCAATTTCAGCAGAGTTCTCCTCGCAGGCTCTTTGCGCTTCCGCAAAAGTGAGGGCGTAGCGGTTGCTGGCGGCTCGGTAATGGAAGACCACCCCTGCTCAGGCAGAAAAGAGGGAGGAGAGGGAGAGATGAACAAGATGAAAGATACCAATAGGGGTCACAATAAGACCCTTGGGAATCCCAGGTTCCTCCGTTCCAGTTCTCTCGGGACTCGTGAGTTTCCGTATGAATAAGATAGGAATTCGTGCGAGCGGTAAGGAATGGTTATGGACTCCCCACTCGTCTCTGTGCTTTTCCCATGAACCCCCAGCTCCTGGTCCTCACCTGTGACTTCCAGAGGTACCAAGTCCTGTTCATCATGAATCCCAGCCACCACCTCGCAGCGGTAGAGCCCGGCGTCGCTCGCCCGCACTGCCGAAAGCAGCAAGGTTGCATTGTATCGGCGGGAGGGATATCCCGGGAGCGAGACCCTCCCTTCGTAGGCCTTGGAGACCTTCACGGTGTTATCCTTTGCTACCAAGACTGGGATGTCTTCCGGTTTGCCCGTGGCTGACTGCACTTTGCTCCATTTTATGCGCGGTGGGTCAGATGGCGCGTTGGGGCCCGGGGAGTCAGACGGTTGCAAAAGGAAAAGGCAAGGCAAAGACACAGGCTCGGCAAGGCTGACCCGTAAGGGCTGGTGGTGGAATTTGTTGATATGGATCACTTTGGCGTTGTCCGGGGAACCTGCAGGTGAGAATTGAAAATGAGAGAGTCCAGCCTGGGTCTGGGTTTTTTCACCCATTCAAGGGGACTCAAAGCGGCTGACAAACCTTCTGTTCTTCTCCCCGGAACCCAGCTGGCTTTGTGGAGGAGGGCAGAATTGAACCCAGTATTCCCAGATAAGTGTCCAGCTCCCTCACCACTAGACCAAACTGGTCCCTCTGGGATTCTATCTATCTATCTATCTATCTATCTATCTATCTATCTATCTATCTATCTATCTATCTATCTATCTATCTATCTATCTACCTATCTACCTATCTATCTATCTATCTATCTATCCCCCCCTATACCCAAGAATTCCAGGGCGGGTTACAGCATATAAAATGAACATATTAAACCCACGGCAGTGTCTCAAATGCGGGGATGAAAAGGCTGTTCCTTTACTTAGCCAAGGGCCAGGGTAAAGACACGCATCTTCACAACCGATCCAAACCCATGGAATGAAGGTGCCTGTCGCATCTCAGCAGGGAGACCATTCCACAGTCTGGGAGCCACCACTGAGAAGGCCCTATCCCGTGTGCCCACTCCTTTTGAAGCCGGGTACCAGATCCTGTTGGAGGGTGCCTGTGTGGTGATGGGGACACCAAACCAGACCCTTAGTGAAAAAGTGGGTAGCAAACAACCCATAGCAAGGCATCCTTTTGTCTTCCAACCATCTCTTATTCATGCTTGCGGCTGGGCCGCCATTAATAGTTAATGACCCATCTATTCTTTTTTGCCGATATAAGGTTACAGGTTGATAATCAGAAGGCGTGAGACTGGTCTTGGATGGCAAATTCTCTTCGCTAGACTCTTGTGTTATTATGTTCTGAACTTGCTGAAAGCCAAGAACAAAAATAACTTAAAAATCCATTTCCCCCCCCACCTCCCATGAGGCAGAAAGTTTCCCATTGAATTGTTTGTGTCTCCAAGCAGGGAGAAATAGTTTGGTTCGACTGAATTTCTGGATACACGAACTGCCACATGTTCGGTTCAATGCAAACACTGACCAAGAGTCCATTTCTTGGGTGCCACTCGCCACCAGCCCTGCCGGCCACCTCCGCTGATGGGATCCAGATAATCTCTAGAGAAGCATGCCCCCCCTCCGGACTCTCTTCCCGGCCCCATCTATGGTCATAGGGTATTAGAGAGAAAAGGGCAGCTGGAGGTCATCTAGCCCACCCCTCATTCGTCCCTGTAACTCTGGAAGGAGGGCGGCCCAGGTAGTTTCAAGGCCTCCCCCATGAACTAGCCAGGAGTGCCGATGTGTTTACACTCACCCAGGACGGAAACAGGCAGGAAGAGGTAGCCGAAGAGCAACCAGACCCCAACATCTTCCATGACATGGACCATCCTTGACCTGAAATAACAAACCAATAGCAATCATCCTTTCCTTCCGTCCTTCTTTCCTTCCTTCCCTTCCTTCCCTTCCAACCCTTCCTTTCCTCTCTCTCCTTCCTTTCCTCTCTTTCCTTCCTTCTGGTCTAACCTCTTTTCTCCATTTCTTCCCTCTTTCTCTCCTTCCGTCCTTCCCTCTCCTTCCTTCCTTTCCTCCCTTTCCTTCCTTCCGTTCTAACCTCTCTTTTCTCCATTGCTTCCTTTCCTCCTTCCTGCCTTCCCTTCCAACCTGTTTCCTTCCTTCCTTCCTTCCCTCTTTCTTCCCTTCCCTTCCTACCCTTCCAACCTCTTTTCTCCCTTCCTTCCTTCCTTTCCTCTCTGCATCTTCCTCTCTCCTTCCTTCCTTTCCAACCACTCTTTTCTCCCTTCCTTCCTTCCTTCCTTCCTTCCTTCTTTCCTTCCTTCCTTCCTTCCTTCCTTCCTTTCCTCTCTGCATCTTCCTCTCTCCTTCCTTCCTTCCCTCTTTCCTTCCTTCCTTTCCAACCACTCTTTTCTCCCTTCCTTCCTTTCCTCCTTCTTTCCTTTCCTCTCTGCATCTTCCTCTCTCTCCTTCCTTCCTTCCTTCCCTCTTTCCTTCCTTCCTTTCCAACCACTCTTTTCTCCCTTCCTTCCTTTCCTCCTTCTTTCCTTTCCTCTCTGCATCTTCCTCTCTCTCCTTCCTTCCTTCCTTTCCTCTTTCCTTCCTTCCTTTCCAACCTCTCTTTTCTCCCTTCCTTCCTCTTTTCCTTCCATTTCCAGGAGGGCCCCCCAGCTTTGCAGTCCATAGGCAGGAGCATTCCCTCCCTGTTCCCCCCTTTGGAAGGGGCATCTCTTTCCCCCCCAACACCACATGAGAAAAAGAAGACAGAGCAGGAGGGAAAGAAAGCAGGAGCCCCAAAGGCCTCTTTTCATCTTCCGGCAAAACATCTCCCTCCAGCTCCACGCTCCGCTATCAAAGGCCTTCACAGCAGCATCGCTGGGTTGAGTCCAGGCCCCCCCCCCCCCGCCACCTTGGCAGCCTCAAACTTCAAAGCCCAGGAGCCCGGAGACCCCAGCAGGGAGCAAGCTAGCCTGGTGGTTAGAGAGCCAGACTCTTATCTGGGGATACTGGGTTTGATTCTGAACTCCTCCACAAAGCCAGCTGGGTGACCTTGGGCTAGTCACAGCTCTCTTCTGAGCCCTCACAGTCTGTGGCCTGATCCAGCGGGGCTCCTCTGAGGTTCTTAAGAACTAGATGGGCTGTGGCCTGATCCAGCAGGGCTCCCCTTAGGTTCTTATGGACTGGATGGGCTGTGGCCTGATCCAGCAGGGCTCCTCTGAGGTTCTTATGGACTGGATGGGCTGTGGCCTGATCCAGCAGGGCTCCTCTGAGGTTCCTATGGACTAGATGGGCTGTGGCCTGATCCAGCAGGGCTCCTCTGAGGTTCCTATGGACTAGATGGGCTGTGGCCTCATCCAGCAGGGCTCCTCTTAAGTTCTCATGGACTGGATGGGCTGTGGCCTGATCCAGCAGGGCTCCTCTGAGGTTCTTATGGACTAGATGGGCTGTGGCCTGATCCAGCAGGACTCCTCTTAGGTTCTTATGGACTGGATGGGCTGTTGCCTGATCCAGCAGGGCTCCTCTGAGGTTCTTATGGACTAGATGGGCTGTGGCCTGATCCAGCAGGGCTCCTCTTGGGTTCTTATGAACTGGATGGGCTCTGGCCTGATCCAGCAGGGCTCCTCTGAGGTTCTTATGGACTAGATGGGCTGTTGCCTGATCCAGCAGGGCTCCTCTGAGGTTCTTATGGACTAGATGGGCTGTGGCCTGATCCAGCAGGGCTCCTCTTGGGTTCTTATGAACTGGATGGGCTCTGGCCTGATCCAGCAGGGCTCCTCTGAGGTTCTTATGGACTAGATGGGCTGTGGCCTGATCCAGCAGGGCTCCTCTTATGTCCTTATGGACTGGATGGGCTGTGGCCTGATCCAGCAGGGCTCCTCTCAGGTTCATCTTCTTCCCCTCTAGGCAAAGGGGCGGATGCTTATTCCCCCCCCCCCCCCCCCAGGATATTTATGGCCAGCATCCTCCTTTTCCTGGGAGACAGATTCTGAATGGAAACACCGCCTGTCTGCAGGCTTCAAATGGCCAACTTCAGGAGCCGGTCAATAACCGATCAATGTCCATGAGATCAAACAGGAAAGGAGCAATAGACTGATGGGAAAATCCCTTAGTCATGCAAATCTGCGCATGAAAAAGGGAGGGTGGAGAAACTGGGGTGTGGATGAATATACATAATGTTCTTTCCTTCCTTCCTTCCTTCCCTTCCAACCTGTGAGGCAGGTGGGGGCTGCGAGAGCTCAGGAGAGAGCTGTGACTAGCCCAAGGTCACCCAGCTGGCTTCAGGGAGGAGGAGTAAGAAGCGTTGGCTTTTCTACCCCTACTTTCTTCACCCATTAAAGGGGACTCAAAGCTGCTGACAAACCTTCTGTTCCTTTCCCCACTGGGGACTCAAGGTGGCTGACAGACCTTCTGTTGTTCTCCCCAGTAGGCAGGTGGGGCTGTGAGTGCTCAGGAGAGAGCTATGACTAGCCCAAGGTCCACCCAGCTGGCTTCATGGCAGAGTGCATTTCAAACCCAGTATTCCCAGATAGGAGTCTGGCTCCCTAACCACTAGACCAAACTTTCTGTCCTTCTCCCCACACCAGGCACCCTCTAAGGTAGGTGGGGCTGTGGGACCTCA
This sequence comes from Aspidoscelis tigris stejnegeri, assembly GCA_023333525.1. Lineage (NCBI taxonomy): Eukaryota > Metazoa > Chordata > Lepidosauria > Squamata > Teiidae > Aspidoscelis > Aspidoscelis tigris. The sequence goes on along the minus strand of JALMGA010000014.1, from coordinate 14,822,779 downwards.
GAAAGAGAGCTGTGACTAGCCCAAGGTCACCCAGCTGGCTTCATAGAGGAGGCGGAAGAAGAAGAGTTGTCTTTCTACCCTGCTTTTCTCACTCATTTAAGGGAACTCGAGGCTGCTGACAAACCTTCCGTTCTTGTCCCCAGTTCTGTCACCCTTTGAGCTGTGACTAGCCCAAGGTCACCCAGCTGGCTTCACTGCGGAGTGCATTTTGAACCCGGTGTTCCCAGATAAGAGTCCGGCTCCCTAACCACTGGCCTTCTGCTCCTAGCAAATCAAACCCCGCTTCCCTCCCTTCCGGGAGCTTCGAGGCCCAGAACTGGCGGCTAAGCGGTTCCTTTGCCGTCTGACACGCTCTCTCTCTGTCTCTCTGTGCCCACGGGGGAGAGGAGAGTTGCCGGCACTTTATAAATCACCAGGATGGCTGCTGGGGCTGGGGAGACGTTCTTCTTGGAAAGACTCGTCGGAGGGGTCTCTGGCCTTGATAAATGCAATGCTGTTTCCGTTCCTCTCCCTGGAGGAATAGGAGTGTCCGTGCGCGGCAGATGTCTGCTGTCAGGGTCGGGAGTGCGTGGCCGGCAGGAGGTGGAAACCGCATCTGCTGTCGCAGGCTTTGGACCCGTTGGGGGATCTTCTCATAAATTAATAACCCAGGAACCCAGGGTCTAGCTAATCCAGCAGCTTGTTCTCCTGGTGGCCAACCATCTGCCCATGGAAGCCCACCAGAGGGTCATGACCACACGTGGTTTGCCTTGCTCAAAACCTGCAAGGAGGTGGACTTCAGAGGCATAGGAAATGGCCCATCGAATTGGATCTAAGGCCCATCTAGTCCAGCAGCCTGTTCTCCCACTGGCCAACCACCTGCCCATGGAAGCCCACCAGCCTGTTCTCCCAGTGGCCAACCAGGAGGACATGACCACACACAGTTTGCCTCGCTCAAAACCTCCAAGCAGGAGGACTTCCGAGGCATAAGAACCTCAGAAATGGCCCCTGGATTGGCTCCTGGATACACCCATTTGCAGGGAGTGGAGAGCAGGTGAAGGTTCTGCCTTCATCTTCTGCTTGAGATGCCCAGAAGCAACTGGTTGACAACTGGGTGAGATGGAATGCTGGACTAGATGGGCTGTGGCCTGATCCAGCAGGGCTCCTCTTAATTCATGGGGGACAGGTGTATCAAGGGCTACCAGAAAGGATGCCCAGGTACTACCTCCAGGTTGGAGAAGCAGGCAGGAGGCCTCTGAAGGCCATTTGCAGGGAGTGGAGAGCAGGTGAAGGTTCTGCCTTCATCTTCTGCTTGAGATGCCCAGAAGCAACTGGTGGGTCACTGCATAAGACTGGATGCTGGACTAGATGGGCTCTGGACTGATCCAGTAGAGCTCCTCTTCATTCATAAAGGACAGAAGCAGCAAGGGCAACCAGAATGTATGCCCAGGTACCGCCTCCAGGTTGGAGAGACAGGCAGGTGGCCTCTGAAGGCCATTTGCAGAGATTCAAGATCACATGACAATTTCCCTTTGTCTTCTCCTTGAGATGCCCAGAAGCACGTGGTGTACCACTGAGCGAGGACCCCACCGCCAGCATGAGAGGGTCATCATCAAGAAAGCTTTGCATGGATGGGAGAAGAGAGAGAGGAAGGGGAGAATCCAATATCCTGCCAAGATTTTAAATTGCTTTCGTGTGAAGCTGATCACTAATCAGTAGATGGGCATATTCATGAGGCTTATGAATTATTCAAGAGAGAACAGATGTGGAGGGATACATATATATAAATATATAAATCCTAATTTTCTTTTAAATGCTAGTGTAGGCTTTGCTAAAAACGCCACCGCGTTCTGAACCGGATCTGTTCTTCTCCCCACAACATAACACCCTGGGAGGTAGGTGGGGCTTTGAGAACTCAGAAAGAGAGCTGTGACTAGCCCAAGGTCACCCAGCTGGCTTCGTGGAGGAGTGTGGAATCAAACCCGGTATTCCCAGATAAGAGTCCAGCTCCCAAACCACTAGACCAACTTATTTATTTATTCTTTATAAATAAAGATGGATAAAGGGGATAAAACTCTCCCCTACATGTTCTTCTGTGGCCATCCAAAGTCCCCCCCCCCTGTTCCCACAAAAGCCTCCCTAATGGTGAAAATCTCTGCGATTCACGGCAATATTACCTGCCTCACTTCTTCCTTCCTCCTGCCTCCCAACCTGACACGTTTTTGACAAGCCGTTGAGAAATTCTCCGGCAAGAGCAAGTAGGAGAGAGAGGAGAAAATCTCATTTTTAAGTTACACCACCCACCCACCCCTGGCTTTCCAGCCACCGTCTTTTGTAGACGGGGAGCTAATAGATGTCGGCAAAATGTTTGCATCCTCTGAAGTTGGTTGGGGTAATCCCAGCTTCCGCAAAAGGAGAGTCTTCCACTGGGGAGAGTCTGGAGTTTTATTCTTCTCAAGAAGGTATGAATAATTCAGAGTTTTGTATCTGTACAGGTATATGTGCACTTCATAGGTTTAGGGAATCCTGCATTGAGCAGGGGGTTGAACTAGATGACCCCAGAGGTCCCAACTCTATGATTATACGTGTACAGGATGCATACAGGTATGTATGAGATCCCTAGGTACCTGTACAGATACAAATGTTCAAATTATTCGTATGAATTCGTTATCGAATTGAATATCCAGACAGCCTTTTTTCGTTACTGGGATACATTTGGATTTCTGAACATTCAATTTGTTACAAACAGAATTCAAAAAGTGCATCTGTGCACACCCTTACGTGATGGCAATAATGCCCGTCCATTTTTTTTAAAATCCAAAATTCCATTGGTGCACATATTTCAGAGCCCAGGTTTGCCAATCTGGGATTACTTAGAAGCCCTCTTCTCGAAATTCTCAGCGGAGTAAGAGCCAACGAAGCACTGGGCAAATAAAACCAAAGACGATATCACAATTACCAGCTTCATAAAACAGCCGTAAAACAGTTTACAAATAAAACCCAGGGACTGTATTTGAGAACTGTTTTATTGTGCTTTCATTATGTTGGCAATTTGGATATGGTAATGTGAGCAAATCAATAAACCTATCCATTCATAAACAGGCGCATAATTGAAGGCAGGTGTCTCTGTCATAATAATAACTCTTTGGCCCAGACATGAGATTTTAATTTATTTACAGGTTCCGGGAATTCACTTTTCCTCCCCGCAAACGCCTCTGATGAGCGTATTTTTAGCAGACTTTGGGGAAACAGCAGTTTCCACACATCCTCAGTGTTATGAATCTACATCGCTTCTCCCTCCATAATTTAATTTTCATAGCAAAGCTGTGGTTGCCGAAACTCACCAAACTATGTACAAAGTTTGGTTCTGGTTCAAGGGTGTTTTCAGTGAACCGAACGCCAGGCGGTTCGTGAATCCGGAAATTCAATCAGACTGAATCGTTTTCCCTGCTGCTGTTCTGTGTTTTGGCCTTTTTAATAGGAATAAATTAGTATTTTTTTCTTTGTTTGTTTCTGTGCAATTTCAGAGGTGAAGTTGGGCAAGCCTTTTGTTGTTGGATGAAATGGTTTGCTGCTGAGCCACCAAACCAAATGCACAATTTTCATCCATGGGCATTCTAAGTCCCCCCCCCCCCCCGTGCAACGTAGTCAATCGGCAGTTAAATTTGAACAGGAAAAGCTAGCGTCTTTCCAAACCCATTGAATTCCCCTCCATCCCATGTTGCTGCCCTCCTCCAATTCATTCAGCTTCCGAAATGGGATTTTCAACACAGAGGTGCAAAATAGCCCTGTGAAGTCGCCGGGTTTCAGCCACGTTTGCCAGGGAGGAGGCCGTGGCCAAGGGTGCCTATTCCCAACTATGGCTGGTGCGCAAGTTGAAGCCCTTTTTGGACAGGGATGACTAGGCCATGGTTATCCACGCTCTGGTAACCTCCCGGCTGGACTACTGTAATGCGCTCTACATGGGGCTGCCCTTGAAGACGGCTCGGAAGCTGCAGCTGGTGCTAGGCTGCTGAATGGGACAGCTGGCCAGATGCACATCGAACCGGTCTTAAAAGAATTGCATTGGCTGCCAATTCATGACTTACAAGGCCCTAAATGACTTGGGCCCCAAATACCTAAAGGAACACCTTCTCCCATATCAACCTTCCCATGTCTTAAGATCTAGAGGGAAGGCCCTCCTGGTCGTACCACCACCCAGAGCAGCAAAAGGGGTGGGCACCCGGGCCAGGGCCTTCTCAGTGATGGCCCCTAGGCTATGGAATAGCAACCCCCTTGAGGTGGAGCAATCACCCTCACTGTACACATTTAGGAAGGCAGTGAAGACTCACCTCTTTGCCCTGGTGTTAGTTTAAACGGGGATATACTTCCCCTTCCTCCTCACAGATGATGGTGTTGTTTTAATCCATACTGTTATTGTTTTAATAATGTTTGATTTTAGATGTTGTTCCCTGCCTGGGTATAGGGCAGGGTAAACATGCAGCCAAACAAACAAACAAATGAAGTTTTCAATATAGGATAAATGTGCATTTGGGAAGCTCAGAGACGCAAAGCACAAACTTTCCTTCTACTTCTGAAAGGAGACTGTATAGATTTTCCTTTCTCTTTTTCATCCTTTGTAGATTGGCTTGGAGCTGTAAGGTGGGAGGCTTCTCTCTCTCTCTCTCTCTCTTTTTGGCTTTTAAAGAAGAATTCTGAACATGGCACAAACACAATCAATCTGCTTTCCTTGGACGCACTTGGCATTTCCAAATCAAGGCGAGAAGAGGCAAGACGTTGGAGTCATCCTGGGCCCAGGGGATAAATATCATGAAATGAAATGAAATGAAAGATCCAAAACAAAAAGGGGGGGAAAATCTTGAGTCCTAGATGGCTTTAAAGGAAGGGTTGGACTAATGTATGGATGACAGAGGTATCAATGGCTACTAGAATGGATGCCTAAGTCCATCTTTCAGGCTGGGGGGACAAGCAGGAGACCTCTAAGGCCATTTGCTGGGATTGGAGAGCAGGAGAAGGTTTGCCCTTGTCTCTGCTTGAGATGCCCATGGCCAGTTGATGGTCCACTGTGTGAGACAGGATGCTGCACCAGATGGGCTGTGGTCTGATCCAGCAGGGCTCCTCTTAGGTTCTTATGGACCAGATGGGCTGTGGCCTGATCCAGCAGGGCTCCTCTGAGGTCCTTATGGACTGGATGGGCTGTGGCCTGATCCAGCAGGGCTCCTCTGAGGTTCTTATGGACTGGATGGGCTGTGGCCTGATCCAGCAGGGCTCCTCTGAGGTCCTTATGGACTATATGGGCTGTGGCCTGATCCAGCAGGGCTCCTCTGAGATCCTTATGGACTGGATGGGCTGTGGCCTGATCCAGCAGGGCTCCTCTGAGGTTCTTATGGACTGGATGGGCTGTGGCCTGATCCAGCAGGGCTCCTCTGAGGTTCTTATGGACTGGATGGGCTGTGGCCTGATCCAGCCTGGCTCCTCTGAGGTTCCTATGGACTGGATGGGCTGTGGCCTGATCCAGCCTGGCTCCTCTTAGGTCCTTATGGACTGGATGGGCTGTGGCCTGATCCAGCATGGCTCCTCTGAGGTTCTTATGGACTGGATGGGCTGTGGCCTGATCCAGCAGGGCTCCTCTTAGGTTCTCATGGACTAGATGGGCTGTGGCCTGATCCAGCAGGGCTCCTCTGAGGTTCTTATGGACTGGATGGGCTGTGGCCTGATCCAGCAGGCTCCTCTTAGGTTTCCAAAACTCTTCACCCCTTTCCCAAAAGGTCCCATGCCCACCCGAGACAACAAAAGGGTGCATTTTTTTTAAAATCCCTTGGAATGTGCTAGGATCCGAATTCAATCCAGATGTTAGATACGAATCCCATACGAATGCGTAACGAAGCTTCATACAAGTGTATCCAAACATTCAAATTCGAATGTCGGTCTTCTAATGCGCACAGAGATTTGATTCGAATACCTGAAAGATTCGAATTCATTTTAAAATTTTTACAAATATCCGGTTTGTATTTGAAGCTACGAATGTCGGCAGCACTTGAATGTGTCCATACGCATCCCGTTTTTATCCTGTATGCATCTTGTTTTCGTCCAAATGCACACGTATCCGCAAACATAAAAATGTCTGAATGATTCATACGAATGACTCAAAAGGTTCAAAAATTCACTCCAATGTATAGACATTTGGTTTGAATTCGAACGTCCGGATTTTGAATCTTTAGAATACTTGCGGTCATCCTTTGTCTGAATTCTTCAGCACCTCCTCTAAAGGGTGGAGAGGGGAAAGGGAACAGGTTTGGCCAGGGGCGCTGTCCAAGTCCTGAACAGCCCAACTTGGCCTCTCTGTCTGCATCTTGCCGTAGGGAAGACACAGAGTTCCTTGGGGCGACTCCAGAGAAAAGGGCACCTCGTTCCCATCCCTTCTGAACACTCTCTTGCTGGGCAGGAAAGATCAGGAAGAGGCTGGAGGTTTTCCCCTAAAAGGGCGAACTTTTAACAGCTTCCTGGAAGGAAGGACTCTCTAGCCTGGGGGATGAGGCAGGTAAAATGCACCCCCCTCTAACCGAGTTCGTGGTGGGCGCTTTGAGGGGGAAAGGAGGCGGCACCCCCAACACGGTTCTTTCTGTTGGCAATCCAAGACGAAAGGCAGCGATGCCGTCTGCTTTCTCTCGGCGCCCTCTCTAGCAAGACGCCCCACAGAGAATGTCTTTAACAACAGAGTTATGTTCTTCACAGCTCACGAGGAGGGCATGAAGGCATGAGAAACGCACACACACACCCTGGCTCATTAAAATGGAAACTGAGCCAGGCTCCCTCTTTGGAAAGGAAGGAATAAAGCAATGACTCCGTCGAAGGATAGAGATAAACAGACAGTACGTGGAACAGAGATGGAAGTCATTTTGCGGAGCCCTGATGGAGGGAGAAAGGGAGGGAGGAAAGGAGGAAAGGAAAGGAAGAAGGGAGAAAGGAAAGAAGGAAGGAAGGAGGACAGAAAGAAAAAAGAGAAAGGAAGAAGGGAGGGAAGAGGGAGGGAGGGAAGAAAGAAAGAAAAAGGAAGGAGGAAAGGAAAGAAGGGAGAGAGGGATGAAGGAAGGAAAGAAAGAAAGAAGGAAAGAAGGGCTGGAGGGAGGGAGGAAAGAAGGAAGGAAGGAAGGAGAACAGAAGGAAAGAAAGAAAGAGGAGGGAGGGAGGGAGGGAAAGAAGAAAGAAAGGGAAGAGAATAGAGAGGGAGGGAGTGATGAAGGAAGAAAGGAAGGAAAGAAGGAGGAAAGGAAAGGAAAGGAAAGGAGAGAAGGATGAAGGAAGAAAGGAAGGAAAGAAAGAGGATGGAAAGAAGGAGGAAAGGAAGGAAGGAAGGAAGGAAGGAAGGAAGGAAGGGAGGAAGGAAGGAAGGAAGGGAGGGGAGAGATACATTTTGGAAGGCAGGCAGGCAGGAGAGGTCACAAAACACCTTTCTGAAAGCACTTAGGAAATCCCAAACTCCCCAAACCTATTCAGATAAAAGGGTTCAGGACAACCTCTGGTCCGCCAGCAACTTTCCCCAGCCAGCGCATGACTCCCGACCCCTTCTCAAGACCCCCAAGTCCCTCTGTGCTGCACTGTTATGATCCTCCAGTTTGCCTCAGGGACGCCCTCCTGCTCCGGACAGAAATTGCTCCTTCCAACTGGGCCTCCTGAGGTGCCACCATTTCTCTCCCGGCACTCTGGGCATGCACAGAGAGCAAACCTCCACCCGCAAGCCGCTGGCAGGGAGCAGAGACCCATCCACCTACCTCTGGTCCTCCGGCAAAGGCCAGCAGGCATGTGTGGACCTGTTTCCCTCTCAGCAGTGTGCCCAGACCGGAATATTTAGCAGAACTTATAGGAGGTGCCAATACGGTCCCTTCATTTGCATAGCTCCTCCCTGCATTGGGCCAGTGACCATTTGCATGACCCCGCCCCCTCCATTCGCATAGCTCCTCCCTCTCATTTCTGCTCCTTGTAAATAGATATATTTTTTATTTATTTATTTATTTAGTTTGCAGAAGCAGATAGCCTTTCAAGACATCGCTGTACTTTTATAGGCTGCACTCTTAGACACACCCGTGGTCTGTATACCATCTTACGGCGGCACCAATACAATGGGATGTTGGGGCCAACACAAAGAAGTCCCCGTTCCAGGACACACAGCTTCCGGGCAACTGTAACACAGGAGGAAAGCAGAGAGAAGGGACCACTGGATGTTTTCAGAGCGCGGATAAGCTACAGATACGTATCAGATATGTATTCCTTCATATCTGATACATAGCGAATATTCGCATGAATATGTACAAACTGATTCGTATCAAGGCGGCTGACAAACCTTCTGTTCTTCTCCCTACAACAGAACACCCTGTGAGGGAGGTGGGACTGTGAGAGCTCAGAGGAGAGCTGTGACTAACCCAAGGTCACCCAGCTGGTTTCATGGAGGAAGAGTTGGCTTTTCTACCCCGCTTTTCTCACCCATTTAACGGGACTCAAAGTGGCTGACAAACCTTCTGTTCTTCTCCCCACCACAGAAACGTTGTGAGGTAGGTGGGGCTGTGAGAGCTCAAAAGAGAACTGTGACTCACCCAAGATCACCCAGCTGGTTTCATGGAGGAAGAAGAGTTGGCTTTTCTACCCCACTTTTCTCACCCATTTAAGGGGACTCAAAGTGGCTGACAAACTTTCTGTTCTTCTCCCCACAACAGAACACCCTGTGGGTGTTTTTCCACTGTCACTAAAAGTACCCATTAAGTACCCATTAATGGGTACGTAATGGCATTTTTCTACCCATTAATGGGTACTTAATGGGTACTTCTAGTGACAGTGGAAAAACACCCTGTGAGGCGGGTGAGGTTGTGAGAGCTCAGAGGAGATCTGTGACTCGCCCAAGGTCACCCAGCTGGCTTCATGGGGAAGGGTGGAATCAAACCCAGTATTCCCAGATAAAGAGTCCGGCTCCCTCACCACAGAAGAGAGGTTAAATCTTCTAATGAGAACTGAGCTGTAGCCAAAATCCCTCAAAGCGCCCTGCCTTCTCGCTGATACCTTGTGAGTGTTTGCAAATACCAGGAAATCCTTCCCAAAGCCGCCGCTTACGCGCTTACGGGACGGCGAGGTAGATTATCTGCCACGGAAGGTTGATTATCCCTTTATCATACAGATACGTATGATGGATTAACCACAACGCCTCCACGCCTTCTTATTTTACCCGGACCATTTCCCTTTGAGTTGAGTTAGGACTCGAACCCAGGTCTCCCAGGCCGCTGACCCACCCTGTGTCCACCCAAACATCAAACATGGCTGAACCGGGAAGAGCTGCAGTGTTAAGCACAGCTTTGCAAATTCCAAACCCGGGATGATGGCGTCATGAGTTGGGCAGTTCCACAGGCTCAATTTCAGGACTCCTCTACCCGGCCGTCCGGTTTGGCGGGACCGACTTCTGGGCAGGCTTGCAGATAAATTGCCACGGGCAGCCTTCCCCGGCCAAACTGATGCCCTAATCTAGGCATGTCCACTAATGTTCTAAACGTTGCAACAATTCCTCACATTTTCCCCCAGAGATACCCCACTTACACCACCAGTTCCTCTCTCGTGCTCACTACTCAAGTCAGAGAATGAGCTGTTCTGTTACACACACGCGCGCACACACATACAAACCACCTGCTGTCCCAGTATTCCACCACAGGGATGGGTGACCAAGAGGTGAGGAAATCACCAATTGCAGCCAGAAGGCAGAATCTGGCATTGCTCAGCATTTTCTCCATGACTTTCTCTCCCTTCAAGTAACAAACACACCCTGATGGGTTTGTGGGGGTTTTACCCCATTTTAACCTCACCTTCTTTCCCTCCCTGAATCATACCTAACCATCTTCCTTCCTTCCTTCCTTCCTTCCTTCCTTCCTTCCTTCCTTCCTTCCTTCCTTCCTTCCTGTTTGGTCTAGTAGTTAAGGAGCCAGACTCTTATCTGCGAATACTAGGTTTGATTCTGCCCTCCCCCGCGAAGCCTGCTGGGCGACCTTGGGCTAGTCACATCTCTCTTCCAGGCTCTCACAGACCCACCTGCCTCACAGGGTGTCTGTGGTGGGGAGAAGAACAGAAGGTTTGTCAGCCCCTCTGAGCCCCCTTAAATGGGTGAGAAAAGCAGGATAGGAAAGCCAACTCTTCTTTCTCCATGAAGCTAGCTGGGTGACTTTGGGCTAGTCACTGCTCTCTTCTGAGCTCTCACAGCTCCACCTACCTCAAAGGGTGTCTGTTGTGGAGAGAAGAACAGAAGGCTTGTCAGCCACTTTGAGTCCCCTTAAATGGGTGAGAAGAGCAGGGCATAAATACCAACTCTTCTTCCTTCCTTCCTTCCTTCCTTCCTTCCTTCCTTCCTTCCTTCCTTCCTTCCTTCCTTCCTTCCTTCCGCCGTTCATGCTAGCAACAGTCATTAATTTCTCCACTGAAACAATTGCCTCTCTTTTGCCATCATTAATTACAAATACAGCAGTGTTTGCTATGATTTATTATCTTTTAACATCTCCAGTAGCGCTCGGTGGCTGTCCACCCCTTTCACCCACGCCACCGAACCGCCCACCAACCCCTCTCCAAATTTCAGCCCCTTCCCTCTCCCCTCCCCTCCCCTCCAGACCCCCCACCCCACAATGAAACTGGTGACACTCAGCTGAGCGGCTCCATCCTTTCCCAACTGCCCACACGCCCTTCCCCAAAGCGGTGCCCTCCGTTGGCGCCTTCCCAGAAGCCCAGAACCTCTCTGCCCCTGCTGAACCCAACGCCAGAACCTCACCTCACCTCACCTCTCCACTTCCACCTTCCCACACCCTTTAAAAAAACATGATAATAAATAAATAAATAAATAAATAAATAAATAAATAAATAAATAAAAATCCTCTTTTCCCTGCTCCTTTGGATAGGCTGCGTCTCGAACCCACCGTTTCCCCTGCCTTTTCCTTTCCCATCTTTGGCAATTCTAGCATCATGCCAAAGGCAAGACCCTGAACTTCGGTTCCCACCCCCACCCACCCCCCTTTTCCTTTAGAATTTCTATGGGTTGGGCTGTTCCCTTTCTGCCTTCTAATCACCCCCCCCCTCCCCAAATAAATCCGGGATTCCTTCCCCTTTCTCCAGGCTTCTGATCACCAGCGGTCCCTCTGTATCCAAATGGAGAGGAGAGAGAAATCGGTATATACAATATATATATTTGTGTGTCTGTGTTCCCACCCCCACCTTTCCCCCAAAATCACCAACAATGCCTCCCTTCCCCCCCAAAAAAATAATCCCTCCACCCCACCCCCCAAGCCATCTTTCTTCTACCTTTTCCTCCTGTCTCTTTTTGGGAAGGCAGTGGGCTGGATTTGGGGCGTTTTTTGTGGCTTAGTGTTTTGTTGGGGGGGGGTTGCAATCCAACAGCTACCCCCCCACAAAGACAGGGGAGAATCCCCCCCCCAACCACACACAACGACACAACCACACACACACACTTTCTCTCCACCTTTATGGGCAGAGAAGTTGCAGGAAGGAAAGGGTTTTTACGCGCGCGCAAAGGCGCCGGGCGCCCGGGCACCCGGGCACCCATTACCTGGCGATGATTTCTCCGCCGCCTTCAGCGTCTGCAGACACGCATGTTCCACGGCGGGCGGATTCAGACGTGCCCCGGGCGGCCCCGGGTCTGCCTCTCGCCTCTCTCTCTGTTTCTCTTTTCTCTCCTGGCCGCTGCAAAGCGAGGGGCGGACCAGGGCAGCCGAATCTCGCCGCCTCCTGCTGGCGGGGATGCTCGGAAGGGCTGGCCGGTCCTCTCACCGCCGTCTCGGACCCATCCCTGGCGGCAGCCGGGGAAGGAAGGGAGGCAGGCAGGCAGGCAGGCAGGCAGGCAGGGTGGGTGGTGGTGAAGAGAAGGGGGGCGCAGAGGCAGAGAAAGACCCTCCAGCCAATGCCCACAAAAAGGAGGCTTGGGGAACAAAAGGGGTACCCAGCTCAGATCAGCTCGGGGGGCGCCGCTCTCAGGCTGGAGGGCAGCTCCTCTGCGCGCCCTGCTGACCCATGGGTGGGTGGATGGGAGGGTGGGGGGCTCCGCCCGCCGTGCGCCCCACCGGCTCTCCCCTTCTGGCACCGGCGTGCCAGCGCTTGGCTGGAGATGTGAAGGCAGCCCGGCGAGAAAGGCAGAAAGAGCGCAGCAGCCGGGCGCACGCATGCGTGGTGAGAACCTGGGGGGGGAAGCGGGAGAGGGGAGGGGGGGAGAAGGAGAGGGAGAGAACAGGGGGTCTCCTGCCTTTTCTTCCCTTTTCTCTCTTTCCCTCTCCATGGGCGGGGGGGGCACAAAAGACGCCCACCCATGGAGTCCTCCTCTCATGGGGAAAGCAGGAAGCGCGCGGGGGGGGGGGGACATTGGCTCCCTGCCTTGGTTGGGGGGGGGAGGCACTGTTTGTCGGCTTCACCCTCCTCCTCCTCCTATTATTATCATTATTATTATTAATAATAATAATAATAATTGTGGATATGTTTTCCAAAATACCGAACTGATTTCTAAATGCTCAGTTGGGATTCTAGCTATTGACATCATCACCATCACCATCATATTCAGCACTGTTACCCCTGATTATCCCAGATCTTGGGAAAGATCTGAGTCTCCCAAACTGACCCTAAACAGGCTGTGTTGTTGTTGATCATGATGATTACACTATCAAAGTAGCCATGGCAGCGGCTGGTGCATCGTAAACGCCATTCATGATGCCGTTAGATGCAGGTGAGTGAGGAGGCCGGCACAGGAATTAGCCCGATGTGCCACACAGGTGAGTCTTTCTTTGGTCCCCAGCATTGGGTGCCAAGTGGGAGGGGGCAGAGAATTCGGAGCAGAGGATCTGAGGTGGTCCGGTCAAGGGCAGGGGTCCCTATGCCACACACTGGGTGCTATTAACTCTATCCAAAACCGGAGGTTCCCAGACAGGGCCTTAATTTTCATCCCCATCCTGCCTGGTACTGCCGGACTCTTGCCTGCTTTCGATCCCTGTTTCACTTTGTGGTTTGCCACGGACTGCTAATTGCCATCTGCTTGCCGTCCAACTGAACGTGCCGCTGTTCAGGAAGCCAAATGGCTGCCCTCAAACGGACTCTGAAAATACCGGGTTTGATTCTGCCCTTCTCCACGAGGCCAGCTGGGTGACCTTGGGCTAGTCACAGGTCTCTTCTGAGCTCCCACAGCCCCACCTGGGTGTTCTGTTGTGGGGAGAAGAACAGAAGGTTTGTGAGCTGCTCTGAGTCCCCTTGAGGCTGAGAACAGAAGGTTTGTCCGCTGCCCTGAGTCCTCTTTAGGGTGAGAACAGAATGTTTGTGAGCTACTTTGAGTCCCTTTAAGGGCAAGAAAAGTGAGGTATAAAAGCAAACTCTTCTTCTCCTCCTCCTCCTCCTCTTCCACAAAGCCAGATGGGTGACCTTGGGCTAGCCACAGCTCTCTTCTGAGCTCTCACAGCCCCCCTGCCTCACAGGGTGTCTGTTGTGGGGAGAAGAACTGAAGGTTTGTCAGCCGCTTTGAGTCCCCTTAGAGAAAAGCCGAGTAGAAAAGCCAGCTCTTCTTCTTCCCTCCTTTGTGGCATGGATTAAAAAAAGAGCATTTCAAACCAAATTCAGGACCATATCCATTCGAACCTTTGCCCTCTACCTCCCCTTAATGGAGTGCAGTTCGAGAAGATCGAATCCGGTCTCGCTATGGATCCCATTTGTACATGTCCGCTGTCACAGGCGGCAAAGGCCGCGATTGTCTGCAGAGCTCCAAATCAATAGCCAGGATAAATGAATACATGGAAATGAATTTTTTTAAAAAAAATCATTAATTTCCTTTTTTTAAAAAAAAAGAGAGAGAGAGAAACTAACCACCGACCACCAACCACCTGGGTTTGCCCAGGAGAGCAGGTGGACCAATGGATCCATGCCAAGTGCTGGAGAAAGGAGAAATAAAACAGGGACCCCCAAGGACAGGATATAGGGTGTTATAGTGGGGGGGGGGGTTATGGGGAGGAGGGAAATAAGTTCTTTCCATCCTCTGTCAGGAAGACAGAGGGCCTGTGACTGACCCATCAGCGGATTAGGGAGGAAAAAATGCCCTTTTATCCCCTCCTGAAATGCTGGGTAAGAATAGAGAAAGGGGTCCTTTCTGTCTCTCCTTGGCATGGTACCCACTAAAGGAAGAAGCCCCCCTATTCATTTCCATAGGATGCACAATTTCGCCAACCCCCCCCCCCCGCGGAAAATCCTATAGAGGGACGTCTCCCTTCCTCCCATGTTGCATGGCCTGGTTTCCGTCGATCTTCTTAATGCCACTTCCTGGTTCCCCCTCTCTTTCCCTCTCTTTTAAATCATAATAATGAATAAACAGGCTCCATCAAACCATTGTCGAAGACAGGGGTGTCTCTGTCCACGTTTGCTAAGCCTATGCAGCTGAGCCCTGGCTTGTGAGGGGTAAATAAAAGGACAAAGGGTTGGTGTTTCTCTCTTTAGGGAAATCAAATGGGGGGGGGAGAGATCTGTGACACCCGCATCCCAGCTCCAAGCACGGCCTAACGGTGAGCGCAGGAACTGGGCGCTAGGAATACTCCTGGAAATGCATATGGCGGAGAGAAAATCACGTTGGAAATCATGGAGAGGGTTCAAGTCAGTTGCAGTTTGCAATTGAACCGGTTGGGTTTGCGTGCAGGTCCAAACCACCAGGCTTCTTTGCAGGGCCCTGGACGGAACCAAAGTCCTGGGCACCCCAATTCAAAGAAGACACTGACGAACCGGAGCAAGTCCAAAGGAGGGCTACCAAAATGGTGGCTGGTCTGGAGACCATGCCCTACGAGGAACGGTTGAAGGATCTAGGGAGGTTTAGCCTGCAGAAGAGGAGACATGATGGTGGTCTCCAGGTCTCTGAAGGGCCGTCACAGTGCAGAGGGATCGTCTCTGTTCTCACTGGCACAAGATGGGAGGACTAGAAAGAACGGGATGGAACTCCAAGGGAGTCAATCCAGATTAGATATTAGGAAAAACCTCCTGACAGTGAGGGAGATCAGTCAGTGGAACAGGTTGCCATGGGAGGTGGTGGGTTCTCCTTCTCTGGAGGTCATCAAACAAAGGCTGGACCTACATCTGTCTGGGATGGTTTGGGAATCCTGCATTGAGCAGGGGTTGGACTAGATGACCTTAGAGGTCCTTTCCAACTCTATGATTCAAACAAAGGGGATTCTAACAGGCCAGTGTGGCCACACCTAAGTTTCAGTCCAGCTTCAGTCCACTTTCAGAGTGAGAGAACACCTCAGCCAAAGTCCCAAGCTGGTTTCTTTCGGAACTCAGAAAATTCACCTCTGGGATAGACAACGTGGAAAGGAAATTACCGGTCACTTTTCTGATGTGTTCTCTCGCTCCAGAGGTGGGCTGAAACTGGATTAAACCCTAGGTGCGACCACGGCAAACGAAGCCAGGTTGGCTCTACTTCACTACGCATGCAAACCGAACCACCCCGTTCAGGAAAACTGGTTCGAGCTGAACCTGAGATGAGTGTGTTTGGTTTGATTCTAACCAAACCACATCACTAATTGGCAGAATACTCCACAGGAATAATTGGGACCTATGAAGGTTATACTCCTGTCTTCATCTAGGAGGACTCTGAGACTTCATGTTGCATTTTCCCTTTCCGTGGAACCGAATCATCATCCGGTATTAATTATCCCTCGTGTTTCCCTACACACTTTGATGAGATTTTTCAGCCGCCGAAAGAAAGATCTCCAGAAATTCTCCTTTTCTGGGGCAGCCTGTCCCACCCAGCCTTAAATAGCTTGCAAGGTATTCTTCCCAGGGTAGAAATTCAGAGGTAACCGGTTTCTTAGAAGATCTTTTCTCTCTTCCTGTTCCCGGAGATCAAAGTTCCGCGGGGATCACACGGGGCTGGGGTTTATAAAGAGGAGCCTGGAAAAGGGAACAATCTTCCATCAAACTAGGCCATTTTTGAAGGAACCTTTCCCCCTTCCCCTGAAAAAAAAAAAGGGTAATAAAGCATCCTACAAAAACAGCCAACAAAGGAACAGCAGGACTTCAGGACAAAGGACATCTAAAGAGGGCTCCCTGGGGTGTCGGATACAGGCAGGTTGGATAAAAAGGTGCAAGAGATAAATCAACAAACCCTCTTTTCCACAACAGAGATCTTCACCAGCTGAGATTCCTTTCCCTGGGAAGGTTGAGAG
Source organism: Aspidoscelis tigris stejnegeri (assembly GCA_023333525.1). Lineage (NCBI taxonomy): Eukaryota > Metazoa > Chordata > Lepidosauria > Squamata > Teiidae > Aspidoscelis > Aspidoscelis tigris. The sequence continues at coordinate 14,806,586 of JALMGA010000014.1, read as the reverse complement.
ACGGCACAGAAAAGGTTGCTTTCTGTCTCTGGGTATTTTTGGAATCTCCTTTAATGGGCTCTTTGGGCAGAAGGTCCAAGCCAGAGGAAGGTTTTCTGTCCAAGCAGATTCAAAACTTTGGGAAGCCCCTTTCCTTGAGTCCTTCAGCAGGCCCCAGCATCAGAAATCCCACACAAGGAACAGAGAAAGAAACAAAGAAGAGTTGGCTTTTCTATCCCACTTTTCTCGCTCATTTAAGGGGACTCAAAGCAGCTGACAAACCTTCTGTTCCTTAAAAAGACTCAAAGTTGCTGCCAAACCCTATGTTCTCCCCACAACAGACACCCTGTGATGTGGGTGGGGCTGTGAGAGCTCAGAAGAGAGCTGTGACTAGCCCAGTGTCACCCAGCTGGCTTCGTGGAGGAGTGTGGAATCAAACCCGGTATTCCCAGATAAGAGTCCGGCTCCCTGACCACAAGACCAAACTGGTTTCCAATGGAGTTTGTTCTGGTTCTGTTGCTTGCTTTTGTTTCCAGGGGAAAAAAAGGAGATAGCAAACCACTTTTGTATCAGCTAGTAAAACTGCAAAGATGGACCCAGGAAGTTGTCTCTGTGTGTCGTGATGGGGCCTGGATCACACCCTGGATCTCAGAAGCCACATGGATTAAGGAAGACAGTTTGGTCCAGTGGTCAGGGAGTAATTATCCCTCTTGACTCTACTGTGGTCAGACCTCACCTAGAGTTCTGTGTCCAGTTCTGGGCACCCCAGTTCCAAAAAGACATTGACAAACTAGAGCAAGTCCAAAGGAGGGGCCACCAAAATGGCGAGTGGTCTGGAGACCACGTCCTACGAGGGACGGTTGAAGGATCTAGGAATGTTCAGCCTGCAGAAGAGAAGACTGAGAGGAGACATGATGGTGGTCTTCAAGTCTCTGAAGGGCCATCACAGTGCAGAGGGATCGTCCCTGTTCTCACTGGCACAAGATGGGGGGACTAGAAACAACGGGATGAAACTCCAAGGGAGTCAATACAGATTAGATATTATGGGAAACTTCCTGACAGTGAGGGCGATCGGTCAGTGGAATAGGTTGCCCTGGGAGGTGGTGGGTTCTCCTTCGCTGGAGGTCTTCAAGCAGAGGCTGGACCTACATCTGTCTGGGATGGTTTAGGGAATCCTGCATTGAGCAGGGGTTGGACTAGATGACCCCAGAGGTCCCTTCCAACTCTAGGATTCTCTGAGTTATTCCCACCCCACCTTTCCTCACAACGTCCCTGCGAGGTAGGCGTGGTTGAAGGCAAGGAATTGTTAACTGCAGGGCCAAACTAAGGATTTGCTGTCTGGTTAAAGCAGCGACATTCCAGGGAAAATGGAGGAAGTATCTAAATTGCCATCTGAGAAAAAAGAAAAATTGCATTTTGCCCTTTCCTTCCCCCTCCCCTTCCTTTTCTTCTTCCCCTCTTTTAAATCACTTAGAAGATGATTCTGTATATTACGCAAATGGGTTTGCTTTCTCTGGGGATTCTTTACAGCTCATCAGATCCTACACGCAGCATGTAATTTTCTCATCTTCATTCTTCCCTTCTAGCTGGGAATTTTCACAGGCCTGGCTTAATTGTCAGAGGGCAGGCATTTAGGTTTTTTTTTTTTCCTCCAGCCTCTATGGAACTACAGCTCCCATCACCCATTGCAGGGACACCACCACCACCCCGAAACCGATGGGAATTGTAGTTTGGCATCTGATGAGATCCGGAAGTGAGAATTCTCCATTATGGGCATAAACCAACACAATCCATCAATCAGATTGGATTCGGTTGGGTATTCGTGCTGGTCTGCCTAGCAGCGGGGATGGGAGACCACCAGGAGTGGAGTACTGGAGTGGGAAACTGGAAATTGTCCTTGGATAAGGCAGTGGCCAAAGCTGAGGGATTGCTTCAGGGCGTCCTTGTATCTCCTCCTTGGGGCTCCTCTGTTTCAGCCATCGGTGGTGAGTTCACCATAAAGCACCATCTGTATTCTGATCAAATCGAATGTCTAGACCTTCATTTTTTTCATAATTGAGATATATTTGGTTTTCTGAATGTTTGGTTTGTTACAAACCGAATTCAAAAACTGCTCTTGGGCACAGACCTAGTCCAAATCTTTCTATTGTGACCCTTGGAGTTCCAGGACCAAGGACAGCTCTGTGTAGAGAGAGTTGTGGCTCTCTACGCACAATTCTATTGTGACCCTTGGAGTTCCAGGACCAAGGACAGCTCTGTGTAGAGAGAGTTGTGGCTCTCTACGCACAATTCTATTGTGACCCTTGGAGTTCCAGGACCAAGGACAGCTCTGTGTAGAGAGAGTTGTGGCTCTCTACACACAATTCTATTATGACCCTTGGAGTTCCAGGACCAAGGACAGCTCTGTGTAGAGAGAGTTGTGGCTCTCTACACACAATTCTATTATGACCCTTGGAGTTCCAGGACCAAGGACAGCTCCATGTAGAGAGAGTTGTGTCTCTGTAGCTGAACACGTGTTTCTGTAGGCAGAAAAGTTGCTGCACGTTCAACACACAACCGAATAAAGCCAGACTAAGACTAAGATTAAGACTAAGACTAGACTAAGACTAAGACTAAGACAGTTTCACTGCATTCACCCTGAATTCCAGCCTCTGCTGCTGGCGATGGGGCAGAATTGAAGACTGTGTCCTCCCTTGCGATTTTCCCCCTCATCAAGGCAGCGAAATGGGTGAGTGAGTGCTTGGGGGGGTGAAAGGGGGGCTTATAGCTCCATCTATAAGCCGTGATGGCCGGGGGGGGGGCGGGGACCACATTGGCTTGACATTTCCCACTGCACAGAAGTGAGGGGGGGGAGAGAGAATAAGTCACGGCGAGGCCTTTCACTCATGAAGACAAATGGCGGATCGAAGATTGGTTTTTCTGGAGCCGGAGTGTGCGTTTGTGTGTGTGCGTTTGCGTGTGTGCATTTGTGCACGAGAGGAAGAATGGGGTGAGGGTGGAAATATTTCCTGCCCTTGCAGGGTTTAGGAGAACAGAAATGCGGACAAGAGGAGGTGGAGATAAATGGTCCCCTTGCTGTGCGGGGGATCAGAATTATGGTGTGCAGGTCTCTCTACATTAAGTGTTGTGCATGATGCTACCAAGAGAGAGAAGTCCAAAGAAATGGTGGGGAGGGGGTCCTGGGATTGTTCCTCTCCCTTTCTTGGCATGCCCCCCCCCCCCCGCAGAGAGCTCCTGAATGTGCACAAACATTCATAACATTTGACATTCGTTCAAAGTTGTACAAATTCGGACATTCATACTTTTCTCACCCTTTTAAGGGGACTCAAGGCAGCTGACAAACCTTCTGTTCCTCTCCCCACAGCAGAACACCCTGTGAGGCAGGTGCAGCTGTGAGAGCTCAGAAGAGAGCTGCGACTAGCCCAAGGTCACCCAGCTGGCTTCATGGAGGAAGAAGAAGAGTTGGCTTTTCTACCCCGCTTTTCTCACCCATTCAAGGAGACTCAAGGTGGCTGACACACCTTCTGTTCTTCTCCTCACAACAGAACACCCTGTGAGGCAGGTGGGGCTGTGGGAGGAGAGAGCTGTGACTAGCCCAAGGTCACCCAGCTGGCTTTGTGGAGGAGGACAGAACCAAACCTGGTATTTCCAGATAAGAGTCCGGTTCCTTAACCACTAGACTGAACTGGCTCACATGAATAGTTTGTACTTTCATTAAACTGGGGATACTTATTGGATACGCATGGATACGTAGGCATTCGTATAGGATACGTATCTAATATATATGAGTTTATATAGGATTTGTATCCAGCATCTGTGTATGCATTTATATCGGATATTCATAATGTTTCCTGCTCCAAAGGGCAGTTGTTCATCACCATGGAAATCTCCATAGTTCTCTTGGTGCAGATGACATCCCAGCCCCGAAAGGACCTCCGCTGGGGTCGCGGCTCTGACACCAGACACCAAAGAGCGAGGGATACCCTGCCGCTAGAAAAATACCACCTGCGCCTCCCCGCCGCCCTGCTGAGATATCCGACTCCGGAGCCGAAAGGGCTATGAAAACATTTGGGCAAGGGAATCTCTGCACCCTGCCTGGAATCCAGCTTGACATTTCGTTGGAGCGATTTGGCAGAACAGGGCGATCCAAAAAATTGTCAGTCGATATCACGACGCTGGGTGGTTTTCTGGACTCGGGGGCGGACGTCGCAAGAAGGAGCTTTTCTGGAACGGAGGCTAATGGTTTGTCTCTTTCCTAATAGAATGGTTAGTGATGGGCAGGTATGATTTTCATAGGTTCTTATGGACTGGATGGGCTGTGGCCTGATCCAGCAGGGCTCTTCTGAGGTTCCTATGGACTAGATGGGCTGTGGCCTGATCCAGCAGGGCTCCTCTTAGGTTCTTATGGACTGGATGGGCTGTGGCCTGATCCAGCAGGGCTCCTCTGAGGTTCTCATGGACTGGATGGGCTGTGGCCTGATCCAGCAGGGCTCCTCTGAGGTTCCTATGGACTGGATGGGCTGTGGCCTGATCCAGCAGGGCTCCTCTGAGGTTCCAATGGACTGGATGGGCTGTGGCCTGATCCAGCAGGGCTCCTCTTAGGTTCTTATGGACTGGATGGGCTGTGGCCTGATCCAGCAGGGCTCCTCTGAGGTTCCAATGGACTGGATGGGCTGTGGACTGACCCAGCAGGGCTCCTCTTAGGTTCTTATGGACTGGATGGGCTGTGGCCTCATCCAGCAGGGCTCCTCTTAGGTTCTTATGCACTGGATTGGCAGTGGCCTCATCCAGCAGGGCTCTTCTTCAATCCATGGATGACTGGTGTATAAATGGCAACTGGAATAGATACCTATGGACAATCTCCAGCTTGGGGAGGCCGGCGGGAGGCCTCTAAGGACCATTACGCAGGTGTTGGACAGCAGGTTAAGGTTCTGCCTTTGTCTCCTTCTTGAGATGCCCAGAACCATGCAGTGTCCTAGATGGACTGTGGCCTCTTCCAGCAGAGCTTCTCTTATGTCCCCTCTGGCCTTATCTGGGAGTCATGGCTATAGCTGGAAAAGTGACCGGACATTCACAAGAGTTCTGCAACCCACTCAGTCGGAAGGACACCCCTCTGGCGGAACCCTTGAGACCCCATTCAGCTCCTGAGAACGGGAGGGGGCGTCCGGGCGTCCGGGCGTCCGGCCTTGCCACAAAGGCCCCGTTATCCCTTCGCGCGGGCTGCCCCCCACCCTCCTTTCCCGTCCCCGTACCAGGTGGAGGACGGCAGAGTCTCCGACATTGTGCGGATCCCCATAACGGGAGACCCCAGCTGTAAGGGAATCATTAGCCAATGAATGTAATTGTTTTCCAGCAGCCGGGTTCATTAGCAACGGAGGCCCTGCAATGCATAGCAATGAAACGGCGAGGGCCGGGGGGGGGGGGGCATGGTGGGGGAGGGTCAAAAAGGAATAGCTTCATATGGAGAAGCCGCTGCCTGTGTCGTTTTTTCCAGGCTGGGGTGTGTGTGTGTGTGCGGGGGGGGGGGGGAAACGACACATTTTTTTTTACAATGAGCCTCTTTCGGCCTTCGCTTCAGTCCAAATCGAATATCCAAAAATTCAAGTCAATTCGAATGTTTTGATTTGTATCAAATCCGACCTGAATCCACTTTCAATCTGCTCTCGATCTGTGTAGAATGAAATCTGGATCCGGTCAAAGCCCCTTCCCCGTGTCCCCAGTTTAACCAATGTCCCAGCTCTTCATACGAATGTTAATGCGTGAATGTCTGAATATTGTATTTGTGTAAGAATGCCCGAAATCAGACGAATTCACATGAATAATGAATGTTAAAGACATTCGTAGACATCCCTAGCCGAAGCCCATACAGCATTGGCACCTGGTGTACCTCCATTAAGATATTATTCCAGAGCCTAGGGGCCACCACTGAAAAGACTCCGTACTAGGGATGTCCACGAATATTCGTAAGCATTAGAAATCCGATCGAATGTGCTGAATTTTGACATTTGGACTCCCAACAGAACGTCCCAAAATTCGTATGTAAACCGAATTTCAGATCTATTTGTTGGAATTATCCGGACACTCGTATGTGTAAGGGGGTCCTACACGATGCGTACTTGGAGGTCCGCCTCTTTCCCACGTCTGTACGCGTCTGTACGGATCCATACGGGATGTAAATAGGTTGCTTATGGGATGCATACGGATTTGGGGGAGACGCGTACCAATGTTGTCCAGATTCGCATGAAAAATTTGGATGAATAGATTTGAATTTGCTAAATCCGAATTAAAAAGGCTTGAACCGAATTGGGGTTTTTGGGGTATTCGATCCAATTTATGGGCATCTCTGCTCCTTTCTCCGTTCCCGACTCCTCCAGCCTTGCCATCAGGCCAAAAATGAAAAATATCAAGCTATTACCAACTTTTAACGTTTGCTTCTTTGCGGTGTTGAAGGTCTGGGTGCCAAACCAAGTACCTCCCCCCCCCCCCTTCAATAAATCTCCATCAGGCAGGATCCGTGTTTTGCGCATTATTATTCATATAGAACAAGTCGGAAAGCCAGGAGCGAAGATGACGGATTTATTTCCCAAGGGTGCAGAGAAAAAGCTTGGTAGATTTCTTTCCTTTTCTTTCTTCTTCTTCTTCTTTTTTTTTTTTTTTTGCCATAAAAAAGCTGGGTTCCGGCTGCGTCTTGACTTGGGAAAGGATAACCACCCCGCGAGGCATTTTGATGCCCCAAATGGTGCCATAACTCAGGGCCAGAGAAGAGCAAAGGGGTTTGGATTCACAGCCGCAAAAAGCTGAATATTTATCTCCTAGGTTCTTTATTTGGTGCTTTTTTGGGGGGGAGTGGGTAAATGGGGGTGTGGAAGACGGAAATAAGGGGATCCGGTACCCTCCCTCCTTTAGGTATCCCCCCAAAAAAATCTCAGAATTTTTTTCTGGTGGGGAAATTCTGCCTGGAAGGGTCAAATTTCATTTCTTATCCTCTGCTGGGTTCTGATGGCATTTCAGGGCTCAAAAACCAGCCAGCCAGCCAAGCCTTGTTTGCTTGTGTTTGTTTGTTTACATTTCTATCCCGCCTCATACCCGAAGGTCTCTGGGCGGGTAACAACAGATTAAAATAGAATATACATTAAAAGACATCAGAAATTCGACAAATATAAAACAATATACAATATGTTTAAAATGATAGTGCCTAGTGGGTGAGCCATTTTGGTCTAGTGGTTAGGGAGCCAGACTCTAATCTGGGAATACACGGTTCGATTCCGCCCTCCCCCATGAAGCCAGCTGGGTGACCTTGGGCTAGTCACAGCTGAGCTCTCACAGCCCCACCTACCCCACAGGGTGTTCTGTTGTGGGAAGAAGAACAGAAGCTTTGTCAGCCGCTTTTAAATGGGTGAGAAAAGCAGGGTAGAAAAAGCCAACTCTTCTTCTTTACTGGGGGGTGTTTCTTTCTTTCTTTCTTTCTTTCTTTGTTTATTTGTTTGTATTTTTATTCCATCCTATACCCAAGGGCCTCATGGCGGGTCACAACATATAAAATGAACACATTAAAACCAATAACACGTTAAAAGATATTAATACCATGGCAGCGTCTGAATGCGGGGAGGAAAAGGCTGTTCCTTTACTTAGCCAAAGGTCTGCACAGCTCGTCTGAATGAATAGATGCACCTCAGGAAGGTGACTTTTCCACAGTGCGGGAGCCACCACTGAAAAGGCCCTATCCCAGGTGCCCCCCCCTTTTAGATCCCCTTTTTGTTCCGTATTATAAGCACACATGCGCACAGATACGTATAGTATTTGTACAGCTACCTATGCAATGCATACTTATCTATACATTTGAATTATTTCAAGGTTTTGGAACTTTCAAAATCCATTAGATTCGAATTCAAATGTCCGGATTCGATCATGTTCGATCGGATTTTGAATATTCGTGGGCATTTGCACCTGAAACAATGTCGCTTCCATTTCTATTCCAAGACTGGTTTTCCCGGCTCTCAGGAGCACCGATTCTGCCCCCCATGCCCGTGCCCCCCCCCCCAGCCAGATTGCAGATCCGCAAAGCGCCGCGCCGATCTGCCTATCTGCCTAGATAGACACGCGGAGATAATTAAAATCTATTCCCAAGGTGGGGATTTATTGCATGGCAGGTAGAGGCTGTGGGAAATCCGGAACGATTCATCAGGCAGGACAAGAGATAAATTGGAGTGGGGGGGGGGGGAGAGAGAGAGAGAGAGAGAGAGAAGGAATAAAAAGAGAAATAAATTGGGGGGGGGGAATCATCAAAGGGGATCCAATGCAGTGTCTTGGTTTTTGCACGCACAAAATGACCCTCTGTGCAACCCAGAAAGATGCCTTTGTGCCAAAAAAAAGCTGGGCATTTCCAACAATGGTCCTCTCTCGGAGGCCCCTCTGAACGCCAGCCCCCCCCCCAATGCAAAAAACTCTGACAGCCTTCTGAGAATAGCAGGCAACACCTCTGCCAGAAAAGGCCTAGGTTACCATGGTGATGGGGGGAAGAAAAGAAAATCAATTCAATCCCCCCCCCTTTCCCCCTTCTCTCCATCCTCCTCCTCCTCCTCCTCCTCTGCCCGGGGGCTCATCCCTCCCCGGAGAAGTCAAAATCAATTCCTCTCCGGTCTCCGGGGGTGCAAGGGGGGCAGCACCCGGAGCCTCGGGGTCAAATTGGCCCCACCGTTTCCCCCCTCCACGTACACGATCAAAGGATGTGGGGGGGGGGGCACTAGTGTTTCCCAAGGGGGAAAAAACCTCAACTATGCTGGACTCGATCAGCGGCGGGAAGGAAAGAAGCCGTGAAAGCCGATGGAGGGGCCCCGCTGGCGATGTCCACCAATATTCGTAACGTTTGGCCGAATTCGGACATTGGCATTCGAATCGGACGTTGGCGCACTCGAAGACCGATGTTCAGATTGGAATGGAATGTTTAGATACATTGGTATAAAGCTTCGTATGGGAGTCACATGAGATTCATATATGGGATCTGTGTGCTATTCATATAGGATCTGTAATAGGCACGCGTACTGATATTCGAAAATTCGAAAATCTGATTCGAATCCGTCGAACGTCAACATTCAAATTTGGATCGGATTTTCGAAAACCTGAATTCAAACACCCAAATTCAGGTTTTCGAAAATCCGTATTGGATTTTGAAAAAACAGAAATTCAACTCGAACATCCAAATGAATTTCTGGTTTTTGAAAATCCAATACGGATTTTCGAGTAATTAGAATGAATAGATCCGCAAATATCGCATACAAATACCGTACGTATTTGCGTCTATAACACGGAACAAAAACGGGATGCCCACAAGTTTGAAAATCAGATATAAATGTTCCGGACATCTATATTTTCTGGAATGCTACTCATGCTATGGGAGTCCGGATTCCCCTCCAACAATGGTACCCTCTGAGCTCAGTTTGCTTGGCTAGTGGGTAAAACACAGCTCGGGAAGAGGGAGAATTTAAATTCCACCACAACTGAAACAAATAGTGATAGCCAACAGTATTAGCCACTTAATGCATTAAATTGCAAGTTTTTAAAATGGAGAGTCTTAATTGGATTTTAATCAGCTGTAACCCTCTCTTGGAAACGCTTTGCATAATTCCCTTGATTGGCTAAGGTGTTGAAAATAAGATTTCCTAAATAATTCGCCGTTCATTAGCATCAGTGGGGTTTTTTTGTTTTTTGCAATTATCATGACTATTGCCATGCCTGGCAGGAGATAAAGTTATATTGCTTAGCTAAGCCCTGAGTGAAAAAAATAAGGATATCTGGTATACCAGTTCCTAATGCCGCGACCCTTAAGTACAGTTCCTCATGTTGTGGTGACCCCCAAACTAACCCTAACCCCCCAACCATGAAATTATTTTCGTTGCTACTTCATAATGAACCCTGTGAAAGAGCAGGTTGACCCCCAAAGGGGCCGCGACCCACAGGTTGAGAAGCACGTATCGGATACATATGCATTGGTTTAGGATATGTATCCGATACGTAAGAATTGGTATAGGATCAGTATGCATTCGTATCGGATATCTGTATTAATTTGTAGGAATCCCCACATCTGAATGGGTCCCAAGTGCGTGCCTTATTTCCTCCTCTGGCTAGCCACAATCATGGAGTACTCTCCCCCATAGAGAGCCCCTCCAAAGGCCTTTTTTCCTAGCTCAAAGTGAGCCGATTGATCAAGTCCGTCACCTGCAGCCAGAACCCCGGCTTGCATTCTACGTCCTGAGAAGGCCGCACCGCCGGAGGAACATTAAATGCGGTCAGAATCCCTGTGCCTCCCTGGGGTTAATGAGCTTTAGTGTGTGATGAATTGCCTGCTTCCGGGTAAAGACAGAGGTGGGTCTGTCCTGTCACCCACATCTCAACCCTTGGGAAGCTCACAAAACCCCTGGTATTTAGAGATGTCAGTGGCACGTTACAGGATGTAGAGACGGGGTTTTTAGGACGAACCCTCGGAGCTTTGAGCAACGGGAGGAAACCTGCAATGATAGCATGATTCATTTTGCAGTGCATGGGGTAGGAGAATTCTTATAAAAGCCTCTTTCCCACCACACTGGGTGTTCATAGAACCTCACCCACCACTGTTCCAACTTCTGGTGCCTCTCTTTGCCATCTGCTCCCTCTGCTACGAAAGCCGAGCCAGACTCCTTCACATCTGCTCGGCCGCGATCGGCAGCGCCTGGTAGGAATGTGGGTTTTTGCATTCAAATCCAAGTGAAATTGAATATTCAAACATTCAATTCAATTTGAAGGTTTAGAATCCAGATACAACAAAATCCAGTTTCAGTCGAATAAATTCGAATCTATTTGTTCAAACGTTGGATTCGAATCTGAAGATACGAATGGCAACAACATTTGTATGTGTTATATGTATCTGTAGGTATTTCGTACGCATCTTGTGAGCCAGTTTGGTCTAGTGGTTAGGGAACCGGACTCTTATCTGGGAATACCGGGTTCGGTTCCTTCCTCCCCCATGAAGCCAGCTGGGTGACCTTGGGCTAGTCACAGCTCTCTTCTAGTGGTTAGGGAGCCAGACTCTTATCTGGGAATACCAGGTTTGATTCCGCCCTCCCCCATGAAGCCAGCCGGGTGACCTTGGGCTAGCCACAGCTCTCTTCTAGTGGTTAGGGAGCCAGACTCTTATCTGGGAATACCAGGTTTGATTCCGCCCTCCCCCATGAAGCCAGCCGGGTGACCTTGGGCTAGCCACAGCTCTCTTCTAGTGGTTAGGGAGCGAGACTCTTATCTGGGAATACCGGGTTCGATTCCGCCCTCCCCCATGAAGCCAGCCGGGTGACCTTGGGCTAGCCACAGCTCTCTTCTAGTGGTTAGGGAGCCAGACTCTTCTCTGGGAATACCTGGTTCGATTCCGCCCTCCCCTATGAAGCCAGCTGGGTGGTCTTGGGCTAGCCACAGCTCTCTTCTAGTGGTTAGGGAGCCGGACTGTTATCTGGGAATACCGGGTTCAGTTCCTTCCTCCCCCATGAAGCCAGCTGGGTGACCTTGGGCTAGTCACAGCTCTCTTCTGAGCTCCCACAGCCCCACCCACCTCATAGGGTGTCTGTTGTGGGGAGAAGAATAGAAGCTTTGTCAGCTGCTCTGAGTCCCCTTAAATGGGTGAGAAAAGCAGGGTAGAAAAGCCATCTCTTCTTCTTCTATCCCCGTATGTATCCCATTTTTGTTCCATGCTATCAGCGCAAATGCCTACAGATACATAAGAGATTCGTACACTATGTATCTAATACATACATTTCTGCACTTTTAAATGTGTCACATCATTCAAACCAATGTTTCAGAATATTCAAAATTGATTCTGAGGTGTTTGTTCACCCACATTGTGGGAAGCCCTCCAAGAAACAGGCGTTTGCTACCCCATGGCGTTTCAGAACCAGGAACCCCCCACGCTGTGCCCACAGGCATCAGCTGGCACCACATCTGGCAAGCTTTTATCAGCGTATCCTCCGTGGCCGATGCAAGTCAGTGAGCCCTGCAGAAAGCAAATAACGAGACGAACGCATGTGGCCTCTGGTCTCTCTCTCGATCTTTTTTGGTGTGTTGCTTGCTGCTTTTGATCACCTGCCGTCCGAGACACGGACCAAATTTCTGCCACCTTTAGCAATGTTAGAAGATCTGTGTTCATTTGAAGAGATCCCCTTCGAACATGGTAGGATTCTTCGTGCAAATACTAAAATACAAATATATGCACTTATATACACTTGATTCGTATATAAATGTTCGAATCCATCTGAATAACGAGAGCCTTTTCAGTGATGGCCCCCAGACTATGGGATAGTCTCCCCTCAAGGTGCATTTAGGAGGGTGGTGAAGATGCATTTTTTTGCTGAAGTGGTTATATCTTCCCTCCCAGTACAGATACCATCATTTTAAACATGGAGTATATTGTTTTAGATGCACTGAATTTTTAAAGCGCTTTTAATGTACATCCTGTTTTTAATCTGTTGGTTTAATGGTTGCTGCCCGCCCAGAGACCTTCGGGTATAGGGCAGGATAGAAATGCAAATATTAAATAAATAAATAATGCAAATATTCTGAATGTCACTTTTAAACTCATTTATACATTATGCTTGTTCCTCTTGCGGTTTGTTTGGCTGAATGCAATGCTTTTGACATGAAAAATCATCATAGAAAAGTTGTGTTTCGTTTTTTCCCCGCCTTGACTCCTGCCCTTAATTTGGTTTATCTGTTCTCCCCTGCTCTTATCGCCACCTAGTGGCCAAATGGAGGATAGGCAACTGTGGGTTTTGCAATTTCCTTTTTTATTATTTCCTTCTGTCCTGCCCCTTTAATCATTTCTAGCGCAGGAAACAGGAAGCACATGCTGCGTGCAGTGAATTCTGCCTCTCTTTCTCTCTCTCTCTTTTTGCTTCCCAGGGAGAACCCGAGAGATCTTTGCAGGTTGGTAGAGCGAAAAAGATTGCCACATTGTTTCCTATGTGTGTCCTCTTGATTTGCAGCAAACCGCTTCCTTCCTTAAAGCAAAATTTTCTGTTCTTTCCTTCCTTGTGCAGAAGAAACCTTGCCCCACGTTTCAATTTCCATAGGTCCTGTTTAGCTCCACCTTTACACCGCTGGGTAGCATCAGGGGCATTCTGAGATCTTCCTTCAAAACCGTATTGCTCATCCCATGCTTTGGCTTTTGGATGGTTTTGGAGTCCAAAAAGCCTCCAGATTTCACACCTGTCCCTTCCAGGGCATTACAACCCCATTGAGGACAGGGTGTCTCCCAACTACACGGATCCAAGACCCCGTGACGAACAGGACCTGTGTCTTCTCTTGTCTCCCTTGTAGCTTAAAACAAAGCAATCAATAGAACCCTTGATATTTCTTAATACAGGGAAAATGTCTCCGTTAGTAGCGCGTGTTATATTGAAATTTCACAAAGTGGATCTGCTTTAAACAAAGACCTACACCGGTGATGGCCAACCTATGACACGCGTGTCACAGGTGACACGCCAAGCCCTTTTGGGTGACACACCTGGTCACCCTGGCACCTGGGCATGTAGTGCTTGCTTGTTCTTGAAGTGTACGAAATACCAACTTTCAGTTGAAAATTTAGCAACAAAAATCACTAACGTAAAGAATTATTTTTTTGCTTTTAATAAAATACATATATCAAAAATATAACTTTTTTACTAGAGCTACAAATATCACAGAATTATGGATATTTCTAGATGTGACACAGCACCTGAGTTAAGCTATGTTTTCGTGCAAATTTTGACACACCGAGCTCAAAAGGTTCACCATCACTGACCTACACTGTTTCTGGAGGCGTAAGCTGAGAGGACTTTCGCCTTTCCTCCCCACAACTATTTGCAACTTATTTTGTCTTTCTGATTTTAGGCCACTTTGGTGCTTTTCCTGGCATAACTGGTCATCGACCCCTTATCCCCCTCCGTGGTACCCCGATGACAGCATCACTGATTTGTGCCGATACTGTGAGCAGGTGGGCCTCCTCTGTGAAATAAGATGCCCAGAAAAAAAATATATATATTTCTGCCCCCAGCCCATAAAAAGAAACCTATTTGAATTCACTTCCGGCTTCAGGATTGAACGGTCTCAACATGATACAATTTACATTGTGCCTTCTGCAGGGTGAGCTCTGTCCTCAATCGAGACGTGAAACGGTTTGGGAAGAATTATATGTTTGATGGGAACGAAGAAACCTGTTGGAATTCAGACCAGGTGAGGTGGAGGAAGGATGGACCAGTGTGAAAAACAAGCACGAATATTCGTCAGCATTCATTATTCGTACGAATCCAGACATTCGTACACAAATTGAATGTTACAACATTCGCACGAACGCGAACATTTCGGGTATTTGTAAGAATAGTTCAGACCCTCGTTAAACTGGGGAGGCGGGAAAGCAGCTGTGCCAGCCACACCTGGAATGGATCCAGATTGTATTTGGCATGGATCGAGAGCGGATTAAAAGTGGATTCAGTTCGGATTTGATGGTTTCAGTGCGCAGATACGTCACAGGTTCTTATGCGTTTGTATTGGGTCGGCATCTGTTCGCATCAGATACCTATTCATTCATATCGGCTACGTATCAGATATTCATACAAATATTTGCATCCATTAGATTCCTACCAGATTTGAAAGGGATCAATTCACAGGAACACGAGTTTTCTAACATTCCATTTCTTATGCACCCATTTGTGCAAATCCCAACTCCTGAATTTTGCATATTTGGATATCTCTGTTTAGATGCACATTTTTGGCTTTCTTGCTGTACTGAGCAGCAGATTGTAATCTTTGATTTGGAAACCTAATTCTCTGAGGAGGAGGGGAGAAGGGGAGAGGTAGGATTCTCTCGCATGGATTGTGAAAAATACCACGCTTATAATTTATTTTGTGTTAGGGAAGCACTCAATGGTTGTTGCTGGAATTTCCACGTAGCGTTCGGGTATCCCAAATCCAGATTCAGTTCCAAGGCGGATTTGGAAGCCAGAAGTTCACCGTGCAAGGTAAGAGGAGCCCTGCTGAATGAGGCCACAGCCCATCTAGTCCATAAGAACCGAAGAGGAGCCCTGCTGAATGAGGCCACAGCCCATCTAGTCCATAAGAACCGAAGAGGAGCCCTGCTGGATCAGGCCACAGCCCATCTGGTCCATTAGAACCTAAGAGGAGCCCTGCTGGATCAGGCCACAGCACATCCAGTCCATAAGAACCTAAGAGGAGCCCTGCTGGATCAGGCCACAGCCCATCTAGTCCATGAGAACCTAAGAGGAGCCCTGCTGGATCAGGCCACAGCCCATCCAGTCCAGCATCCTGTCGCAAACAGTGTCCCACCAATTGCCCATGGGCATCTCAAGCAGAGGCAAGGCCAAACCTTCTGCCCTCAAATCCCAACAAATGGCCTTAGAGGCCTCCTGCTTGTCCCCCCAGCCTGGAAGATGTACTTAGGCATCCATTCTAGTATCTATTGATCCACCTGTCCTCCATGAACTTGTCTAACCCTTCCTTAAAGCCATCTAGGCTGGTTGCTGTCACCACCTCTTCTGGCAGCCAATTCCCTAGATCTGTGACCCATGGGTGAAGAAATACTCCCCGCAAGTGAATGGGGAGTCATTCAGGGTTGAGAAATTGCAAGTGGTTGGATAAATTGTGGTAACCCTAAGAACATTTTATTGGATTTTTGGAGCTCAGCTCCTACCAGTCCTAGCTGTCAAGAAAAAAAGTTCAACCCATGAGTTGCAGTGAGCTGGCGCAATTCACCGTAATCTGCAATATTGCCATTTTGGAATCCTTTTACCCGGAAACACTTATCAAAAGTATATCCACTGTTCCTTTCCCACCCACTCTCCCATTCTTAAAGGCTGCAGAAGAGGCGAAGAGCTTTCCCAGGTGGCAGAATTCTACCCTGAAGATAACAACTTGCTTCAAATATCCTTTTTCTTTTAAAAGTTACCTGCTTGCATTCTGCTAACTGGACTGTTTGTGAACATTCCGTGTCATTCCAGAAACTTAAGACTGCTAATTTTCAGGTGCATGATCAGCAAAGTGTGAGGTTTCTGCCCCCAGCTGTATTTGATAGTTTTCCTTAGCTATGACCCCTAACAGCTTCTTGCTCGAAGAAACCCAGCTGGACAAACTGAAGATCACCTTTGAGAACAGCACAGATTTCTTTGGGAGAATCATCATATACCAGCTCGACATCCGTGGAGGGAAAGACTGATAACAGCAAGTAAAAGATGGTCGCTTTTGGGCTTTCCTTTGAGAAACGAGGCATCTCCAAGCCCCCATTTTTGGAACATGGCAAAATGGATCCCTGTAAAACCTCCGATCCCAAAGGGGCGGCCTGGGTTATTTCCGGTTACCACTTCTTCTTCCATAAACACAATATTCTCTCTCACACTGCTACCTGTCCCTGAATGAAAATGGAAAATAAAACTCGGAATGTTTTAAGACAAAAACTACCCCCCAATAAAAATGCAAGGTTTTTTTTGTTCCCCAAAGACCTTTTAATAATCAAATTTAATCAACACTAGCTTTCCTCTTCCCCGCTTTAAATGTACTCCATTAAAGGCAGGAACCCTCATTGATTTGCCAAAGGCGTTCAAGCCGGTTCACTCGGAGTCAGGTCGCTGTGGGTGAGTATCCCCCAGCAAGGGGGTTAAACAAAGCAAAACCACCAAATCTTCTTCTAGCACTCTGATTTGGGGGGATGTATCCTATCCAATTTGGATCGCGTTTCATTTTCTTCCCCCCCCCCCTTTGGTGCCGGAGTCTTAACCTCGCAGAATTCTCTCCTTGCTGGTCCAAAGCATCTTGTTCCAAGGGGGTTTAGGGTCTAGACTCGCCCACATCATCTCTGTCATGAGGGCTGCAGGGACACCCGGAGGTTCCAAAGAATTCCTCAATCTAGTTTCGGTAGCACAGGGAAATCTCTCGATGTGGAGTCGATGAATTGTGCTCTATGTTGCCTTGTCCCGGAGTAATTGGAGAATGTGTTTCTCTATCACATGCTGGACTGAAAATCAAGGGAAAAAAGAGACTATAGAAGGGGTGTGAACAAATTTTCAGAACAGTCAAAATTCGTACGAATTCAGACATTCAAAATTTGAATCGAACGTTGGCACATACGAACCTAAGAGGAACCCTGCTGGATCAGGCCACAGCCCATCCAGTCCATGAGAACCTAAGAGGAGCCCTGCTGGATCAGGCCACAGCCCATCCAGTCCATAAGGGCCTAAGAGGAGCCCTGCTGGATCAGGCCACAGCCCATCCAGTCCATAAGGGCCTAAGAGGAGCCCTGCTGGATCAGGCCACAGCCCATCCGGTCCATAAGAACCTCAGAGGAGCCCTGCTGGATCAGGCCACAGCCCATCCAGTCCATAAGAACCTAAGAGGAGCCCTGCTGGATCAGGCCACAGCCCATCCAGTCCATAAGGACCTAAGAGGAGCCCTGCTGGATCAGGACACAGCCCATCTAGTTCAGCATCCCATCTCACACAGTGGCCACCAATTGCCCATGGGCATCTCAAGCAGAGACAAGGGCAAACCTTCTCCTGCTCTCCAATCTCAGCAAATGCCCTTAGATGTCTCCTGCTTGTCCCCCCAGCCTGGAAGATGGACTTGGGCCTCCATTCTAGTAGCCATTGTTCCACCTGTCCTCCATGAACTTGTCCAACGCTTCCTTAAAGCCATCTAGGCTGGTTGCTGTCACCACCTCTTCCGACAGCCAATTCCATAGACCGATGACCCTCTGCGTGGAGAAATCCTTCCCCTTCTCTGATCTGACTCTCCTGCCCATCAGCTTCATAGATGCCCCCTGGTTCTAGGGTTGGGTGATAGAGAAAAGAAATTTTCTCTATTCACCTTTTCTAAACCAAAAATTCCAGGGTTCGGTCAGGTTAGAATCGTGGAACCGAGACCTTTTCCTTTAAGAAAATAACACCACATTTTACTTCCACAATTTGCCCTGCTTTGCAAAATCCACACCAGCCTTTTATTTATGGGAAATGGCGCTTTAGTTTAATCCTCAGCCTATACGTTTGGCCTGATTTTGTTGCAATTCACACACATTGGACCCAAAGCTACATCAGCTATTATGCACCAAGGCATCCTATAGATGAAAGAATTTTCCCCGCACATTTTTGGCATGTTCCCCTCATGAACACCTGGACTTACCTTTTTTCTGGCCCAAGGCGACAGCCAAATCCATTGGCGTGTATCCTGAATCAGCTTCCACGGTCAGGTCGGCACCACGAGCTGAAGCAGACAGGATCGAAGACAGAAAATGGACTTTGAAGGTTGTGGAGGGAAGGATTTTGAGCAAAATTCCAAGGAGAACTAGCTATGGGGAAATGGTGGCGAGGGATATACACAAATCGGTTCTTTCACATTCAATTCGTAACAAATCGAATGTTCGAAAATCCGTATTTGTTCGAAAAGATCCCCTTCAAATGTGGTAGAAGAAGAAGAGCTGGCTTTTCTACCCCGCTTTTCTCGCCCATTTAAGGGGACTCAAAGCGGCTGACAAACCTTCTGTTCTTCTTCCCACCACAGGCACCCTGTGAGAGCTCAGAAGAGAAATGTTATCTGTAGGACACATTGCTCTGCCAAACTACCAGGTCTTCGGCAAAGTGATTCCAGAGGTCCCCGAGGTTTTTTGCATGGAGTTTAACCAGTTTTCCTCTTCTGCGTAAACTAGCGCCCTCTCTCTGTGTGGCCGCTGGGTGGAACTGCAGCTGCCCAGACGAAGCCATGCCATATAAAGGCGCCAGCTGCCGTCCTTTGTGGCTTCCAAAGGTACTCCGGTCTTCCGAAGAGTTTTATCACTCACCTAGCAGAGCCTCGACGCACTTCACGTGATTACCCCGGACGGCGTAAAGGAGAGGAGTCCCTCCGTTCTGCAAAAGTGTTTGGAAAACTCAAGAGGTTAAATCGCCCTCTTCAAAGCACCCGCCCTCTCTTGCTGTAGCCACTGCCCCTTACTGCCCTTTTAGCTGGGTAACTACTCCATGCCTTACCCAGTCATACGAGTTTATATCCACGTCTTTGTCCAGCAAGAGGAGCACAATGTCCGTAAATCCACCCATACTGGCGAGCGACAAGGCGCTTTCCCGCTCCTTCGCCAGGGCGTGGGGGTCGGCACCCTGGGAGAATTGGCACAGAGTAAGCGGCAGGCAAACTGGGGCGTTCGGCACCCAAGGGGGCTTCCTCCCTGGCACGCGACACTTACCCAAGCCAAGAGGCTACGGGCCGTTTCAATCTCCCCAAACGCTGCTGCCCACATCAGGGGAGTGAATCCCCGGTCGTCCGGCTGATTGACTAGATTGTCACCTAGAAGGAGAAGAAGAAGAGTTGGCTTTTCTAACCCACTTTTCTCACCCATTCAATGGGATTCAAGGCTGTTGACAAACTTTCAGTTCTCACCCTTAAGGGGACCCAAAGCTGCTGACAAACCTTCTATTCTTCTCCCCAAAACAGAACACCCTGTGAGGTAGGTGGGGCTGTGAGAGCTCAGAAGGGAGCTGTGACTAGCCCAAGGTCACCCAGCTGGCGTCATGGGGGAGTGTGGAATCAAACCCGGTATTCCCAGATAAGAGTCGGGCTCCCTAACCACTAGGCCAAACCGGCTCACCTAGAAACAGGAAGAGAAGGCAGGACAGGGGCCCCCCAATCATGAGGGACAGAAACCTGGCTTTTTGAAAATCTAAAATGAACGCTGCCAGCGTCGCCACAACTAGAGCCCAACTGGGTTTGGTTAGACGTTGCTGGGGGAGGACGGTTCTCCTCCTCTCCCCAAAATATCAGACTTTGGCCTTTGCCAGTGGCACTGAAATCGGGCACCATCGGGAAAGAGCAAAAGTTGAAATTTTCTGGACTTTGGAACTTAACAGCCCAAGATTTGGTGAGGGACAAAAGCCTTTGGCATATCCACAAGAGATAAGGCCACTGTAGGCCACTGATGGTGATAAATGTGATCGGGGTGTCCGCGGCTCCCCAAAGGAAGAGCCTCCACTCACTTTTCCGCAGACTCTCTTCCAGCAAGAGAAGCTCGCCCTGGGCTGACAGCTGGTGGATGGAGAGCGCTGTGGGGAGAGAAATGACGAGGTGGTGCTGAAATGGAACCCTTTAAGGTCTCCGCTCCCCACCTGCAACAGAGGTATCCAAACCCTAAGCCATATCCGCCTCGGTGGCCAAGACGGAGAGCAAGGTTTCTTTCTGCAAGAGAATTGTAACCCTTGCAGGCAAAGATGCAAGGAAATTCTGCAAAAAGCAGGAGAACAAGAGCGGACCTGGACTGATCCCTGCAGAAAAATGGATCTGGGGCTCCCTTTTTGGGAGCGAGTCCCCTGGGGGAGGGAAAAAGAAGGGAATTCGGGTGGCTGGCACTCCTGTCGGCTCCAGAGCACAGAGCTATAAAGCGACTCCCGCTCTGCCTCTGAACTTACTGTCCAAGGTGGCTGGAAGCGCCGAGACCTCATTGCCCCGTTGACGGTTGGTCAGCGTGGTTGAATGCTTCAGGATGCCTCCATCTAGATGGGCAAAAGGGCAGAGAGTGGGGGACAGGAATGCATTATCTTTGGGGACTCCAGCTCCCATCAGCCCCTGGGGACTGCTGCTCCCATCAGTCTCAGCAAAGATGGCCATTTGAGACTCCAGCTCCCATCAGTCTCAGCAAAGATGGCCATTTGAGACTCCAGCTCCCATCAGCCCCTGGGGACTGCTGCTCCCATCAGTCTCAGCAAAGATGGCCATTTGAGACTCCAGCTCCCATCAGCCTCTGGGGACTCCGGCTCCCATCAGTCTCAGCAAAGATGGCCTTTTGGGACTCTAGCTCCCATCAGCCCCTGGGGACTCCGGCTCCCATCGGTCTCAGCAAAGATGGCCATTTGAGACTCCAGCTGTCATCAGCTCCTTGGGACTCCAACTCCCACCAGCCTCTTGGGCCTCCATCTCCCATCACCCTCTTGGGACTCCATCTCCCAACAGCCCCTTGGGCCTCCATCTCCCACCAGCCCCTGCCACCCCAAATGCCAGAAGGGTGCCAGATTCCAGCGCCAAAAATAAACCCCATGGCAGGACTTGAATATCCAAAACCTCAAAAGCGCCTTGCACGGGCGACCCGGATTTAAGACGCTCACCGTTGGGGGCAGCCCCGCCTTGCTCAGCACCGGCGTCCTCCTTGTCCTCCGTGTAGGGGTGCAGTTCCAGGATGATGCACGCCTCTTCGTCTTCCTTCTCGCCCTCCGGCGCCTCTGGGTCTCTGTCAGGGGCCGCCTGGGCCATTTTACTGGAGCAGCCTTCCAGGGACGTGCAGAGTTCTCCCGGCAGCGACAGCCCCATCAGGTCTGTGGTGTCCTGAGGTCCTGGCGGGATAGATAAATGCCCCACTTGCAAAAGCTGTTGCAGGGCCTTCACGGTGGTGGCCCCCCAGAGGTTTTATTGCAAGTGGCCCAAATAACTGTTGGCATCAGTGCAGCCAATCACGACATCAGCATGCCTTTCCTTTGCCTGCTGAGCTTCCTTCCTGGCCACGCTCCTTCTCAGACCCCGAACCCCAAGAGATGGGCAAGGGTCAATTTACCTGGTCCTACTCAGCCTTCCCAAGGGGAGGGGGTCATCATCAGCCCCCCTCTGCTGCTGCTGCTCCTCCTTCCCCCCCCCCAGTGCAAAACTGAAAGTAACTTTCTCTTCCCACAATCCCTCCGCCAGCGCCCGCCCCTTTTGCAAAGGGCGGGGGTGGCACCTGTGGGCCCCACCACCGCCGCACGCTGCCCTTTTAAGAGCTGCCCCGGCGCTGGCGGGACCGGGGTCCGGCTGCTGAGTTAAAAGAATGGGCAGTCCCTCTCGGGCCACGCCCCAACCCCGGGATCCACCAATCGGCGGGAGGAGGCGGTGCCCGGGCAAGCCTGGCCTTAAAGGGCCAGGATCCCCTTGGTTTGGCAGCTCTGCTTCGTGCTGGGCAGAGGGAAGATTCTCCTCTCACGAGGGAAAGATAAAATAAAAGCAATTTATTCGTCTTTTTTTTTAAAGCAGGCAGGCAATCAACAGGTCTAGCTCCTTGCAAATGTATACCACCCACACATATATACACACATACACAAACACATACAGTGTAAATAAACCATGCATTATCTATCCTATGCTTCCCTATTTTAAAAGCCTGCATTTTTAAAGCATGCAAATACAGGAGTAATTAAATTAATTAGGAAAATATTGCCTCTGCCCTATGCAATTATTAGAAGTGCATATTCACACAAACACACACACACACACACACACACACACACAAACAATTATATGCAAACATTAAAATAAATAAGCCAGGCATTTCCTGTGGTTTATCTCGCCTCCTTCCACAGATGCAACTTTAAACAAGCCAAAAGCATTTTGCAATCGGGTGCATTGGGGAATGCACTCTGTGCATGCTCAGAGGCACCCAGCCAAGGCGGCCACGAAGTCCTTCGCCCTCTTCGCCTCCCCCCCTCCTCAAGGGAACCGAATCAGAAGCAAGAAACCCAAACCGGTTTGCAGGATCGGTAGCAATAGCAGCAGCTCCGACCTTTCCCCAGCCTGAAAAAGCCCCTCTTGCGTTTCGGATGCAAACAAAGCGAGGCGCCCGCCACCTCGGAATCTTTCCTCACCGGGCGCCGTTTCCTCACCGGAAGTTCGGCAGCGTTGCACCCGGCCGACCGGAAGTGCCGGTTCCGCCCCGGTCCCGCTGTCCGCAGCCTCCGCCGCCGCCTCGTCCTCGTCCCGGGACCATGGAAGAGCCGGAGATGCAGCTGAAAGTGAAGAAAGGTACCCGCCGGGGGGGAGGCGAGGGGCAACTTCCGGTTGGTTCACCCTGAAAAGGAGTCCGGGCGGAAACAAGGAAACAGGGCAGGGAGAAGCCGGACCCTTTGCAATTGGGACCCAGGGATATCCCTGCAAAACTCTTGCAAATAATTGCAAGGGCTTTGCAAGGAAATCCCCGGGTGCAATTGAGTCAACAGGCAGGGGATTGGACCCCAGAGCCTTTTCCAGCCCACAAAACCCTTGCAGTGTTCAGATTCATGGATATGCCTTCCCTCACCGTTTTGCAGCGCCTAACCTTGAAATGCAACGGTTTCTGTTAGGATAAAAGCAGCTGCCAAGGCAAGCAGCAAAAAGCAGAGGCAATCATATGAATATACGAACTTCAGAGGAGCCCTGCTGGATCAGGCCACAGCCCATCTAGTCCATAAGAACCTCAGAGGAGCCCTGCTGGATCAGGCCACAGCCCATCTAGTCCATGAGAACCTAAGAGGAGCCCTGCTGGATCAGGCCACAGCCCATCTGGTCCATAAGAACCTAAGAGGAGCCCTGCTGGATCAGGCCACAGCCCATCTGGTCCATAAGAACCTAAGAGAAGCCCTGCTGGATCAGGCCACAGCCCATCCGGTCCATAAGAACCTAAGAGGAGCCCTGCTGGATCAGGCCACAGCCCATCCAGTCCATAAGAACCTCAGAGGAGCCCTGCTGGATCAGGCCACAGCCCATCTGGTCCATAAGAACCTAAGAGGAGCCCTGCTGGATCAGGCCACAGCCCATCCGGTCCATAAGAACCTAAGGGGAGCCCTGCTGGATCAGGCCACGGGCCATCTAGTCCAGCATCCTGTCCCACACAGTGGCCACCAACTGCCCATGGGCATCTCAAGCAGAGACAAGGGCAAACCTTCTCCTGCTCTCCAATCCCAGCAAATGCCCTTAGAGGCCTCCTGCTTGTCCCCCCAGCCTGGAAGATGTACTTAGGCATCCATTCTAGTAGCCATTGATACATCTGTCATCCATAAACCAGTCCAACCCTTCCTTAAAGCCATCCAGGCTGGTTGCTGTCACTTTTTCTGAAAGTGTTTTGAAAAAACTCCATCAGAGGATAAAATGTCTCTTTCCGTGTGGTTTATATAAACAGCTTAAACAATCAATGGCAGTTTAAGTAATTGCTTCCTTGTTGAACTTCTGACCTGATTTTCGCCCAAACATCAAGCCAAGTAAAGTAAAGCAAATAAACCTCATCATTATAGAACGATAGCAAAGCTACAGTTGCAATTACCAATGGCAAACAAGTTAACCCTGAAAGCGCAATTTAAAATATAAGTATTTTTGGTTTAGTGGTTAGGGAGCCAGGCTCTTATCTGGGAATACTGAGTTTGATTCCGCAGTCCTCCAGAAAGCCAGCTGGTTGACCTTGGGCTAATCACAGCCCTCTTCTGAGCTCTCACAGCCCCACTCACCTCACAGGGTGTTCTGTTATAGGGAGAAGAACAGAAGGCTTGTCAGCCACTTTGAGTCCCCTTAAATGGGTGGGTAAAGCAAGGGAGAAAAACCAACTCTTCTTTCTGTCCCATACCCATTCCAGAAGTGAATTTGTGCTCTTGATTTAATTTGTATCTCTTTAGATGCTTCTTTTCATTTTAAAACAATGTTAAAAATCAGAATTCTGCTCTTCCGCTGCAAGCAGGTGTTAAGTAATAAATTAATGCATGCACTGATTGATTTCAGAATGCAAAAATCTATTCCCTTCTTGGTTCTTCGGGCTCTCCGGGACGTCTCTTACGTACTGTGAGCAGGCATGAGTCTTTCTAAAGAGTGGAATAAATAAACCAAACAAATCAATAATTCCTTCTCCTTGTATAGAAGTATCATTTCTTGGATTTTGTGGCCCCTTTTTCTGAGCGAGTGTAATAAAACATACCAAGGTAGGCTGGGCAGAGAAATAAATTACCGTATAATTTTTTATTTTGTAAGTTATTTTTCTACCCAGCACTACTTTGCACAACAGTTGCAAAGAGGTGAAATTACAACTGGATTTCCACTTTATGCTTCTTTTCTATTCTTCTTTCCCCTTTAAGTGACGGACAAGTTTACCGAAAGTATGTACGTCTTGGCGAATGAACCGTCCGTCGCCTTATATCGGCTGCAGGAACATGTCCGGAGGTCACTCCCGGAACTTGCTCAGCATAAAGTAATCTTTGTGTTACGAACTGTTGACCGTGCTGTTTTAAGAAAACTGTCTCACTTTGAACTTAATTTGTGTGTTGTGTAAAAAAACTAGGGTGTAAAGAAGAACATAAGGGGAGCCCTGCTGGATCAGGCCACAGCCCATCTGGTCCATAAGAACCTCAGAGGAGCCCTGCTGGATCAGGCCACAGCCCATCTGGTCCAAAAGAACCTCAGAGGAGCCCTGCTGGATCAGGCCACAGCCCATCCAGTCCATGAGAACCTAAGAGGAGCCCTGCTGGATCAGGCCACTGCCCATCTAGCCCATAATAACCTCAGAAGAGCCCTGCTGGATCAGGCCACAGCCCATCCAGTCCATAAGAACCTCAGAGGAGCCCTGCTGGATCAGGCCACAGCCCATCTGGTCCATAAGAACCTCAGAGGAGCCCTGCTGGATCAGCCCACAGCCCATCTGGCCCATAATAACCTCAGAGGAGCCCTGCTGGATCAGCCCACAGCCCATCTAGCCCATAATAACCTCAGAAGAGCCCTGCTGGATCAGCCCACTGCCCATCTAGCCCATAATAACCTCAGAGGAGCCCTGCTGGATCAGCCCACAGCCCATCTGGCCCATAATAACCTCAGAGGAGCCCTGCTGGATCAGGCCACAGCCCATCCAGTCCATAAGAACCTCAGAGGAGCCCTGCTGGATCAGGCCACAGCCCATCTAGTCCAGCATCCTGTCCCACACAGTGGCCCACCAGTTGCCCATGGGCATCTCAAGCAGAGCCAAGGGCAAACCTTCTCCTGGTCTTGAATCACAGCAAATGGCCCTAGAGGACTCCTGCTTGTCCCACCAGCCTGAAAGATGAACTTAGGCATCCATTCTAGTAGCCATTGATACATCTGTCATCCAAGGACTTATCCAACCCTTCCTTAAAGCCATCTAGGCTGGTTACTGTCAACACCTCTTCTGGCAGCCATTTCCATAGACCGATGACCCTCTGGGTGGAGAAATCCTTCCCCTTGTCTGATCCGATTCTCCTGCCCATCAGCTTCATGGATGCCCCCTGGTTCTAGGGTTGGGTGATAGAAGAAATGTTCTCTGTCCACCTTTTCTATACCACACATGACTTTATATCCTTCAGTCAGGTCCCTTAGGTGACCAGCAAAAAGGGTGTGGTGGAGAGACAGATTTGGGAGCACAAATTTTTAGTATTCTCTTTCTCTTGAAAGAATGACTGGTGGATGTTGGAAAGCAGGAAATCCAGGGGAAACAGTTTCACCTTTTTCTTCCCAAATACCTTTTCAGGCTGACATGCAAAGCTCGGAAGAACAGAACCAAGGAGCCATCTATACCGTGGAATATGCTTGCAGGTACAGACAGCATCTCCGCCATTATTGCCTTAGGTTAAAACTTAAAAAGACACACACACACACCCAAAAAAAATCAAAAGCCAGAGACTTGGGGATAAAGAGGACATATAAGGCCATTTTTCAAAATAGTTTTCCTTAAAAGAAAACAACAACTCGCATTTACCATTCTCACTTTCAGCTAGACTTTCTTGTGGCAATGAGGACTAGAAACTTGCCTGTTTCCTCCAACCGAATGGAAGCCGGTTTCCACAGTGTCTGGCTTTCTCTACACCAAAAGGCAGCCTCACTCATCCACTTCTAATTGCCCTAATTATATATTGGGAGGCTAAACGGCCAGTGAAGCGTGGACGCGCCCCAAATCAGACAAGAAAATCAAGCCGCTAGTCCTCATAGTTTGAGGCTCTGTATGGGTGGGGGGCAGAGGTGAATCTCATGGGTTTTATCCTTCCCTCCCCACCTGTAGTGCCATCAAGAACATGAAAGACAGCAGTGTGTACTTCAAGAACATTGAAGGTCTGCTCCGGCAAACCATCAACTTGAAAGACCGCCTGAATTCTTCCCGCAGGTAGCGCCTTCAGGGAGACGCCGGAACTCACCTCCACATGAGGTTTGGATTTCCCCAAGGACAGTTTCCCTTGAGCTGAGAGATGGGCCGTACCTTGGCTCCCGGCTGTAATTGTTTTTAAAAATAAACATGGTTTATTAATATTAATAATTGCTACAATCGCCGTTGTTATCGGAAACACGCGCGCGGTCCATCACAGCTCCCTGGCTGGATTCTCTTGGATGAGGAAGACCTAAGAAACGGCAAGGGATAAATTTCTTAAATGATTGGATGGTCCCCTTATCCATCCGTCCGTTTATAATTAATTAATTAATTAATTAATCAACCAATCAATTAATCATGTTTGTTTGTTTGATGCGCACTTCTGTCCCGCCATATACGAAGGTCTCAGGTGGGTAACAACAATTCATTAACTAATTATCCAATCAATTTCAAAGACCTTATCAGCTTCGCTGTCCCCAGCAGTTTTTATTCACAGAGAGAGTGTGGATGTTGTCGCTCTTAAAGGCTGCGGAGTTCGGTTCGAATCTTGGAGGCTGAATAGGAAAACTGCCACCCAGGTTGCTAAAGAGCCGGACTCTTATCTGGGAATACCGGGTTTGATTCCACCCTCCCCTATGAAGCCAGCTGGGTGACCTTGGGCTAGTCACAGCTCTCTTCTGAGCTCTCACAGCCCCACCTACCTCACAGGGTGACTGTTGTGGGGAGAAGAACAGAAGGTTTGTCAGCCGCTTTGAGCCCCCTTAAATGGGTGAGAAAAGCAAGGTAGAAAAGCCAACTCTTCTCTGGTGGTTTTCCAAGGATTTTTTTTTTATATACCCTTCGGAAAGTTCTCCCCAGCTGTGTGGACTGGTGAATCGTTTTCGCAGTGCCATTTCGACGGAAGAAGCCCCTCTGTCTCAGTCTTCAGACCAAGGTGGAATCCTTCCCGGTTCCGGCTAGTTTACGGGACAGGACGTTCCTCATTTCTTGCGTCACCCCATTCCAAGGTCTCCCGTGCGCTTGCAAGAGACCGGATTCTGCGGAGAGAGTCCGGTGCATCCTGGGCACAGGATGGCTTTCCTTCTCCGGGGTCGGCCCGGCGCTCCCGGAGGAGGTGGCGTTGCTGCTGTCCAGGGCGGTGAGGTGGGATTTCTGCTCCACGTATGGTGGGTACGAGAACTCGCGGTGGATTTCCGGGCGCGGCCTGGGGGCAGGAGCCACGTCCTTGGCGTTGTTGAGGCACGGGGCGGGCGCCTCCCCGCTACGGGCCGAGTCGTTCTCGTAGAGGGTATGTGAGAGGTCCGCCTGGCAGCGGCGGCTAGCTCTGGCCGCCCGGACGAGGGTGTGGGTGACAGAGAAGAGCAGGACCACGATGCCGGACGAAAGGATGCAAGCGCTGGTGATGCCCGTCTCCGGCTCGAATTGAACCAGCATGTATATGGAGAGGCCTGGAGTTGGAAATCGGGGAGAGGACGGCAGTGGGACACCCCCAAAAAGAGCTTTGAAAATCAGACATGAGAAAGCGCTGCCCCCACCCCCAAATGCCCCTTCTGTTCATCCTGTCTGCCAGTTGAAGCCTCACCTGGATCCTCACCTGGTAACCTCCAGCTTAGACTACTGCAACGCGCTCTACGTGGGGCTGCCCTTGAAGACGGTTCAGAAGCTGGAACTGGTGCAGAAGGCAGCAGCTTCACCGCTGACAGGAGTCTCTGGCCGGACTCACATCACGCCGGTCTTAAAGGGTCTGCGCTGGTTACCTATTCACTTCCGGGCCCAATTAGGGGTGTTGCAATAACATATAAAGCCCTAAATAGCTTGGGCCCTGGTGTCTGAAGTAGCACCTTCTCTCATATAGACCTGCCCAGGGACTGAGATCTCAAGGAGAGGATCTTCTTCGAGTTCCTTCTCTTGCAGAGGTACAAGGCATAGGGACATGCAAGAGGGCCTTCTCTGTGGTGGCCCCTAGACTCTGGGCCCTGAGTATCTGCAGGAGCACCTTCTCCCATATAGACCTGCCCATGCACTGAGATCTCAAGGAGAGGCCCTTCTTGGAGTGCCTTCTCTTGCACAGGTAGAAGGCATAGGGACTTGCAGGAGAGCCTTTTCTGTGGTGGCCCCTAGACCCTGGAACAGCCTCCCTCTTGAGGTTCGCCAGGCACCTATGCCAGGCACCATTTGGTGAAGGGCAAGATATAAATTCATCATCATCATCAATATGAAGATGATGATGATTAAGAGCAGTATTTTCAAAACGGAAGGAACCAAAGTGCAGCCATTTTGATTGTTTCGGAGACTATTCAAAACGGCGTTTTGCACACCCGTGCCTTGAAGGTTGGCGGAAGGGTCCTTCTTCCAGAGGCGAAGCCGCTGCTTTTTAGCAGGTTTTGTCAGAGGTTTCCCCGCTGTGGGCAAACCAGGGCTAACCAAAACAGCAAAGGTAGGGGAACGTCTTACCTGCGAGGTAGGCCGAAACGCCACAGCAGAATAAACCAACCGCCACATGGCGTACTTCACGGCTGTCTAGAAGGAACCAGTCTCCCCTGTTGGAGAAGACAAGCAAAACTTAAAAGAAGAAGAAGAGTTGGCTTTTCTATCCTGTTCTTCTCATCCATTGAAGGGGACTCAAAGCAGCTGTCAAACCTTCTGTTCTTCTCCCCACAACAAACACCCTGAGAGGTTAGGGGCTGTGAGAGCTCAGAAGAGAGCTGTGACTAGCCCAAGGCCACCCAGCTGGCTTTATGGAGGAGGAGGCAGAAGAAGAGAAAGAAGAGTTGATTTTGAGGGGCCTCAAAGCTGCTGGCAAACCTTCTGCTCTCACCCTTAAAGGGGGCCTCAAAGCTGCTGACAAGCCTTCTGTTCTTCTCTCCATAACAGGCATCCTGTGAGGCAGGTGTGGCTGCAGGAGCTCAGAAAGGGAGCTGTAGCTAGCCCAAGGCCCCCCAGCTGGCTTTGTGGAGGATACAGGACTCAAGCTAGGGGGAGACCAGCTAGGTGTCCGATCCACTAACCACAAGACCAGACTGCTTCAGAACTGATAACAGCACCACCAGCAGATGTTTGCTGAAGGCGGGGTTGGACTAGATGTCCTCTGGGTCCCCTTCTGGGATATTTCTCCTAGGATATTGGAGACTGCTAGGTAAGGCGCTTTCCATGGGGGCAGGCTTGTTTCCCTCCCAGACTTGGTCAAGAAAGTGTGTGTGCCCCCCCCCCCAGTCAAAATCTGGGGCCGGGAAAGGGGTTTGAGGGGGAGCCGGTCTCTCCCTGCTGCTGAAATCCCCGAAACGAGGTCAGGAGGTGTTGGAAGAGCTTCTGAATTTTTCCCTTCCATTGTCCCCCAGGGAACAGAGCCGTCTTTGTGTGGCCAACCGCCCGCCCTCCGAGGGGCCGGGGAGACGGATTTCTGTTTGCAAAATTTTACACCATCGGAGGGGTCCGCCTCTCCCAGATCGGAGTGGTTAATTCAGAACAACAGCAGCAGCAGCAGTATGGACAGAGGAGAGGAACCATAGCTCTGGTCCCGCCGGTTTGAATCTCGACGGTGCGGAGGGAAATTCTGGATATTAAGCAAAGAATATCAATGACCCATTACCGGGCACTTTCGCAGCCCTTTCCAAAATGACAGGAGCAGTGACTGACGGGCACCCAGATATCAGCCCCCCACCCCACCCCAGGATCAGGCCACAGCCCATCCAGTCCATAAGAACCTCAGAGGAGCCCTGCTGGATCAGGCCACAGCCCATCCAGTCCATAAGAACCTCAGAGGAGCCCTGCTGGATCAGGCCATGGACCATCTACTCCATAGGACCTCAGAGGAGCCCTGCTGGATCAGGCCACAGCCCATCCAGTCCATAAGAACAGAGGAGCCCTGCTGGATCAGGCCATGGACCATCTACTCCATAGGACCTCAGAAGAGCCCTGCTGGATCAGGCCACAGCCCATCTAGACCATAAGAACCTCAGAGGAGCCCTGCTGGATCAGGCCACAGACCATCTGGTCCATAAGAACCTCAAAGAAGCCCTGCTGGATCAGGCCACAGCCCATCTAGTCCATAGGACCTCAGAGGAGCCCTGCTGGATCAGGCCACAGACCATCTAGTCCAGCATCCTGTCCCACACTGGCCCACCAACTGCCCATGGGCATGTCAAGCAGAGACAAGGGCAAACCTCCTCCTGCTCTTGAATCCCAGCAAACAGCCTTAGAGGCCTCCTGCTTGTCCCCCCAGCCTGGAAGATGGACTTGGGCCTCCATTCTAGTAGCCATTGATCCACCTGTCCTCCATGAACTTGTCCAACCCTTCCTTAAAGCCATCCAGGCTGGTAGCTGTCACCACCTCTTCCGGCAGCCAATTCCATAGACCGATGACCCTCTGGGTGGAGAAATCCTTCCCCTTCTTTTATCTGACTCTCCTGCCCATCAGCTTCATAGATGCCCCCTGGTTCTAGTGCTGTGCAATCGACAAAAGAAATGTTCTCTATCCACCTTTTTTATACCCTGCATGATTTTATACACTTCACAGAAGGGGTCTAGACGTGGGGGTCAAAAAGGTTTAACAGACCTCCGCTGCCCTTCCCTGGAGGCCTCGGGGCGGCCCATCAAATCATTTGGAGGGCGATGCGGTTTGCTTGCCCTTCTGGAGTCCGTCCGTTCACCTTGAGGCTTTGCGGCGCGTGCTGGTGCATTAAAAGTCCCGCTTCCCTCGCTGGGAGCAAAGGGGGACCTTGTTAATGATTTGTAGAGCCCACACCCCGCATCTGAGCAAGAGAAACGATCCAAAGGGGGTCGGATTCAAGCGTTTCTGCAGACTGGGCCAACCTGTCAGGGTTGTTGTGCCGGGAACTGCTCCGAGTTCCCAAGAGGGTTGGACTAGATGACCTTTGGGGTTGCCCCTTCTCATCTGGTGGGCTTTTGATGGCCTTCCCTCTCTCCTCTGCCTTTTGTTTGACCTAGAAATAGGGGCATGTCGGGTGCCAGTTCAGAGGTCTGGAATGCAGAGAGAGGCTGGTTCGATCCCCAGCCTCTCTCTGGGAGCAGGGAATAGCAAACCACTTTAGTATCCCTGCCAAGAAAACTGCAGAGAGGTACCCATGGAGCCTGGGAATGGCTGTAGCTCTGTGCTAGAGCAAACAGCCTAAAAAGCAGAGAGTTGTGGGGTCAATCCCCACCCTCCCCCCAGCAGGGAATAGCAAACCACTTGTGTATCCCTGCCAAGAAACCTGCAGGGAGATAGATGCCCATGGTGGTGCCCAGTGAATTGGCCGCAGCTGAGTGGTACACAGCAAGGGTGCCCCTCGTGCCCACCGCACCCCACCCCCGCCAGGCTGTCGCGCGGGGGACCCACCTGTCTGGCCCCAGGGCGCCCCCTGGAGGCGCGCAGTGCTCGGCCCCGCAGTAGCCGTGCAAGAGGCTGAGGAGCAGGCAGGAGAGGCTGAGCACGAGGCAGAGCGAGGCCAGCACGGCGGCGGCGCGCAGGAGGAGGAGGCTGGTGCCCTCCGGGAAGCCCCCCGCCGGCCGGCCGGCCTGGATCTGGAAGATGAGCGTGGAGGCCAGCACCGCCATCAGGCCGGACACCGTGCCCAAGAGGACCAGGGCGCCCAGGGCGCGCTGCCCGTACGCGGAGGGCATGGCCGGAGAGGGAACCAGGGGACCGCCGAGCACCCTGGTCGAGCAGGAGGCGCAGTGCACACCCAGGAACAGGGGCAGGCGGGCAAGTGGCCAGCTAGCGCCGCGTCCAGCGGGCGGTGTGTTGGTTGGAGACGGATGGAGGGAGTGGAGGAATGAGGGGGGAGGGACCAGCAGGGGAAGGGGGGGAGAGAGGAGGGGTAGACCCTACACACACACACACACACACACTTGTTTTGCTGCCTGCCTGGATTGCTGTTCCATCTCTGTTTGCTCCTTCCTGAGGACTAGCGCCTTGGAAAGAAAGTTTTGACAAACTTTGTGGTCACTTTGTTCTTAAAGTCTTTGAATTTGCCTCCCTCCCTAAATCTCTCTCTCTCTTTTTCTTCTCCCAGTTCCTTTTCCTTCCCCTCTTCCTTCCTAACTCTCTAATCCTCCCTTCTGAGCTCTCACAGCCCCACCTGCCTCACTGGGTGTCTGTTGTGGGGAGAAGAAAAGGAGGTTGGTCAGCAGCCTTGATCCCCCTTAAAGGGGAAGAACAGGAGGTTTGTCAGCAATGGGTGAAGAAAGTGGGGTAGAGAAGCCATCTGTTCTGTTATGGAGAGAAGAAAAGAAGATTTGTCAGCCGCTTTGATGTCCCCATCATGTTGAGAACAGAAGGTTTGTCAGCCGCTTTGAGTCCCCTTAAATGGGAGAGAAAAGTGGAGCAGAAAAACCAACTCTTCTCCTCCTCCTCCTCCTCCTCCTCCTCCTCCTCCTCCTCCTCTGTGCCCTGATGCAAAGGGGAAACCAAAGTATCTCACGCTCTCGCCGAGCCCTTCCATTTAAAAAATGTGTATATATTTATAATTTTTAACAAACATATCATTATTCCTATTTTATTAGGCTCCCTGCCATCATTAGCTCCGGCTGCGTAACCTCAGGCCTTGCGTTGCATCAGTTTCCACCTCTCGTAAACAGACGCTTTTCCCGCGAGGATCCGGTGGGAATCATTCTCCAAGGGTCCCGCGAGCAGGAAGAGGTATTCTCTGTACCTGCGCGAGTTGCGGCGGGGAAAGCACTGCCCCTTGCTGGCATGATTAGCATCCTCTTCTTGAGATTAAAAAGTCCCGTTATCAGGCATTATGGCCTTTGTTCCTAGGGAGTCGGCTACCAGGCGGAAAACCCGTTTTTTGGGGGGATTAATTTGGGTTCCTGTTGGTCCCGCAAGTATGGTGCTGGCGTCTGTACAGCCTGGTTTTGCTTTGATGTGGAGCCAGAAGAGGAAACGATGGTGCTGTGAAATCAATAGTGCTAGAAATTTAATGGAAGGGACCACGGTGGTCATCTAGATGAGCCCTCTGTCATGGCTGGGGGAATCTGACTTTCTTGGGGATGCGATTGACATAATCTGGATTCGCTAGGGCGCCGTTCTATAAGGCCATTGGCTTCCATGGGCAGACTGGGCCTCCCCTCCCCAGGGCCATTGGCTTCCATGGGCAGACTGGGCCTCCCCTCCCCAGGGCCATTGGCTTCCATGGGCAGACTGAGCCTCCCCTCCCCAGGGCCATCTCAAGGTGTAAAGGGACCAGGACCAAGCAGTTTGCAACCTCTTCTGCAAAACGTAACCACCGAGTGAAAGTTGTTCTAGGTTGCAACTCCAAAATGTAACAATGCAAGAGAAATATTGTCTCAGGTATCCTTTCCACCTTCGCAATGGACAGATTTTCGCTACATGTGTTTATTCATTCTAGGGACCTGCACGCATGTGCTAAGCATTTGATATTCAAATTTGAAATCCGTTTGCGTGCTTAAATTTGAATTTACGGGCATTCGATTCGACTTTGGTTGTCGATTTTGGAGAAATTCAGTCACATTTCGAATGTCTTTGAACACTGGCACATACCCCTAATTTAGGGCCTTGTAAGTCAAGGTTGACACCTTGAATTGGGCTCGGTAGCGAACCGACAGCCTGTGCAATTCTTTTAAGACCGGCGTGATGTCCATCTGGCCAGCTGTCCTGGTCAGAGGTCTACCAGCCGCATTCTGCACCAGCTGCAGCTTCCGAACCGTCTTCAAGGGCAGCCCCAGGTAGAGTGCATTACAGTAGTCCAGCCTGGAGGTCATGAGAGCATTGATTTAAGCCCTTGGCTTATAGATGCAAAAGGTGCAATGCAATCCAGAGAATTAAACGCTATAAACTCCAAATTTCACAGCACATTGCAAAAGAAACCTACATGGGAAATAAATATTAAATATTAATATCTGTATTAAATATTAATATATTTAATATTAAATGCACTTGCAGGGGAATTCCTTTCCGGGTCTGAGGCCAAAATATGCAAAATGAAAGCAAATAAAAGGGTCGTTCAGCCTTTCCAGGATCCAATTTGCAATCAAAAAGGAAATCAAATTAAATTCAGGTTAGGCTGACGCTGGTCGGGGATTAAAATCATTCTAAAGAGGGTCCTTGAAGGGGAAAGGATGTTAAAGACCTGCGTGCCTGTGTGAATGCCCAGCCCGGGTCAGGAGATCCGAGTCACAGGCTGGGGATTTCACCTCCGCTCTGTGGGCGGAGCTAATGAGAGAGTGGGCGGAGCCAAGACTAAGCCACGCTCCACTTCCCTTTCTTAATTTCCAGCCCCTTGCTATGCATATGCAAATGACCCATCCCAATGACAGCCAATCAACAGGCAGCCTAGGGCGTGGCTATGCAAACAAGGCCCCCTCTCGGCCCCACCCTCCCTGAAAGAGGTTGCCCAACTTCAATCTAACATCCCAGAGAATCTGAGTCCCTTCATCAGCGGCCGTCGCCATAGGAACTAATTAACTAATTAACGGTGATTAATTGTCGCTATTCCGGCCCGGGCAATTGATGCGGCGATCTCTGCAAAGCGACGAACCCAGCCGGAGCAGGAGAGCCACCGCTGAAGTGAGAAAAGGGCAAGAAGAGGACCTGGCTTACCTGGGGACAGGTGTGCAAAGGTAAAGGGGAGGGGGGAGGAAGGAGGCTGGATGGACAAAGCCTGCCAGGTATAAATCGGATTAAAAGGTGGGCTGGTGGAATGGATCAGGCACCCCCAGCAGCTTCGGAAGGGCTTTGATCTTGCCCATGAAAATTCAGCGGCTTAGTATTTCCTATTCAAATCGATCTTAATCACATCCTGCTTTGCAAGCTTTGCTGAGAGCCAGAACAGCACTCTGTGCATGCTCAGAGAAAAACCAGCCTCTTTCCATGATGCATCCCAATGCAATTATTATTAATAATAATATAATAATAAACATTATTTATATGGCCCTTTCCACCAAAGGGCGGTGCAGAGGTACAATTTAAAATCACAGAGCCCAAAATCCAAACTAATACTATAAAAACCGGGTTACAAATAACTTTTTAGCAGGTTGATATTTACAGATTAATGGATTTTCGCCTCCGATAGATGACCCATGATGTCGAATCTGCCAGCTGGGAAATTCCGGTGGCGGGAACCCAAATTTTTTGGGGAAAAAGTTCTACCTTCAACCTGTCCCAACCCAGAAAGCTACGATGCAAATTCTGGGATTTTTCATAGCTCAGAGGGCAGGTGAGAACGTGGCGTCTTTAAGAGCGGAGCGTCTCGCTTTTCTTCACCCATCCTATTTCTGTCCGGCTCAAAGACTTATGCAAATTCTGCGCAACACTTTGGTGACATATTTATGGGCCTCGTAGAAGGTTTGACGCAGGGTGAGCTTTTGAAAAAAAATCCAGGCTGAAAATCAAATGTATGGGCGATGAAAGGAAAGCAGCATGTGGAGGGATGAGGAATGCGAGCGTGTCAATATTAAATCTTTTCTGAAGACTGTGTCTTGGGGGCAGAATTTGTCAACATATCCTAATTCTGGTTCGTGGACAAAGTCCAGCAGACCCTGGATACTGGGTAGGCCAGTACTGAGTAAACTCCAATGCTGTTACCATCATTACACTAGGGCCTGTGGTCACACCTGAGATTTAATCCAGCTTCGGTCCACTTTCAGAGCGAGAGAACACATCAGCAAAGTGACCAGTGATTTCCTTTCCATGTTACTGGTCCCCGAAGGTGAATTTTCTGAGTTATTTAACACTGAAAGAAAACAGCCCCTTGTCACTTTGCTGGTGTGTTCTCTCGCTCTGAAAGTGGACTGAAGCTGGATTAAACTTTCAGTGTGACCACATCCCTTGTCACGTTGCTGTTGTGTTCTCTTGCTCTGAATGCGGATTGAAGCTGCTATGTGTGATCAAGTGGGGAGGGGGTGGACTAGATACCCTCTAGGTGTATCCCAAATCTTTGATTGTAAGATTTGCAGGAACGGTGGCTGGGAGAGCTCAGAAGAGCGCTGTGACTTGCCCAAGGTCACGCAGCTGGCTTTGTGGAGGAAGAAGACAGCTTTTCTACCCCGCTTTTCTCACCTATTTAAAGGGACTCAAAGCTGCTGACAATCCTTCTGTTCTCATTCTTAAAGGGACTCAAAGCTGCTGACAAACCTTCTGTTCTCTCCCTTTAGGGGACTCAAAGCAGCTGTCAAACCTTCTGTTCTCCTCCCCACATCAGATACCCTGTGAGGTGTGGGGGGGGGGGCTGTGAATGCTCAGAAGAGAGCTGTGACTAGCCCAGGGTCACCCAGCTGGCTTCATGGAGGAGTGCAGAATCCAACCCAGTACTCCCAGATTAGAGTCCTGCTCCCTAACCACTAGACCAAACCGGCTCACCCTTACTGAACCCCCAGAGGAAGCAAAATGGGAGCTCAGAAGCCCTCCCAAGTTGCTAGTCCTCATCGAGGAGCCGCGTGTCTCCATTCATCCTGCAGTCCTACCCAAGTCCTGCCCAACCCAAAAGGACCTAGGCAGGTTGAAAAGGAGCCGCAGGTAAAAAGGTTTCAGGTTGCTTTCAGATAGACTGCCCTTTGGAGGGAAGGCTCTCTCTTGTCAAACTGGGTGGGAATTTTCCCTCCTCCTCCGAATGCTTCGCAGAGCCCTGTCTTTGTGACCGGAAGAGCAAATAGGGAAGCTGCTTATTCAAGCCCCCTAGATCACTGTCCTGCAAATTTCGCTTTTGGTCACTCCAGAGACTGAGCAGGTTCGACTCAGCGGCTGTTTCGGTTTTGCAGCCTCCGCCGTAGCCCGTGAGTAAATGCGTGCAGACACAGAGAACGCAGAGAACCCCAATTAATTTTACTTTTAAATTGCCAGGCTGGACGGGTTATTTTGCGCCCCCAAAGACGCCCACATTTCCAGCAGCTGGAATGCTGCACTATTTGATAATTTAATTTCCCCAAAGTATTTTTTTTTTCCCCACTGCAAAAAGAAAAAGAGAGAAAGGAGCATTTCAGAGCCAGGCTTAAAGCCCCTGAATTTTGCAAAAATGACCTTGTTGCAATTATAAACCAGAGAATTTGGGGACAGCGATTCTGTCCCTTCCAGACGCCGGTCTGGGCATCGTGAGGTCAGAGGCGTGTTGGGCCAGCGTCCGTTTCCTGTCGCCGGTTTTATTTTAGCCCTACTCTTAACTAATGCAACTTTACTTATTTATTTTCTGCTTTTGGTTTCCGTCTTACTTTCCCCAGAGAGTTAAATTCTCAGAGACAAAACATTTCAAGAAGGTCTCCAGAGAATATCCACACTTCTTGGTTTGACCCTCTTTGCCGTGAATCCATGAAGCCAGCTGGGTGACCTTGGGCCGGTCACAGCTCCCTCCTGAGCTCTCTCACAGCCCCACCTCCCTCACAGGGTGTCTGTTGCAGGGAGAGGAACAGAAGGTTTGTCAGCTGCTTTGAGTCCCCTTAAGGAACAGAAGGTTCGTCAGCCGCTTTGAGTACCATTAAATGGGTGAGAAAAGTGGGGTAGAAAAGTAAACTCTTCTTCCTCCACAAAGTCAGCTGTGTGACCTTGGGATAGTCACAGCCCTCTTTTGAGTTATCACAGCCCAACCCACTTGCTGTGGGGAGAAGAACAGGAGGTTTGTCAGCCGCTTTGAGTCCCCTTAAATGGGCGAGAAAAGTGGGGTAGAAAAGCCAACTCTTCTCCTTCTTAATTGCATTCCCTAATTATCCCTTGTAGGGGAAAAAACCCTGCCACACTGCACACCTACACACACACACACACACACACACACTTGCCTTTAGTTTCCTTCTCTAATTAGCTTTTCTAGACGGAAGCAGGTGATGAAATAGAAGCATTTCTTTACATAAGGTTTGCCTGC
Source organism: Aspidoscelis tigris stejnegeri (assembly GCA_023333525.1). Classification (NCBI taxonomy): domain Eukaryota; kingdom Metazoa; phylum Chordata; class Lepidosauria; order Squamata; family Teiidae; genus Aspidoscelis; species Aspidoscelis tigris. Next base: position 14,767,910 of record JALMGA010000014.1, on the reverse strand, counting down.
CAACGTGATCGGATGTACAGACGGGAGAGATTGAGGCCAGAGAGAAAGGAATATACCCAAGTGGTTTAGCTCTCCGTATAGGAAGCCATCAGTTGCGTTCACACGTAAATTTTTAACCCAGTTTCATTCCACTTTCAGAATAAGAGGGCCCATCAGCAAGGTGACAGGCCGTTTCTTTTGGGGTTGCCTATCTCAGAAAATCCATCTTTAGGTTAGGTAACATGTAAAGAAGGTGACCAGTCACTTTGCTGATGTATTCTCTCCCCAAATGTGGATTGAATGTGGATTAAAACTTGTGCCAGAGTCCATCCCCTCCCCAAATAGCCCAGGAGCGTCCGCATGCCCAGATTCGCTCCCCCCAAAATAATGCGGACTTCACTCCCGAACTGTAGCGAGAACAGTTTTCTAGAGGACTAAATTTAGCACAGATTTGGGAGCTTTGCATGGGGACGCTCCTTGACGAATTCGGATTCGATTCGGACTATATAGTGCATGGGGACCCGACCACAGGGAGGTTTGTCAGCTGCTTTGAGTCCCCCTTAAGGAACAGAAGGTTTGTCAGCCGCTTTGAGTCCCATTATCTTCTGCAGCCACACCTGGTTCCACCTCTGCTTCTCAGTCCTGCGCCCTGCCTTACCTGTGACCTATAGAAGTGCATCAGGTGTGGAGAATTTCCGGAGAGAAAGAGAAAAAAAGTCATTAAATCACCGTTAAATCCGGTTTCAGGTTTTGGGTTTTTTCTTCGCCCCCCCCCTCCCTAAATAGGCTGAATTTGGAAGGAAAGTTTTTTTGGCTGGGTTTGGGGGTTTCCCACGGGAATCTTTCTTGAATTCCCCCCTCCCGGCCGGGTCACGGGGGCCGTTTCTTGTGCCACGCGTGGGCAGGCAAACCAAACTGCCCGCCGCCGTGAGTCGTGGGAACTTCCATCACCGCTTCCTCCGCTCCTCTTAAAATTAGCCCTGCGCAGCTAAATTTAACCCAAGGTGTTGTGATAGTTGAAAGCCAAGGCCCAGTTCTCCGAGTGGGGAAAGGCAGAAGAAATGGGGTGGGGTGGGGGGAAGGAAAATAAAATCTGGCATTTCAAGTTCTGTCCGTTCGGACTGGCGCCTGGCGCCAACGCGGCCATGATTCCAGAGTCTCCGGGTTGGAGGAGGTTTTTCACGTGTGGACAATCCAAATTTGGACAATCCAAGTTTCCTTTCTGTACCCAAACCTGCATTTGAACGATGGGTCTGTTTGCCTGACCGCCGGATATCTTTATTCTCCGCCTGCAGCTGATTGCAATGGGCCGGAAAAAGATCCAAATCAGTCGAATTTTGGACCAGCGGAATCGGCAGGTAAGTTCTGCCTTAAATGAATTGTTTTGCCCCCTAAGTGAAATGGCCTTCTCTGTGGTGGCACCTGAGCTCTGGATTGGCCTCTCCAAAGAGGTCTGCCAGTGGCCATCCCTTTTGGGTGGATAGGTGGAATCGACACACGGACACTGATACAGGGGGACCAAGACAGAGAAATTGGCACAGGGAAACTGACACTCGGAAAATCGACACAGGGACATTGACAGATGGAAATTGACACAGGGATATTTGCACAGGGAAACTGACACATGGAAAATTGACAGAGACATTGACAGATGGAAATTGACACAGGGAAACTGGCCCAGGGAAACTGGCACAGGGAAATTGACACACAAAACATTGACACAGAGACATTGACAGATGGAAACTGACAGATGGAAATTGACACAGGGATATTTGCACAGGGAAACTGACACATGAGAAATTGACGCACAAAACATTGACACAGAGACACTGACAGATGGAAATTGACACAGGGAAACTGGCACAAGGAAATTGGCAGAGGGAAATTGACACACGAAACACTGACACAGAGACATTGACAGACGGAAATTGACAGATGAAAAATGGACACAGGGAGATTTGCCCAGGGAAACGGACTCATGAAAATTGACACAGGGACATTGACAGATGGAAACTGACGCAGGGAAATTGACACAGAGAAATTGACCTCTTTTACCTGGTTCCTATCCCCCCCCCTCTTTTCTCCCCTCTTTCTCCAGGTCACCTTTACCAAGAGGAAGTTCGGACTGATGAAAAAGGCTTATGAGCTCAGCGTTCTGTGCGACTGTGAGATTGCCCTCATCATTTTCAACAGCACAAACCGTCTCTTCCAGTACGCCAGTACAGACATGGACAGAGTCCTATTGAAATACACCGAATACAGCGAGCCGCACGAAAGCCGGACCAATTCAGACATCCTGGAGGTAAAAGCAAGACAGCTTCCTCGATATTTCTTTTTCCTGCTCCCCAAATCTCTCTCTCTCTCTCTATTTGGGGCTGAGAAGAGAGGCGTTTGCATTTGGTTTTTGTATTCAATTCATATTGAATGACAGTTTTTTACCAGCCGAATGATGAAAGACAACTTAAAAAAGGATAGTGCCCTGCCTGAATTGGGATTCAAACCCAGGGATTCCCAGATCCTGCTCCACTAACCACAACTCTACACTGCCTTTGTATCATGGCTAGCCAAGTTCTTTTTACAGGCTCCAGTAGTTTTCCGCCGATCTGTGTGCGGATGTGCGCAAAACCGGTTTTGCCGATTGCTTTTCCTCGCTCGTCAGGCCTCCGCTCTGTCCCCCTTGAACCTGTAGACCCTGAAACGAAAAGGCTTAGGCCTGGAGGGCGCAGAGCTGGACTTGGAAGACCCCCTGGATCTCGCCAGGAAGCCACGGCAGCTTGACGACGGCGTGGACCTCACAACGGGCCGCCCGAAACTCTGCGTAAGTCTCCGGGTTGCTGCCAGACCCTGCAGGATGTCTGTCGGGGCTCCATTTTGGGGACATCTCCCTGAGGTCTTGGATACAGTGATGATGATGATGGTGATTAAAAAAGGCAAATTAAATTCTATGGAAATACCTGAAAACCACTGAGACTTCAACACTCACAGTTTGGTCTTGTGGTTAAAGGAGCCGGATTCCTATCTGGGAATTCCCGGTTTGATTCTGTCCTCCTCTACACAACCAGATGTGTGACCTTGGGCTAGTCACAGCTCTCTTCTGAGCTCTCGCAGCCCCACCAACCTCACATTGAGGAGGTGGGAAGGAGGGAGAAGAACGCAAGGTTTGTCAGCCGCTTTGAGTCCCCTTAAATGGGTAAGAAAAGCAGGGTAGAAAAGCCAACTCTTCTTCTTCCTCCATAAAGCCAGCTGGGTGGCCTTGGGCTAGTCACAGCGCTCTTCTGAGCTCTCACAGCCCCACCAACCTCAGCATGTTCTGTGAGGGGAGAAGAACAGAAGGTATGTCAGCCGCTTTGAGTCCCCTTAAGTGGGTGAGAGAAGGCTCCTACCCTCCGTCTGACAGTCTCTTCCATCTCCTTTGCAGCCAGCGGCTTCCCAGTCTGGCCCAGAAGAGATATCAATGCAACCGGCACCTTCCAGCAGTGACGCCCCGAGTCCTGGGAACGCCAGAGGACCCCCTTTCCCGCACAGCCGTTTGCCGCAGCACAAGCCGGTGCCCCTAAAGCCCACGATCTCTTCTGGGATGTCCGGAGCAGGTAAAGAGGGGCTGGACAGAACCGGGACTGTCCTCTCCTTCTGCACCGGTGAGCGCCATTTCCCCTTTGCCCAGCAGGGCAGGCGGGCTACAGCCGCGTGGAGCCGCCAAAGGGCAACGGGACAGAGCAGGGGGGACAGAGTGCAGAGCGCTGCATGGTCCGGAGGGGACCTTAGCGGTCATCCAGTCCACCCCTGTCCCCTGGGCTGGAAACTGACCCTCTTTCGCCAGGGGATGATGTTGCCTTTATGATATTCTCCTTTCCCCTCGCTTCCTCCCTCTTTCCTCCCTTCCTCTCTTTTCTCCCCCTTCCTTCCTTCCTTCCTTCCTCTTTTCTCTTCCCTTCCTCCCCTCTTCCCTCCCTCCCTCCCTCTTTTCTCTCTCCCTCTTTCCTCCCTTCCTCTTTCCTCCCTTCCTCTTTACTCCCTTCCTCTTTCCTCCCTTCTCTCTTTCTTCCCTTCCTTCCTTCTCTTTCTTCCCTCCCTCCCTCCCTCTTCCCTCCCTCTCTTTCCTCCCTTCTCTCTTTCTTCCCTCCCTCCCTCTTTCCTTCCTTCCTTCTCTTTCTTCCCTCCCTCTTCCCTCCCTTCTCTCTTTCTTCCCTCGCTCCCTCTTTCCTCCCTTCTCTATTTCTTCCCTCCCTCCTTCCCAATCTTTCCTCCCTCCCTCTTTCTCTCCGTCGTGGAACAAGCCAATTTTCTCCTCCGTTATTCCCCTCCCATTCATCAATTCCCACACTCCCTTCTGCTCCTGGACTTATGTCCCTCGCTGTTTCCTCTCCTTCCAGGACTTGGAGATGCAACCTTCTCCCACGCCGGCCTCACCCAGACCTTGCCAAGCAAAACTTCCTTGCAGGCGTTCCGGGGGTCAGAACCCCACCGTGCTGAGGTCCACCTGCCCACCGGCAGGAACAGACAGGTGGGCCCTGGAATGAGTGACCTTCCTCCCCTAGACCACCAGTGGTGGTGCTGATGTAGAAAGCAGGCCGGCAGGGGCGGTGGGAAGGGGAATTATTCGCCCCCCACCGACACAAGAAGGACATTTTCACTGCCGGGAGAGGTGGCAATGGAAGCCCACCTGGATGTCTTTAAGAAAAGGTTAGATCCATTCATGGAGGACAGGTGTATCAGAGGCTACTAGAATGGATGCCCAGGTACCACCTCCAGGTTGGAGAGACAGGAAGGAGGTGAAGGTTTGCCTTCATCTTCTGCCTGACATGCCCAGGAGCAACTGGTGGGACTCTGTGTGAGTTGGGATGCTGGACTAGGTGGGCTGTGGCCTGATCCAGCAGGGCTCCTCTGAGGTTCTTATGGACTAGATGGGCTGTGGCCTGAACCACCAGGGCTCCTCTGAGGTTCTTGTGGACTGGATGGGCAGTGGCCTGGTCCAGCAGGGCTCCTCTTAGGTTCTCATGTTCTTATAGGTGGCAACCTCCCTCTGACACAAATCTTGCCCTTATCTTTCTCTAGCGCTCCCTCTTCTCCAGCATCCAGAATTTGAGCCCCTCTGGAAACTCCTGTCTCCCGGGACATGGCCTGCTGGCTTACCCCTACCTCTCCTCCAACCAATCAGGTATGGTTGCACCGAATTTGGGCACCAGGTTGGCATCTCCAGCCATTAGTCTTCCGCATGCGCACATAAAACAAATGGAGTAGAAAAGCCAAGTCTTCTTCTTCCTCCATGAGGCCAGCTGGATGACCTTGGGCTAGTCAAATTCTCTTTCTCAGCTCTCATAGCCCATGCCCTGCTGTTGGGGAGACGAACAGAATGTTTGTCAGCAACGTTGAGTCCCCTTTGAGCCCACGTTTATTGATTTATTCGTTTGTTTTCTTTGCATTTCTACCCCCGCCCTGTCAAATTTTTAAGAAAGAAAAGCATGAAATAAAAAATGCTTTGGAAGGCCAGAGTAAATAGATGCCCCTTCTCCACCCATTTCCCACAATGGATAGAGTGAAGATTCAGACCATACAGCAGGCAGGGAGCTTTTCTGAAGTCTGGAAGGGGCCACCACAGAGAAGACCTCCACCCGGGTCCCCAACCTTTCACCTACTGACCAGCCATCACTGTCCTGTTCTCAATTTCCCCTTTTTTGTCCCCCCCCAACTTTTGCAGATTATACCCCAGACGGAAATGCACCCCATCTTTTGGGCCTCCAAACCGGCAACGTGGGCAGGTGGCCCCATCGGGATGCAGCCATGGCAGCCCACCCCTCCCTTGGGTAAGGAAAAACACCAGACGGTGACAACATTCGTAGATCCCTGTAGCATCTTTGTTATTCCATATGCAACCCGTTTTCATTCCGTGCTCTGTCTGGACAAAACTAAAGTGTTTGTGGGTCAATTCCTGAGCCCCAAACCCTTTGAGAGATGGAGGGGAGGCAGGATTTGGCACTTTTTTGGGGCAGGTGGAGAGCTGGCTTGGTATCTCAGGTTTTAAACGGCAGCCAGAAGGGCTGTGGTCCCACTGAAGGTTTAATCCAGCTTCAATCCACTTTCAGAGTGAGAGAACACATCAGCAAAGTGACAAGGGCTGTGGTCACACTGGAGGTTTAATCCAGCTTCAGTCCACTTTCAGAGTGAGAGAACACATCAGCAAAGTGACAAGGGCTGTGGTCACACTTAAGATTTAATCCAGCTTCAGTCCACTTTCAGAGTGAGAGAACACATCAGCAAAGTGACAAGGGGTGTGGTCACACTGGAGGTATAATCCAGCTTCAGTCCACTTTCAGAGTGAGAGAACACATCAGCAAAGGGACAAGGGCTGTGGTCACACTGAAAGTATAATCCAGTTTCAATCCACTTTCAGAGTGAGAGAACACATCAGCAAAGTCACAAAGGTATTTCGTTCAGGGTAAAATAACCCAGAAAGTTCACTTTGGGGTCCAGTAACATGCAAAGGATATTACGGGTCCCTTTGCTGACCTGTTCTCTCTCTCTGAAGCTGGACTGAAGCCGGATTAGTCCTCAGGTATGTCCACACAGTGGAGAAGGCTGCTTTCCAGCCGGTGTTCATGCGCATTGTCCCGTTGTTTTGCTTTGGGGAACTGCCTGCCCCTCCTCTTTTCTAAGAGAAGCAAACGGGATTCGAACTCAGGACTCTGGCGCCGTTTCCCATTTCCCTGCAGGGCAGCGGGTCGGGTGTGCGAACAGGCAACCCAGATCGCGGCTTCGCCTCCGCCGCGGACACCCATCAGCGTGAAGTCGGAGCGGTCCTCGCCAACGGCGCCGCCGGGCAACGCAGAGGCTCCGCAGCGCCCGCCGTGTTGGCGTCCCTCACCTGGCCACGTGGCACCTGACCTCCTGTCTCGCGAAGATTACCTGAAGGCCTACCACCATTACTCCTTCCTCCTTTCCCGGCCTGGGGGAGAAGATCCGATGCACCGCGGGGTCCCCGATAACTGGCCCAGATAACCTGCAGGAGGGTCGCTCTCGGGGCGGAGGGCGCTAGGAGTGCCGAAACCCGGGTTGAATGTGTTTGTGTGAATGCCAGCAGGGCACTGGAGTCAGGAGTTTGGCCCCTTTGGCACTGCTAGAAAGGAAAAAGAATCTACCCAGACAACCTCGAATAGGAATAGGAAAACATGGAGAGGGTTTCCTGTTCATGTCTTTTCCTATTCTGGTCTAGTGGGAATACTGGGTTCGATTCCGCCCTCCTCCACAAAGCCAGCTGGGTGACCTTGGGCTAGTCACAGCTCTCTTCTGAGCTCTCACATCCCCACCTGTGTCTCATTGAGCCAGTTTGGTCTAGTGGTTAGGGAGCCAGACTCTTTTCTGGGAATACCAGGTTCGATTCCACCCTCCCCCATGAAGCCAGCTGGGTGACCTTGGGCTAGTCACAGCTCTCTTCTGAGCTCTCACCGGCCTCACAGAGTGTTATGTCGTGAGGAGAAGAATAGTAAGCTTTGTCAGACGCTTTGGGGCCCCTTAAATGGGCGAGAAAAGCAGAGTAGAAAAGCCAACTCTTCTTCTTCCCTCCATGAATCCATCTGGGTGGACTTGGGCGAGTCACAGCTGTCTTCCCAGCTCTCACAGCCCCACCCGTCTCACAGGGTGTCTGTTGTGGGGAGAAGAACAGAAGCTTTGTTGGCCACCTTGAGTCCCCTGACCGGAGAAGAACAGAAGGTTTGTCAGCCGCTCTGAGCACCCTTAAATGGGTGAGAAAAGCAGGGTAGAAAAGCCAGCTGTTCTTTTTATCCTATTCCGCACTTCCATGAATTAGCAACAGGTTCAAGAACAAGCAAAAGTTAAGATTGCCTGTTCCTTTCAACCTGCCTACGGAACTCACCGCCACATGGTTTTCTCAGAGAGCTCTTTGCTTAGCTGGCCGATTGCTTGCTTCCTGTGGGGACTCAGCACACACACACACCCGAAAGCTTATCCAAAAAGTGCCGAAACGGATCTGCAATACATTCCTCCCCCCCCCCCCAAAAAAAAAAAGAAAAGAAAAGCTCATAGTGAATGAAAACACGAGATGTGTGGATAGAAAGATCTGACTGTTGGTCAGCTACCTCGAGTGATTGCCCTGGCTCCAGGAGACCCCCCCACATTTAGCCCTGATGTAGAGTCAACAACATCTGGATGCGTTATGCATATCTGTACACACTTTCCACGCAGCCCGTCTTATCCTGTATGCATCCCATGTCCGTACCGTATTATAAGTGCAAAGGCATGCAGATACCTACGAGCGTCATACAGATAGGTATGGATTATGTATGTCTTGGAAAGTTCGAAATGCATTTGAAGACTCAAATTCGAATGTGAAGACATTCTGTTTGGATTCGAGTGTCTGCAATCAGTCGAATTGGATCGAATTTCGAATGTTTAGAACATCTCTACGCCAAGTTTGCAAAGTGTTTGTCCACAAGAGGGCAGCCTCTGTCCACCTTTTCTCAGGCACTCTTTGCCAGATCTGCCTTTTGCAACTTGGGCTGTCTTCACACCTCTGTTTTAATCCAGCAGGGCTCCTCGTAGGTTCTTATGGACTGGATGGGCTGTGGCCTGATCCAGCAGGGCTCCTCTTAGGTTCTTATGGACCAGAGGGGCTGTGGCCTGATCCAGCAGGGCTCCTCTGAGGTTCTTATGGACTAGATGGGCTGTGATCTGATGCAGCAGGGCTCCTCTGAGGTTCTTATGGACTAGATGGGCTGTGGCCTGATCCAGCAGGGCTCCTCTTAGGTTCTGATGGACAGGATGGGCTGTGGCCTGACCCAGCAGGGCTCCTGTGAGGTTCCTATGGACTGGAAGGGCTGGTGCCTGATCCAGCCAGGCTCCTCCTAGATTCTCCTGGGAGTAATTACTCAAATGGGTTCTTTGCCGACCGCCTAGACCCCTTTCTCCTCCTCCATCCCACCTGAGCAAATGGTGAGAAGCTGTCTGAGCGGCAGGCGGGTTAAACTCCCCCATTTGTGGCCAAAAGCAGATTCTCCAGACGGCCTTTTAATATGCCAGACGAGGTTGGGCCCGACTTCAGGCGTCGGGGCAAAAGGCACCCAAGACTGGGAACGGCGGGGTGTTGGATGGGTGGGTGGGCAGATGGATGGAGGAGCAGAGCCATTTGCGTCCCACAAATCTTCCGGGCTTGAATAGGCAACGCCTGGGTTGATTTCTAAGCCAGGGAGGTTTTCTCTGGACACCCGTCAGCCATATATTCAGATCGGCACTTTATGTATGCACAGATACTTCCGCACGCCTCTTCTGTCCCCGGGAAAGCAGTGGATCCGCCGTGACCGCTGGGCGGTGCGAAATAAAGGAACTTTTTTGACTGCAGAACAATTGCAGATTCTCATCTTGCTGCCCCTCAAACGTTGGTGATTCCTTCCTTGCTATTAATAATAATAATAAGAAGAATAAAACCCTAACAGAAAAAATAAACAGATGCAAAGTTCAACCAACCTCTACCTGCTCACCCTTTTGGACAACATGGGCTGTAGCCATTGAGCGGTGCTGCTTTTGCTAACAAGAAGAATAGATCCCAAGGCTAAAGCCTATTTGGAATATAACCCACCCTGCTTCCTCAGCGGCAGAGCACTTAAGAGGCCTGGGTGGATATTTTAAGCAGGCACCAGAAGCCATGTAATGTAGGTTATAGGCAAACCTACAGGGAGAGGCTGCTCTAAAGTCTAGGGGCCAGCACCAGAAAGGCCCTTGTGGACTTCTGGAAGAGAAAGCGTTTCCAGAGATCTTAGTCTTGGAGCTGGCCTATATGGGAGATAATGAAGAATGCTTGACCGACTCAGGCTGTGGTCAGATCGTCACCTTAAACCTTCTTCAGTCCATAGAATAGACTCCTAGAGTTGGAAGGGACCTCTAGGGCCATCCAGTCCACCCCCCAGTCAATGCAGGATTTGGATGGATGGATGGATGGATGGATGGATGGATGGATGGATGGATGGATGGATGGATGGATGATAGGTAGGTAGATGGATGGATGGATGGATGATAGGTTGGTAGATGGATGGATGGATGGATGGATGGATGGATGGATGGATGGATGGATGGATGGATGGATGGATGGATGGATGGATGATAGGTTGGTAGATGGATGGATGGATGGATGATAGGTTGGTAGATAGATGGATGGATAGATAGATGGATGATAGGTTGGTAGATAGGTAGGTTGTATATCTATATTTATTCAGAGAAGGTTTGCCCTTGTCTCTGCTTGAGATGGCCATGGGCAATAGGTGTGGGACAGAACACTGGACTAGATGGGCTGTGGCCTGATCCGGCAAGGCTCCTCTTAATGGGCAGAGATATACAGCTAGAAAGATAGATCTGGAGATCCACAACGCAAGGAGAGATAGGTAGGTAGATAGTTATAACAGAGAGTGGAAGGTAGAAAGGGAGATAGAGTAAGTAGACAGAGACAGATAGGGAGATAAACATCACACTGACAGCGCTATAGAAATAAACTAATAAGAATAATAACATAGCAGAGAGTGGAAGATAGAGAAAAATGGAAGACAGAGAAATGATAGAGGTTGGGAAACAGACAGACAGATCTAAGATTGGATCGAGTGTGATAGATATGATGAGGCAGTTCTACGACTGGATGGATAGACGGACAGATTATGAGCGTGGTAGGTAGGTAGGTAGGTATAGCTAGATGGGAGCCTGTTGGCACAGAGCTTTCTTATCTCTCTTCCCTTCCAGTCCGTCTCCCCCTCGCCTTCTCTGACCCTCCTACGGCCTGCAAAGTTTTTGAACTTGAAACATCTGCCCCCCCCCCACCCGCCGCCCCAAGTCCTCCCTGCTCGGGCCAGATCGGGGGGGGGGGATGTTGTCGAGGCTCCTGCCCCCGAGGCCGACCTCCGCCCCGTGCGCCCTGCTCATCTTTGCGCACGGAGAGGCCGACTTTGGAGAGGTGCGGGCGCTTTTGCGGGGCGCCGTTCTGTCCCCGGGAAAAAGGAGAGAGAGATAGAGAGAAAGGGAGGCTGGAGGGGCGTGTGCCCCCCCCTTCTTCTCCAAAGTGGGTGGGTGGGGGGACCCTGAGAGACACAGAAAGGGACCCAAAAGTTACACCCATTCTCTCTCTCTCTCTCTCTCTCTCTGCGTCCTTCCATCTCTTTCAGTGCGCGCAGCGATTGGGAACGAATTTGCGGGGGGGGACCTTTTGAAAAGGCTGGACACAATGCCTTCTTTCGTGGGGGGGGGGCAGAAAACGCTGCTTGGTTTGCCAGACACGTTGGGGGCTGATCTCTGAGAAAGAAGAAGAAGAAGAAATAGAAGAAGAGGAGGAGGAGGAGGTGACCGATGAGGGGGAAAAATTGCCTGAACTTGGAGAGAGAGAGAGAGAGAGAGAGAGAGAGACCCCCCCCCCCCCCAGAGAAGCCGGGGTTTGTCTCGCAGTCGGGACACGTTCCTCCACACACCCCTTATTTTTGAGCAAGCAAAATAAATAAATAAATATTTACACACACACACACCGGGAGTAAAGTCCTCCTTTATACAGGGACTTCTCTGGCTCTCCAGGGTGGGAAAAAAGCGCTTTCCCTCCTTTTGCAAAAAAAGGCGCAAAGCTGCATCTTTATTTGCTGTAAGGGGGGGGGGATTACTCAAGGCTGGTGGTCTCTGGCCCCCAACTCCAGCGCAGACACCCAGGAGAAGTTTCCTGCCTCCTGCTTCTCTGATTATTGGACGGGATTTCCTACCTCGGCGCCCGGGGCTGCAGCGTCAGGACTTGGGAAGCGCGCAGGGGACGAGGGAGCGGAGACGGACGGGCATTGCCGGTGAGTGTTTGATTATTTCCAGCATCCGCACCTGGACCCGCCCTGGTCGGATCCTGAGCAAGGGCCTGGGGGGGTTAGAGGGGTCAGTGCTGAATGGTGGTGGTGGTTATATGCAGAAACGCAGCAGTAGAACGTGGCACTAAACGTGTTGGCTTTGATATTTTGGAACGCATTGGAATCTTCATCATCATCAGTACTACTACTACTATACTACTACTACTATACTACTACTATACTACTACTACTACTACTACTATTAATATTATTGACATAACAGAACAGCAACACACAGCAAACAATATATGCAGTTTTTGACAATTCTTATCACTAGCTGGGACCTTCATCATCATCAATCATCATCATCATCATCATTATTATTACTATTATTATTGACATAGCACAACAGTAACACACAGCAAACAAGATATTTATGCTGGCTTTCATAATTGTTTTCATTAGTCCAGCCCTTGCCAAGCGCCTAGGACTGAGTGAGGTATCGGCGAATGATACTGTGGCTTCATCATCATCACCTTCATCATCATCATTATTATTGTTATTATGGTCATTATTATTCTTATCCATCGTCGTCGTCGTCATTATTAATTATAAACTATTAACTAATAACTATTAATTATTATAGTAATCACTCAATCTTTGGCTACTTTGGTATGCTAAACCTTGGGTCCTTCCCAAAGACCCAGGATAATCAGAGGTATCAGCGGTGAATAAATAATGATGATGGTGATGATTAATAATAATAATAATAATAATTTTAGCCACCCAAGAGCAGGCGATCAGAACCGATACGATAAAAGTCAAAACCAAGAAATCAGCTGTAGATATCGAGTGCCAGTTATGCAAAGAAGCTGAAGAAACCATCGGCCGTGTGCTCAGCTGCCGCAAAAAGATGACGCAGACGGACTCCAAAGAGCGACAGGACACTGTCTCCAAAATGATCGTCCTTTGGAACTTATGCCAGAATGACCACCTGCCAGCAGCACGGAACAGGTGGGATCATAAACCCCCAAAAGGGGTTGAAAATGAACACGTGAAAGTATTATGGGACTTCAGAATGCAAATGGATAAAGTTTTGGACCACAACACCCCTGGCACCACCGTTGTTGAGAAGAAGAGGGTTTGGCTCATTTATGTTGCTATACCAGGAGGCAGCAGGATTGGCGTGAAACCAACAGAGAAAATTACGAAATACGAGGACTTAAAGACCGACGTTCAAAGACTCTGGCACAAGCCCACAGTGGAGGTCCCAGTGGTGATGGGCACGCTGGGTGCTGTTGCGGAAGACTTTGGACGGCACCTAAAACAGCGTCTCATTGACAAGGTGACCATCTGTCAATTGCAAAATGCCACCCTGCTGGGCTCTACACGCACTATCCGCCGGAACATAAGGTCGTCTTAGGATCTGGAGAAGATCCTGATGCCTGTTATGAGATATCAAAGCCGACAGGTTTAGTGCCGTTATATTGTTATGTTTCTGTCAATAATGCTGTCCCTATCTCCCAGAACTTTGGTGACAGGGTGGGATGGCATGAAGTGTGCCTGGATCCAAGCAGCGTGGCCTTTTGTGGTGGACCTATGGAGGTCTCCTGACCCCCGTCTCGGATGGATGGATGGATGGATGGATGGATGGATGGATGGATGGATGGATGGATGGATGGATGGATGGATGGATGGATGCACTTTAACTTTGGCATTTTAACTTTGCACTCCTCCACGGGCCGATCGCATCTTAGACAAACACCAGAGGAACAGTTATGGTTATCCATAAGCCTTACAGCATCCAAATGAGCTTGCGTAAAGTTTCAGGCAAAGTGGGCTACTCTACGTTTGAGAGGGGAAGTAACATTCGTCATCCAGCAGGGCTCCTTTTAGGTTCTTATGAACTAGATGGAATGTGGCCTGATCCAGCAGGGCTCCTCTGAGGTTCTTATGGACTGGATTGGCTGTGGCCTGATCCAGCAGGGCTCTTCTTAGGTTCTTATGGACTAGGTGGGCTGTGGCCTGATCCAGCAGGGCTCCTCTGAGGTTCCTATGGGCTGGATGGGCTGTGGCCTGATCCAGCAGGGCTCCTCTGAGGTTCTTATGGACCGGAGGGGCTGTGGCCTGATCCAGCTTGGCTCCTCTGAGGTTCTTATGGACTGGATTGGCTGTGGCCTGATCCAACAGGGCTCCTCTGAGGTTCTTATGGGCTGGATGGGCTGTGGCCTGATCCAGCAGGGCTCCTCTGAGGTTCTTATGGACTAGGTGGGCTGTGGCCTGATCCAGCAGGGCTCCTCTTAGGTTCTTATGGACTGGATGGTCTGTGGCCTGATCCAGCCGGGCTCCTCTGAGGTTCTTATGGGCTGGATGGGCTGTGGCCTGATCCAGCAGGGCTCCTCTTAGGTTCTTATGGACTAGGTGGGCTGTGGCCTGATCCAGCGGGGCTCCTCTCAGGTTCTTATGGACCAGATGGGCTGTGGCCTGATCCAGCAGGGCTCCTCTTAGGTTCTTATGGACTGGATGGTCTGTGGCCTGATCCAGCAGGGCTCCTCTGAGGTTCTTATGGACTAGGTGGGCTGTGGCCTGATCCAGCAGGGCTCCTCTGAGGGTCTTATGGACTAGGTGGGCTGTGGCCTGATCCAGCAGGGCTCCTCTGAGGGTCTTATGGACTAGATGGGCTGTGGCCTGATCCAGCAGGGCTCCTCTGAGGGTCTTATGGACTAGATGGGCTGTGGCCTGATCCAGCAGGGCTCCTCTGAGGTTCTCATGGACTAGATGGGCTTTGGCCTCATCCAGCAGGGCTCCTCTGAGGTTCTTATGGACTAGGTGGGCTGTGGCCTGATCCAGCAGGGCTCCTCTGAGGGTCTTATGGACTAGATGGGCTGTGGCCTGATCCAGCAGGGCTCCTCTGAGGTTCTCATGGACTAGATGGGCTGTGGCCTGATCCAGCAGGGCTCCTCTGAGGTTCTTACGGACCGGATGGGCTGTGGCCTGATCCAGCAGGGCTCCTCTTAGGTTCACATGTTGTGTGCAAAAAGATGGAGGAGTTTTATTTAAGGCACAATAAAAGATGAAATGTGCAAAAGATGCTGAAATATCAGATAGATAAAATTTGCTAGGGCATGAAATGGCTTACCTATTTGACCTGGGCCCACTTTTCGTGAGAAGCCATCCTATATGGGGACCTTTTCTCGGCAGGTACTATAAAAATGAACGTAATATAATCACATTATGAAAATTGTAATGTGTTGTAAAATTGAAATGTGCCACATTATGCAGGGGACATTTGGGTTACTGTCGTCGAATTTCCATTACCTCCCATGGTAACCTGTTCCACTGACCGATCGCCCTCACTGTCAGGAAGTTTCTCCTAATATCTGATCTGTATTGACTCCCTTGGAGTTCCATCCCGTTGTTTCTAGTCCTCCCATCTTGTGCAAGTGAGAACAGGGACGGTCCTTCTGCATCATGATGGTCCTTCAGAGACTTGAAGACCTCCATCATGTCTCCTCTCAGTCTTCTCTTCTGCAGGATGAACATTCCTAGATCCTTCAACCATAGGACAGGCTTTCCAGAACACTAACCATCTTGGTAGCCCTTCTTTGGACTTGCTCTAGTTTGTCAATGTCTTTTTGGAACTGGGGTGCCCAGAACTGGACACAGGACTCTAGATGTGGTCTGACCAAGGTAGAAGAAGAAGAAGAAGTGTTGGCTTTTCTACCCTGCTTTTCTCACCCATTCAAGGGGACTCGAAGCTGCTGACAAACCTTCTGTTCTTCTCCCCACAACAGACACCCTGTGAGGTAGGTGGAGCTGCGATAGCTCAGAAGAGAGCTGTGGCTAGCCCAAGGTCACCCAGCTGGCTTCATGGGGGAGGACGGGATTGAACCCGGTATTCCCAGATAAGAGTGCGGCTCCCCAACCACTAGACCAAACTGGCAGCCACAGATGGGAAGAAATGGATGATGCTGGAGGAGAGAAATAAAGGCAGGAGAAAGAAGCCGCCATTTTCTGCCTGCCCACAGAAATTGGGATTCCCCCCCACCAAAGTTGCAAAGGTGACTCCATAATTACCTCTGCTTTGCAGGTGTACAAAGTGCTCCTAGCCCACCTATTTGACACTGGAAGGCCCCCAAGAGATGCCACCCAATGGAGAGGGAAAAAAGGAAGAAAGTGGATTCATCCCGTGGTTATTCCATGTGCAAACTGTTTTCACCCCGTACGGATCTGTACAAACACAGATCTATAAGCGCAGTAGTCTTTGCTAAGTTGGTGGCCGTAAAAGAAAGAAACTGACATGTTGGCATCATATTTCTTGTCTCCAGTCCCGTCTGAAGCTTCCGGAACCATCATTCTGGTGGGCACCGACTGGGCATCCAAAGGCTGGTTTTTCTCTTTGGTTATCTAGCTGTA
This sequence comes from Aspidoscelis tigris stejnegeri, assembly GCA_023333525.1. Lineage (NCBI taxonomy): Eukaryota > Metazoa > Chordata > Lepidosauria > Squamata > Teiidae > Aspidoscelis > Aspidoscelis tigris. Next base: position 14,751,708 of record JALMGA010000014.1, on the reverse strand, counting down.
TGAGTGTATCTGATGTCATAAAGCTAGAGAACCGAATATATAAACCAGCCTGCTACTCAACGGAGGGACACAGAACTTGGGGGATGGCAGGGGTGTTAGCCCACATGTACCCTAGATCTGGCATCTGGTTGGGAAAGATTTAGCCAAAGTTCAGCCTCAATCCTGGCGTCTGGTTGGCACAGGTTTGCCCAAAATTCAACCTCAATCCTGGTGTCTGGTTGGCACAGGTTTGCCCAAAATTCAACCTCAATCCTGGTGTCTGGTCGGCACAGGTTTGGCCAAAATTCAGCCTCAATCCTGGCGTCTGGTTGGCACAGGTTTGGCCAAAATTCAGCCTCAATCCTGGTGTCTGATTGGCACAGGTTTGGCCAAAATTCAACCTCAATCCTGGTGTCTGGTTGGCACAGGTTTGGTCAACACGCACCCTCCATCCTGGCATTTCGTCAAAGGGGCCCCAAAGAAGATGTTTTTATTCAGGAATACAAGGGATTAGGTCAGCAAGATACGAAAGGATCTTCAACCATTAATGCACCACAAACACACAGTCTTTCTTAACCAGTTTGCTCTAGTGGTTAAGGAGCCGGACTGTTATCTGGGAGTACCGGGTTCGATTCCACCCTCCTCCACGAAGCCAGCTGGGTGGCCTTGGGCAAGTCACAGATCTCTTCTGGGCTCTCGCAGGCCCACTCACCTCACGGGGTGTTCTGTTGTGGGGAGGAGAAGATTTGTCAGCCGCTTTGACGTCCCCTTAAGGGTGAGAACAGAAGGTTTGTCAGCCGCTTTGAGCCCCTTAAATGGGAGATAAAAGTGGAGCAGAGAAACCAACTCCTCTTCTTCTTCTTCTTCTTCTTCTTCTTCTTCTTCTTCTTCTTCTTCTTCTTCTTCTTCTTCTTCTTCTTCTTCTTCTTCTTCTTCTTCTTCTTCTTCTTCTTCTTCTTCTTCTTCCTCCTCCTCCTCCTCCTCCTCCTCCTCCTCCTCCTCCTCCTCCTCCTCCATAAGGTACCTGATGCTGTCTCCCATGGTATTAATAAGTTAATATTTAATAACTTTCCAGCCATTTTAATGCTCCTAGGCTAGAATGGCTAGCAATATCATCTTGTTCGCTGATGTCCAGCCCACGCTGCTTGGAAATCTCTTTGGTTCCCCCCTCCTCCTCCATCTCCCCCCCCCTCCCCGGAGTGTCATCTGGAGACAGATTGGGGGCACATTGCTTAACACCCCCCCCCACCCTGTTTTGCAACCAATGCTAAGGAGGGCATTTCAGATGCAAGACCAGACACGGGCAGAACAATGCCGGAGGGGTTTTTTTTGTTTTGTTTTGTAGAGGGTCGAGGTGTTGTGGTTGGGAAGGGTGGGGGTGGGTGGGTGGAAAAATAAAATAACATTATTAAAAAAGAAGGAGAAGAAGAAAAGAAAGAAAGTCCCAAAGAAAAGAGACCCTGGCGGGGAGAGTGAATGGGAGCTGGAGGGGCGGCTGGGGGGGCCTGGGGTCTGGTCTGCTGGCCACAACAGCTGTGAAAAAGTTTTGGTCTCTTTTCCCACGCCCAGCAGAGAGGCGGCGGTGAGGTCTTTGCCGATGGGGTCATCGCCTGGCCCGTAATATATACGCAGCCTGCGCGTCTTAGATTCAGAGGGTGCCCAGACCGTCTGACACTCCTTGCGACCCGGGTTCGCCCGAAGCCTGGGCGACCTTCACACACGCCCCCCCCCTCCTCCCTTTGTCGAAATGGAGAGAGAGAAAGACAGACAGGCCCTCTCCTGGAGGTCTAGGCAGGCGGGTAGGCAGGCAGGCAGGCAGGCAAAGACCATGTACCCCCACCCATCTTCAAGCACGGCCGGCTGGCTGTCTCGGTGGGGGTACGGCCGAGAGAGAAGGAGCCCTCTCAGCGTCTGGCCAGGTCAGCAGCAAGGTCAAGATGAGCCCCGAACAGTGGGCCGAAGCTAACAGGATGGTATTTCACGGGGACCCAGTGCACAGTCCTGCGTCTGGCTGAGAAAAAAATGGTAGAAATGGAGACAGGGTGGGAGGAATCAGGCTGAGGAGCCGCACAAGCGGAAAGGATCTGGGTGGGTGTCCTGGCGGATCGCAGGGTGAACGTGAGCCAGCAATGTGACGCAGCAGCAAAAAAGGCAAAGACCATCCCAAGTTGCGTCAAGAGGAGCATAGGGTCTAGATCGCCAGAAGTCATTATTCCTCTTGACTCAGACCTCACCTAGGGTCCTGTATCCAGTTCTGGGCACCCCAATTCAAAAAGGACATTGACAAAGCAGAGCAAGTCCAAAGGAGGGCTACCATAATGGCGAGTGGTCTGGAGACCATGTCCTAGGAGGAAAGGTTGAAGGATCTAGGAATGTTTAGCCTTCAGAAGAGAAGACAGAGGAGACATGATCACGACCTTCAAGCCTCTGAAGGGCCATCACAGTGCAGAGGGATCGTCCCTGTTCTCACTGGCACAAGATGGGAGGGCCGTCTTGTTTGGGTTGTACCAGCTGCGTGTGCAGAAAGCTAAGCGTCCCTTTTGTGCCACACGGGGCTTTGAATATTTATCACAATTTGGGGGTGAAGGCGGAAGGGGGCAATCTCCCCCTCACGCCCCCGCTGCCCTGGGCTGTGTTTGTTTTTCCAAACAATCCCGCCAGGCCTGTCTCTGAGATTTAAACACACACAAACACACAGAGACAGACAGACAGACAGACAGACAGACAGACAGACACACACACACACACAGAGACACACACAAGCACGTACAGAGACACGGACACACAGGTACACTTTCAGATATACATACACACACAGACACAGATACGAACACACAGAGACACACACAAAAGCACACACAGACAGACACACACACACACACACACACAGAGCTCCATAAAACACATATTAATGCCTCTATTATGGTCCTCTAAGGGAAGCTCAATGGGGGAGGAGAAGCCCGCAGAACGTGGGACAATGGATCCCAGCGGCAGGCAAAGAAGTCCCCTATTGAGCCTCATTAGGGATGGCCCCCAAACCACTTCTAGGCGCCGGAGAATGAGATCATTTTCTCTTGGCTGCCTGTCTTGTTCCACCGCCACCGCCACTCTCTCGCTCTCTCTCTCCACCCAAGACGCCCCCTCCCCTTCTCTCCCCATCAGGGCAACTCCTGGCCCGGGTGGGGTGGGGTGGGGTGGGGATCTCCAAAGGGTAAGGAAGGCAGAATAACTGCCTGTCTCTTTCCTAGCTGCCAAGGAGTGGGAATTTCAGCGGCACAACAGGCAAACTGCATGTGCCGAAACTCCCAACTTCTGGGCATCTATCACAGGGTCAGGGGCTCTTCCATGCTACAATTAAAGGCACAAGAGCCCCCATCATTCCTTCTTCCACGCTACAATTCAAGGTACGAGAGCCCCCATCATTCCTTCTTCCATGATACAATTAAAGGCACAAGAGCCCCCATCATTCCTTCTTCTATTTGGCAATTAAAGGTACAAAAGCCCCCATCATTCCTTCTTCCATGCTACAATTAAAGGCACAAGAGCTCCCATCATTTCCTATGCAGCATTTAAAGGCACAAGAGCCCCCATCATTCCTTCTTCTATTCAGCACTTAAAGGCACAAGAGCCCCCATCATTCCTTCTTCTATGCAGCACTTAAAGGTACAAGAGCCCCCATCATTTCCTCTTCTATGCAGCAGTTAAAGGATCAGACTCATAGCCCATCTGGCCCATCATCCTGTCCCCCTGGTGGCCTAGCTGCCCATTGAACCACCCTCCTCACAGTCTCCCACCTCCCACCTGGGTTAACGGCCGCCTTTCCCTCTCTCTCCCCCATCTACTGCTCTAGACCCTTTCTTGGGAGCATTTAAGGGTACTCAAAGCAGCTGACAAACTTTCTGTTCTTCTCCCCACAACAGAACACCCTGCGAGGCAGGTGGGGCTGTGAGAGCTCAGAAGAGAGCCGTGACTCGTCCAAGGTCACCCAGCTGGCTTTGTGGAGGAAGAAGAAGAAGAAGAAGAAGAAGAGTTGGCTTTTCTAACCCACTTCTCTCACACATTTAAGAGGACTCAAAACAGCTGACAAACCATCTGTTCTTCTCCCCACAACAGAACACCCTGGGGCTGTGAGAGCTCAAAGAGAGCTGTGACTTGCCCAAGGCCACCCAGGGTCATCCAGACAGTTTACCTTGCTCCCCAGGAACCGGAGGGCCGAGTGCAGAGACCCTGTGCAAAAGAGGCCTGGATCCCGTCCCAGCCGGTGCTCTGGAATCTGGGGGCAATTCTGCAAGGTGGGGAAGCAGAAGACTGAGGGTTTCTGGAAGGAGGTCGGCTTGGAAATTCAATCTAGCTAAAGAGCACTTCGGTGGGTGGGTGGGGACTGGTTTTCGGTGCCCTAAAGAGGGGTGCAGTATCTCTGCTGAATTTTGGGGTTGCTGCTTTGGACGTACTGTCGCCCGCCTGTGCTTCCTGCGGGGCTGGATTTGCAAAAACCATCCAAACTTTTTCAAAGCCTCCAATGTGGCCTGAAGCATCTACAGCTCACACAGCCTGGCGAGCAGAGGGGCGCAGCTATAAAATCCCTCGTTTCTCCCCCTGAGCGGGTGGGAATGGCAAACCAGTTCTGTACGCTTGCCAAGAAAACTGCTTACTGGAGCACCCCAGGAGGCCATCAGGAGCAGCGTGTGAGTTGATGGTCCTTAAAGTGACAGGAACTGAATTGTCACTGAACAGCAGGTGGATGGATGGATGGATGGATGGACGGACGGACGGACGGACGGACGGACAGATGGACAGATAGGGTTATCCGGTCCACCCCTTACTCAATGCGGGATTTGATAGATAGATAGATAGATAGATAGATAGATAGATAGATAGATAGATAGATAGATAGATAGATAGATAGATAGATAGATAGATAGATAGATCTAGATGTGGATGGATGGATGGATGGACCTCCCAGCCTGACCAGGCAAGCGATCCAAGCTGTATGTTTTGGGTGGGGCTTTTGCGTCTCCCACGTTTGGCCTTCTTTTCTTTTGGGGAGAAAAAATCCGGCGGGGGGGGAGGCGGCTGGGTGGGATAAAGGCGTCGGGCTAAGAGCCTCCAAGACTCCATAAATATCACACCGCGACCCCTCCTGCATTTTAAGAACCCGGCTGGGTTAACGTCCTTGCTCGGACAAAAGCCCCCATTGAAACCCTGGGCCCCGGCTAGACGGCTCAGCTGTTCAAAATGGTTATGCGGATGGGTGAAGAAGATAAAAAGGCGTCTCGGGCGTTCAAGGTCAGAGGTAATTCTCCCCACGACACCCTGCTTCATGAATTATGGAGCCCGGCCCCCGTGGGGAGCCATAAACCTGATAAAGTCGACTTGAGAGTTTGCCAGCAGATGAGGAACTGGGGGGCAGGATCCGGCCCGGGACCAGGAATTTGAACCGGCAACATTTGGATAGATTTCTGTTTTTCACATCCTCCGGTGCCGGCAGGTCGACTCTTATTCCCAGCACAGTTTTCTTAGCCGAGATGAAGAACAGAGAGGTGGACTGATATTGCCCAGAATGTAGGGGCCACCACAGAAAAGGCCCTTTTGCATGTCCCTGTGCCTTGTACCTCTCCAAGAGAAGGAACTCCAAGAAGGGCCTCTCTTTGAGATCTCAGTGCCCGGGCAGGTCCATAGGGGAGAAGGTCCCAAATTGTTTAGGGCTTTATATGCTAGTGTCAACACCATAAATTGGACTCGGAAGTGAATAGGTAGCCAGTGCAGACCCTCCAAGACCGGCGTGATGTGAGTCCGGCCAGAGACTCCCATCACCAGTCAAACTGTGGCTTTCTGCACTGGTTCCAGCTTCTGAACCGTCTTCAAGGGCAGCCCCACACAGAGCGCATTGCAGTAGTCTAACCTGGAGGTTACCAGAGCGTGGGTCACTGTGGCCAAGCTATCCTTATCCGGGCAAAACAATAGGCTCTCCTGGTACCACTTCTTTTTTGGCATACCAAGGGGCCGCGCTGTCCTCCTTCCGTCCCCTCCCTCCTGAATCCTCCCCCCCTGGAAAGCCTTTTGCTGAAGACATCCGCCTGCCTTCCTCTTTTCTGCAGAGGTGGCATTTTCTCCGCGCCCCTTTTAGCCCCGCTAACCCAGGGTACCTCGACGGCAGGAGGAAAGTGCCTTCCTTAAGTGACAATTTCCCATCAGTAGATGGAGCGGAAGAGACGTTTTCCGTCACGGGCCCAAAGGTTCACGGCGCGGCATTAAAACCGTGTCGTTATAAATGGCTCCGGGGAGACTCCGATATCTGTGGGCGGATGGGGGCCAACGCGCGGCGGGCACCCCTGTTCACCCTCGTATTTTAGATCAATGTGCTTTGGCCAGGAAGCGCGGCCGGAGCCGGAGGGCTGCGGCGTTGTGGGAGAGGAATTCCTAGCACATCTGGGCAGGAAAGAAACTTTGGGCCACCATAAAACCGAGTCACGGCAGACGGTGGGAAGGATTATTGTAAGAACCTAAGAGGAGCCCTGCTGGATCAGGCCACAGCCTATCCAGTCCATAAGAACCTAAGAGGAGCCCTGCTGGATCAGGCCACAGCCCATCTAGTCCATAAGAACCTCAGAGGAGCCCTGCTGGATCAGGCCACAGCCTATCCAGTCCACAAGAACCTAAGAGGAGCCCTGCTGGATCAGGCCACAGCCTATCCAGTCCACAAGAACCTAAGAGGAGCCCTGCTGGATCAGGCCACAGCCCATCTAGTCCATAAGAACCTCAGAGGAGCCCTGCTGGATCAGGCCACAGCCCATCCAGTCCATAAGAACCTAAAAGGAGCCCTGCTGGATCAGGCCACAGCCCATCCAGTCCATAAGAACCTAAGAGGAGCCCTGCTGGATCAGGACAAAGCCCATCCAGTCCATAAGAACCTAAGAGGAGCCCTGCTGGATCAGGACAAAGCCCATCCAGTCCATAAGAACCTAAGAGGAGCCCTGCTGGATCAGGACAAAGCCCATCTAGTCCAGCATCCCGTCTCACACAGTGGCCCACCAGTTGCTCCTGGGCATCTCAAGGAGAAGGTCATGCTACACAGCCCCTCCCAGGAGGAATGAAAGAATGAAGGAAGGAGAGAAAGAAAGAGAGAGGGATAGGAGGGAAGGAAGGGAGGAAGGAAGGAAGGAAAAAATAATGAAAGAAGAGAGGAATGAAAGAAAGAAGGAGAGAAGGAAAGAGAGGGAGAGGAGAGGAGAGGAAGGAAGGAAGGAAGGAAGGAAGGAAGGAAGGAAGGAAGGAAGGAAGGAAGGAAGGAAGATTTTACGGAGAAGGGATTTGGACGCCCAGAGTCCTGTCTTTCCTGTCTGAATGGATAGCAAGACAGACGTTTCTTCCAGGCTGCCAAGGTCCGTCTGGCTGAATCTTTCAAGTTGCTTGTTCCACCTTCCTGGGTGCTTTAAGGCTATATTAGGGGTCTCACACGCCTGGCTGGGGAGCCGCTGGGTGGTCTACGGACAAAGTTAACGACAGATTAAATCCGCAAAGGGTCAGGCAGGCTTTGTCCGGGAGCAGCCGGGCAAGAGCAGAGAATCTGTAACCTTGATCCGAGGCACGGTGGTGGGTGTTTTCCCCTTCCCCTCTCTCGTCTCAGCGTCTTCCACCCGCTTCCTGGGAAGAGTGGGTTGGGGGAACCCAGCACTAGCCTAAAGTGCCTTGCTGGGAGGCCCCCGCAAAGCAAGACGGCTCCAAGTGATGCAATAGGTCAGAAACTGACCAGAGCAAGACACAGGGGCTTCTCAGCTGTGGCCCCGCTAGTGTGGAATCTACCATCTGAAACGAAATCTATTGGGCTGGTTTTATCATTTTATTTCCCCCTTTTATTATTACAATGCATTCATTCATTCATTCATTCATTCATTCATTCATTCATTCATTCATTATTTGTTTACATTTTTATCCTGCCCTATACCCAGAGGTCTTTGGGCAGGTAATGACATTTAAAATTTGAACATTATTAAGAGAATAACTGCATACATTAGGAGAATTAGAACATAGGAATGCAAGAGGGTGGCCCTCCTGGAGGTAGGTGGGGCTCTGGGAGCTCAGAAGAGAGCTGTGGCTCGCCCAAGGTCACCCAACTGGCTTTGTGGAGGAGGAATGGATGGGCTGTGGCCTGATCCAGCAGAGCTCCCCTTAGGTTCTTAAGGACTGGATGGGGTGTGGCCTGATCCAGCAGGGCTCCTCTTAGACTCTTATGGACTGGATGGGCTGTGGCCTGATCCAGCAGGGCTCCTCTGAGGTTCTTATGGACTAGATGGGCTGTGGCCTGATCCAGCAGGGCTCCTCTGAGGTTTTTATGGACTAGGTGGGCTGTGGCCTGATCCAGCAGGGCTCCCCTTAGATTCTTATGGACTGGATGGGCTGTGGCCTGATCCAGCAGGGCTCCTCTTAGACTCTTATGGACTGGATGGGCTGTGGCCTGAGGCATTTCCGCACTGAATCGCGTTCGAAACCGAACGCGTTCAGGCGGAAAGCTTAAGCCAGCTTCGGGCGCTTTCCCCGTTCACACACAGACGCTCCGGAACGCGTGTAAACGCGTTCCGGAGCGTCTGGGTGCGAATGGTCAAAGCGCCCGAAGCTGGCTTAGCCGGCAAACGCCGGCCAGGGGTGCGCCGGCGGCCGCGGAGGCAGATCGACAATCAGCTGTTTGAAAAACAGCTGATTGTCAAAGCCGCGCGGCGTCGGAGGCGAGCCGGCAGGCGATCGGGAGACAGAAGCGGCGCGAACGCTTCTTCTCCCGAACGCCTGCGGACGGCTCGTCCGCGTTGGAACGCGTGTAGAGCACTTCGAAGTGCTCTACATTTCGAACGCGAAAGAGGCAGCTGCGGACACGTCGGGACGCAAGCCGCGCGCGGCCAATGCGGATGACGTGTCCGCAGCTGCCTTTTTCGCGTTCCGTTTTCGCCCGTGCGAAAACGTCTCAGATCCAGCAGGGCTCCTCTGAGGTTCTTATGGACTGGATGGGCTGTGGCCTGATCCAGCAGGGCTCCTCTGAGGTTTTTATGGACTAGGTGGGCTGTGGCCTGATCCAACAGGGCTCCTATTAGGTTTTTATGGGCTAGATGGGCTGTGGCCTGATCCAGCAGGGCTCCTCTGAGGTCCTTATGGACTAGATGGACTGTGGCCTGATCCATCAGGGCTCCTCTTAGGTTCTTATGGACTGGATGGGTTGTGGCCTGATCCAACAGGGCTCCTCTTAGGTTCTTATGGACTGGATGGGCTGTGGCCTGATCCAGCAGGGCTCCCCTTAGGTTCTTATGGACTGGATGGGCTGTGGCCTGATCCAGCAGGGCTCCTCTTAGGTTCTTATGGACTGGATGGGCTGTGGCCTGATCCAGCAGGGCTCCTCTTAGGTTCTTATGGACTGGATGGGCTGTGGCCTGATCCAGCAGGGCTCCTCTGAGGTTTTTATGGACTAGGTGGGCTGTGGCCTGATCCAACAGGGCTCCTATTAGGTTTTTATGGGCTAGATGGGCTGTGGCCTGATCCAGCAGGGCTCCTCTGAGGTCCTTATGGACTAGATGGACTGTGGCCTGATCCATCAGGGCTCCTCTTAGGTTCTTATGGACTGGATGGGTTGTGGCCTGATCCAACAGGGCTCCTCTTAGGTTCTTATGGACTGGATGGGCTGTGGCCTGATCCAGCAGGGCTCCTCTTAGGTTTTTATGGACTGGATGGGCTGTGGCCTGATCCAGCAGGGCCCCAGTTGTGTTGTTATGTTTATCCTCATCCCACGTTTGTGGGTGAAAGAGCCCCCTTCGCCCCACGGATCCGACATGAGCCGGTGTTCCATCGGCCCACAGGAGGCCCGGTGTGGGGGGGACGGACGGACGGACGGTATGTGTTTCTCTCCTGCAATTTATGCTCCAGCAAGCAGCTGGGTGCATAGCCACACAGAGCCCTGGCGGGGCTGCGCATGATCCGTGCACAAGAGTTGCTTAGCATGACAAAGCCGAGGGCCTGTGAACTCTTTGCTCTTAAGACCTCTCCAAGGGTTCTCCTGAATGCAAAATCTTCTGAGTTTAGCATAACAAATGGAGGCAGCGCCCCTCTTCTCTCCGCCTCATGCGACCCCACAGAGGGGCTCCGAAACCCATTTTTAGCACTGCAGGCCGAATTAAAGGTCCGATGGGCTTCCCTTTCAACCCCCCTTTTTCCTTCTTTCTCTGCTCATCCCTGCCTTACATCCCCGTGGTCACACCTAAGCTTTAATCCGGCTTCAGTCCACTTTCAGAGCGAGAGAAACCATCAGCGTAGCGGCCGGCAGTTGCCTTTCCACATTATCGAGCCCAAAGGTGAATAACTCAGAAAATTCAGCTTTGGGGAAAGTCATGTGGAAATAAATTTACTGGACACCTCCAAAAAAAAAGTGGCTGTGGTCACACCTAGGTTTTAATCCGGCTTCATTCCACTTTCAGAGTGAGATAACACACCAGCAGGGTTAGGAGCTGCTTTCTTTCAGTGCTAAATAACTCAGAAAATTCACCCTTGGGATAATGTGGAAAGAAAATTATTGATCACTTTGCTGATGCGTTGTTTCGCTCTGAAAGTGGACTGAAAGTGGATTAAAATTTAGGTGTGACCACAGCCACAGAGAGAGAGAAAGAGAGAGAGATTTCTTTTTCTGCACTTATTCCAAAGTTTCCCTCAGCATCCCAAACTTTGTCACAAAAAGGGGCCTAGAACGCCCTCCAGTGGCCCACATGGACCACAAGCGGGGAGGTAGCTATAGCAACCCTGTATCCCTGCCAGCCAATCAGAAGCAAGAGACCAGAAAGGATGCTCACAAAGGGGGAAATGCTTACTTCATCCCTTTGTGACCATCAGTAGTCACAGAAAGGCCAAATAAGTCCTCAAAATAAAACTACAGGTCATAGTTTCCACAACTTAAGATGATTTAATTTTTGTAAGCTTAGATTTACTGCCGGTGGTCGTTGAAGCTAGAAGAGAGCTGTGACTAGCCCAAGGTCACCCAGCTGGCTTCATGGAGAAAGAAGAAGAAGAGCAGCTTGATTGCTGACCAGAGTCTCTGGTCAGACTCATATATCCGCCCAATTCAAGGTGTTGACACTAATGTATAAAGCCCTAAATGGCCCTGGGTGTCTGAAGGAGCGCCTTCTCCCATATAGACCTGCCCAGGCACTGAGATCTCAAGGAGGGGGGCTTCTTGGAGTTCCTTCTCTTGCAGAGATATAAGGCACAGGGACAGGGCCTTTTCTGTGTTGGCCCCTAGACTCTGGAACAGCCTCCTTCTTGAGGTTCACCAGGTGCTTAAACTATATAGTTTTCAGCACCTGGTGCAAACATGTCTTTTCACCCAGGAGAGGGAAATTAAAAAAGAAAATTGCTATGTGACCACCAGAGCGCACATTACATTTATATTCAGCCTTCAGTGATAACAATTTATTTATTTGTTTACTTCTGCACTTCTGTTCATCCCTCTCTTTTCTGCCTGGGCTATCGGAAAATTTTGCTGGAAAAAACACCAACCAAACCAGAAATGGGCAATAAATCAACTGAGTCTGCAATATTCATTTGCACTACAGTCACTTTGGAACTTGATGGGGGAAAAATAAGATACACACTGCAGAAATATTTAGTTTTCCTGTTTGTTTGTTTTAAACAAGACTGTACAGCTCATTGCAATAGCCAGCTAAACTATTTTTCTCTTGCAAGATACAAATTATTTTTCTCTTGCAAGATACAAATTTACTTTTTTCTTGCAAGATACAAATTATTTTTTCTCTTGCAAATATATAGATGATTTTCTCTTGCAAGATACAAATGATTTTTTCTCTTGCATGATACAAATTATTTTTTCTTTTGCAAATATGTAGGTGATTTTTGTCTTGCAAGGTTCAAATGATTTTTCTCTTGCAAAATATAGATTATTTTTTCTTTTGCAAAGACACACACGATCTTTCTCTTTCAAGGCACAAATGTTTTTTCTCTTGCAAAACAAAATTATTCTTTCTTTTGCAAGAGACAAATTATTCCCCCCAAAACATTTTTTGCAAGGGGAAAGCAAGACAACCCTTTGATAAGCGTTAATGCAAAGAACCGACTTTCTCTTTCACCGCCTAAATAAGGACTCTCTTCTTGCAAGGGAAACTACAAGCCCCGAGATGCAACGCGCCTGGCAGCCGCCTGAAAACCGGAAACAGGTGTCTCTTTGCAAGCGAAGGCTCGGTCGAGGAAACTGGCAAAAAGCACCGCCTCCTTTCAAAATCCCTGCCATCGGATTGGCTGGGAGGCTGGCCATCAGCTACGGGGCTTGCTTGTGATTGGACAGGACGGTTGCACGCCTCCTTTTGGTGCAACACGACCGGGGGGGGGGGATGCAAGGAAATTTGCCTTCTTCAGTCCTACCCAGACAAAATGGTGAGTCTCTCGAGCAACGCATGCAAAAAGCAGAATAAAATTCATTTTTTAAAAAGCCACGTTTTCTTGGCAGATGAGAGACGCAGTGGCAGGGGCTGATCGGTGGTGGCTCCCTTCAAACTCTGGTAGCGAGGGAATCAGGGGTGTCTTTGGGCGCTATTGTATTTTCAGGGTAGATTTGCAGCCCTCGGCTTAGCTGGAAAGGGGGTCCTTAAGGCCTTGTTTGCAGAAAGACCCCGACAAGAATTTTGCCAGTTTGTTAAGCCTTAGGAGCCAGCCTGTCTGGAACCAAGCTAACCTTCCAGCCATTGGGTTGGATTCTTGGGCACAGGGGTGCAAGGGAAGTCGAAAGAGAGGAAACCTAATGGAGGGGAAAGGGGGCTTAATGGTGGTTGCCCACTGGGGGAGGAACGGGGTAGATTCGTACCCCGGCTGCTCTGGTCCCTTTGAGGAAATCGGGGTAGGATTTGATGGGGGGGGGGAGCATTTCCTTTGCATGAAAACCAGCTCAACAGGATAGGTGTCACAAGAGGCTATGGGCAGGTAGACACCCAAGATGTGTCCGGCTAGATGACCTCCATGGCTGTCTTCTGTTGGAATCTCCAAGCCACAAGAGGACATGAAGCCCCCAGATTGGGAGGCACTGTATCACGTAAGGACCACCTGGATCCACAGCTACCAGAATGGATGCCCAGGTACCACCTCCAGGCTGGAGAGGCAGGAAGGAGGCCCCCAAAGGCCATGTGCAGGGAGTGGAGGGCAGGCGAAGTTCCTGCCTTCATCTTCTGATTGAGGTGACCAGAAGCAACTGGTGGGCCACTGTGTGAGATGGGATGCTGGACTGGATGGGCTGTGGCCTGATCCAGCAGGGCTCCTCTGAGGTTCTTATGGACTGGATGGGCTGTGGCCTGATCCAGCAGGGCTCCTCTTAGGTTCTTATGGACCTGGTGGGCTGTGGCCTGATCCAGCAGGGCTCCTCTGAGGTTCTTATGGACCGGATGGGCTGTGGCCTGATCCAGCAGGGCTCCTCTGAGGTTCTTATGGACTGGATGGGCTGTGGCCTGATCCAGCAGGGCTCCTCTTAGGTTCCTATGGACTAGATGGGCTGTGGCCTGATCCACCAGGGCTCCTCTGAGGTTCTTATGGACTGGATGGGCTGTGGCCTGATCCAGCAGGGCTCCTCTGAGGTTCTTATGGACTGGATGGGCTGTGACCTGATCCAGCAGGGCTCCTCTTAGGTTCCTATGGACTAGATGGGCTGTGGCCTGATCCAGCAGGGCTCCTCTGAGGTTCTTATGGACTGGATGGGCTGTGGCCTGATCCAGCAGGGCTCCTCTGAGGTTCTTTGAGGAGCAAAATATTAGGTTAGGCTGCTCTGAAGCCCTTCTGTCTTCCTCCTTTAGCAGGTTTCCTTTTCTTGCATTAAACCTGCTCCCATCTTTTCTTTCCCTGTCTAGTCTATGGCCAAGCAAAGGTCAGATAACTTCCTTCTCTTTAAAAATAGACCTAGGCACACGCAGCTCAGGTTTCGGCTGCCAGGCGTTCGTCCCCTTGTAACTACAGTTGGAAATTCCCAGGTTATGACAATTCTGCCTACCAGGACAGCTTTGCGGACTGCTGTTAAAGCAGTAAACCTTGATAGCAAAGAAAAAAATCTGGAATACCAGAGCGTATTAAGTGTCCATTGACTTCTTTCTTGGTTGGTTGGTTGGTGGGTTTGTTGGCTTGTTGGTTGGCTGATTGGTTGGTTGGCTGATTGGTTGGTGGGTGGGTTGGTGGGTGGGTTGGTGGGTTGGCTTATTGGTTGGTTGGTTGATTGGTTGGTGGGTTGGTTGGTTGGCTTATTGGTTGGTTGGTGGGTGGGTGGGTGGGTGGGTTGGTGGGTTGGCTTATTGGTTGGTTGGTTGGTTGGTTGGTTGATTGGTTGGTGGGTTGGTTGGTTGGCTTATTGGTTGGTTGGCTCGTTGGTTGGTTGGTTGGTTGATGGATGGATGGATTTCTTCCTGATTGGCAGGCGGTCATGGGCGTCCAGCTGGTCTTCTCCTTGTTCATGGCCAGCGTCATGCAGAAAATGGCCCCGCACTGGTCCTTTGCCCGATGGCTTCTTTGTAACGGAAGGTAACCAGCTTGCATGAAAGTGGGGAGGAGAGGCTGTTCCCTTATTTAGCCAAAAGGCTGGGGCAAAGAGGGTCTTCACTGCCCACCTGAACAGGTAAAGTGAAGAGGCCCTAATGCATCTCCGAGGGGAAACTCTTCCATAACCTGGGAGCTCTCACTGAGAAGGCCCTGTCCCGGGTGAAAGGTTAACCCTGCCCTCCCTCTTGTCTCCAGCCACCTAAATGGACCCCACACACACACACCCAATTTCCCTCCCCTCCCTTCAGCTAACTCCAGTCTCCCTTCTCCCCTGCTTTCCGCCACCTCCATCCCAGTCTGTACCGCTTCAAACACCCGTCGGAAGAGGAGCTGCTCACCCTGGCTGGCAAGCAGAAACCCAAAGGCAAAAGGGACCGGTGAGTTGGTTGAACGAGAGGGCAGCCATCTTGGCCGCTGAGCTGGATTCAGACCCCAGCGAGAGGGGAAGCCCAGTCGAGATGCCCTCCTTTCCTCCCCAGGGTCCCACAAGCCCGCATCCGGCCGTGATCCGGAACAAGGGGTGGTCTTAGTCGGTCATTTCCCCACCCCCACCCCTGGTTTGTGTCCCCCAACAGGCGGCTCAACGGCGTCATGGAGGACAAGCCGTCTTCTGTACCCCGAGATATTGATCTCCAGCTTGAAAGCACCCCCATCCTGGCCGTCGACGCACTGGGTAAGTGGAGGCACAGAGGGGGTCTTCCCGGGCCTTGTGGTGTGCGCCTTTGCCGCCGGACCCCCTAGATTTGGGGACAAGGGATGGGTAAACAGGCCGGTCTCCGGCGGGAGAGAATCCGCAACCCGCTTACTCCCAGGATTCCCAGTTAGTTCTCACGGGATGCTGGGAGCTGTAGCTGAGGAACGTCTAGATGACCACCACTGGAGAGAGACATCCCCCAAATGCAACCACCCTCTCCCTTCTAGTGCTCTGCTATTTCCTGGAATACCAATGGTACGTGGACTTCGCCGCGTACTCAACCTTGGTCTACCTCTTCACGGAAGGCTACTTCTGCCTGGTGGACCCCCAGAGAGAAGCGAACATTGGGGTCCTCTGGTGTTTGCTCACGGTGATCTTTTCGATGTATCCTTTCAGGCCCGCCTGCCTCACAGGGTGTTCCGCTGTGGGGAGAAGAACAGGAGGTTTGTCAGCCGCTTTGAGCGAGGATAGCAGAGCGTAAAAGCCAACCCTTCTTCCTCCTTCACAAAGCCACCTGTTGTGGGGAGAAGAAGGTTTGGCAGTCCCCTTAAATGGTTGAAAAAAGAGGGCTAGAAAAGCCAACTCTTCTCCTCCTCGTTCCTCCACAAAGCCACCTGGGTGACCTTGGGCTAGCCACAGCTCTCTTCTGAGTTCTCACAGCCCCGCCTGCCACACAGGGCGCCTGTTGTGGGGAGAAGAACAGAACGTTTGCCAGCAGCTTTGGGTCCCCTTAAGTGGGGTAGGTAGAGGACAGAGGGTCTCTTCTTGTGTTACCTTCTTAGCAAGGCTTCCAGCAAGATATTTTACACGGTGATGCAGCATTACTTCCGCTCAAAGGAAGGGGGCGAGCGCTCCGTTTGCCTGGCCTTTGCCTTCTTCCTTCTCCTGGTTGCCATGATTGTCCTGGTCATCCGTGAGGACTACCTTGAATTTGGCCTCGAATCCGGTAGGTCAGCTCGGGGACCTGGAGGGTCGGACGTGGCCCGCCGGGAGGCAACTCCTCACCTCGGTTTCTCCTCCGGACAGGGCTCAACGACGTCCATGAGAACCTGGAGGTCTTCTTGAAGGAGCAAGGCTGGGAGTGGACGTAAGTGGACATTACAGGGTGGCCTCACCCTGATTTGGGGCCGCCTCCCTGCTTCCTGCTGGCGGAGGGCATTTAATTTCAGAGCTGGGTTGACCTAAGTCCTCGCTGGGGTTTGTCTCCTTCCAGGGTTCCCGTGACAAAACTGACCGTCAAGCTGGCCATCGTGGCCCTGTGCTCTTTCCTCGGCGCCTGCCTGACCTTCCCCGGCCTACGACTGGCTCAGACCCACCTGGACGCCCTCAAGATGGCCGCCGACAGGCCTTCCGTCCAGTTGCGTAACTGCTTAGGGGTCCCCGTCAGAGAAAGGGGGCTGCGTGGGGTGGGGACCGAGTCATTGCCATCAGCTTGGGGGCAGGGAGTTACCATGACCGGCGCAGGTGTGGACAGGTACAGGCCAGTTGGCAAGACGGCGGCCATCTTTCTTTCCCATAGATTTTCCATGCTGTATCCCAAGCCCTCACCCCCTCAGCTACTCAGTGGTTCTGTTGCTGGGTACCACAGAGGCATGGCTGACCCTGCTTGACTGTGTGGGTCCTTTTATGCAGTTTTCTTAGCAGGAATACAGTAGTGGTTTCCCATTCCCTCCTTCCAGAGAGAGGCTGGGGGTCAAACTGGCTGCTCGCTCTACCACTGAGCTGCGGCCGCTCCTATACTCCATGGGCACCTCCACACACAGTTTTCTCCACACACACAGTTTTCTTGGCAGGGATACAGAAATGGTTTGCCATTACCTCCTTCTGGGGAAAGGCTGGGGGTCCCACATGGGTTCATTTCTCTCCTCCCCTCCTCTCCCTAATAGGCTTCTCCTGCAAGCTAGTTTCCTTGCACCCGTGATCACCATCCTGATGTGGGTCAAGCCGATTTCCCGGGACCTCCTCTTGCGCGCCCCCATGGGCAAGCAAACGGTGCAGCTGTGAGTCTACCTCCGTTTCCCCTTTGTTGGGTGGGTTTACATTTAGGTATTCATGAGGTCTAGCAACTTGACTTTTTATCTTAGCATTTCGAGCCATTCCTGGCCTCCTATCGACGGGTGTGTGCGAATCTATTTTTGGCATTCGAATGTGAGTTGAATCGAATATCCAAACATTCAATTCGAATTTCAAAAATCCAGATTTTTGAAACTCCAGTTTGGATCCGGATTATCCAGATCGGTACTTTCCAAAATCCGAATATACGAATGTTGATAAGATTCGTATCAGAAATACGAATTTGCTCAAATACGTATTTATTCTGAATGCATCCCGCATGCTTCCTGTTCTCACCCCGCATTTTTGATAATCCGAAGTCCATTTGAGTGTGTAAATTCAGATTTTCGAACCTCCAGTTCGACGGATTCGAAACAGGTTTTCGAATGGCCTGATCCTTTCATTCTTGTTTTTATACTCTTTTCTATAGTATGTCTGATACGACGTATAACTCGGTGCGCCTCTGGACCATCGTGGCCTTGTGTCTCCTCCGCCTCGCCGTCACCCGCTATCACCTCCAAGCGTACCTCAACCTCGCCGAGCGGTGGGTGGAGCAAATGAAGCGGGAAGCCGGACGGATTTCCGTGCTGGAGATCCAGAGGAAGGTGCAGACGGCGGAAGCTTGAAGTTAGCCCGGCGGGCGGGTGGGCGGGCGGGTGCAGCGGAATTGCAGAGTTGTGGGCTTGGGCCCTTTAGAGGTCATCCGGCCTGCCCTGCGTCTCCGTGTGCGGAAAAGCTAGAGCCGCTCGGTAGGGCAGAGCACAAAAGGTGCAAGGAGGCGGAGGGAAGAGGAAAAAGCATGCGCTAGCCAGCTCGCAGTGGGATCTGAGGTTCCCCTTCTGGCTTGGGAAATAAAGATGGTTGAAAGGGGTTGTTTCAGGCTCACGTGCGGACCCTCTTTTCCAGATTACCAGGATCTATGCCTACGTGACTGTCGTCAGCCTGCAATACCTGACCCCGATCATCCTGATGTTGCACCTGACCCTACTGCTGAAAACCCTCGGTAAGGGTGCCGGTTTAGGCCCCCAAATCGGGGATCCTTTGTGTGTCCTTCTGCACATCCGTCCCTTCAGTATCGGCCTTTCCCTAACTCTCGCTTCGTTTCCCTCTCTCCGCATCTCTCGTTTTAGGGAGCTACTCCTGGGGGTTTTACCCAGAGGCCGCACCCACCTCTCCAGCTGTGGACGCGATCCCTGGCCGCCGAGGGGTCCCCCCGGATGACCCAGAGGCAGAGGACATCCAGGCAGCAGTAGAACAGATCACCGGGGTCCTCAGCACCTTTGGCGCCATCTTCACCCCTCTTTTCTATCGGGGAATCCTCTCGTTCTTCACCTGGTGGGTGGCTGCCTGCCAGATCGTATCTACGCTCTTTGGCCTCTATTTCCACCAGCATCTGGCGGCTTCTTAACTGGAACCATTACCAGGGTCTCTCAGAACTGGACTGGAATGAAGCCCTCTTTTCCGGGCAAATGGCACCAGCAACCGGAACACTGTTACCCTCACCTCCTTCATAGTATGACTCTCAGGGGTCAAACTCTGCAAACATTTTGTGCGACTGGATATACTGCTTCCGACACCGGCTGCTATATTGTTAATATATTCTGAGACCAGATAATGCATATCACAGTGGAACCCGGCACCCATTTTTGAGGGTGGGTACCCGTATTCAGGGAATGAACAAACGGCGTGGTCAACCAAGTGTTGGCATGCGATTAAAAATACTGCCCTGTTTCTAAACCTCATGGCTGCAAAAGACCAGGGCGAGAAAAGGAAGGGAAGCTCAGATCCAGCGCAAGGTGGCCAGCGCGCGCCTTTTCCTCTTCCCTCCGCCTCCTTGCACCTTTTGTGCTGTGCCTACTGAGCAGGTCCAGCTTTCTCGTTCATGGAGAAAACAGAGGGGAAATGCATGGAATTGCTCGCATGATGGATACCCATTACCTGCCAAGTAGCCAGTCCCCAAATGAGTTTGGGGTGGAGATTATATAGAGTGAATGAATGAAGCCAAGGTAAAAGAATACAGGGCCTGTTTGCCTAACTGCTGCTGGGTGGACATGGTTTGCAAAGGCTAGCTTCTTACTGCCTGGAGATGATTTTGGCTCTACATCTTGTTCCAAAACTGCATAGGGGGTACAGGACATCCCACCCACACGGAAACTTGGTGGGTACCATGGGTAAAAAAGGGATTACAAGCACTCCGGCTGACTCCCGTTTTGTAGCGGTAACCTGCCCTGGTTCTCATTCTAGCAGGCACCCCACCTCTTTGTTTCTGCACTCCCCCATGAAGCCAGTTGGGTGGCCTTGGGCTAGTCACAGTTCTTTTCAGAGCTCTCGCAGTCCCACCTGCCTTACAGGGTGTTCTGTGGGGAGAAGAACAGAAGGTTCGTCAGCCACTCTGGATCCCCTTAAATGGACGAGAAAAGCAGGGTAGAAAAGCCAACTCTTCTTCTTCCTCCACAAAGCCAGCTGGGTGTGCCTGGGCTAGTCACAGCTATCTTTCTGAGCGCTCACAGCCCCACAGAGTGTCTGTCACGGGGAGAACAGAAGGTTTGTCAGCTACTCCGCGTCCCCTCAAATGGGTGAGAAAAGTGGGGTAGGAAAGCCAACTCTTTACAGTTTCCCACACTAAGTAGTGCAAAAGATCCAAGATTATTATTTTTTCTCAACAGACTTCACACACCAAAACTTGGATAAATCACTTTTTATTTGAAATTCTTATTAAATTTACCACTTCTCTTGCCTCAGACCTTGGCATGTCACCATAAACAGGAATTTAAAAGCCATGGATCACTTTGCCCTTTCTTTCTTTCTTTCTTTCTTTCTTTTCTTTCTTTCTTTCAACAAACTAGAAAAGTGACCCATTCAACATTCTACCTGTAACATTTTGCAAGTGAACCATCAAGGTAGATATGGGTTGCATCGATCTGGCATCTTCTCTACCTTAACGTGGAAAGTGCTTTCCTCAAGGTTATTGGGAGGGGCCGATGCTATTAGCTCCCTTTTGGCAAGATGACAGACGAATACTTCTGGGAGAGGAACCTCCGGGGACCTCCAAGGTACCCCCAGAACCTTCTGGGCACCAACACGGCTGCTGAGTCCCGTCTGATTGCATCTGCTTGCTCTGTGCCCTACGAAGCTCCATTGTGCGAAACCAGGTGTGTTTTTATGGGGCTTGCCCTGTCCCTAGAGGGCTCCGTGGGGTCAACTCAATGGAAAATGGGCAACCGAGGGCTCATGTGGGACCTCTATCTGTTTGGGAGGGTCATTCGCTATCACAAGAGAGCTGGGAGTCCAGCATTGGAATTTCAGCACCAGGAATCTCCACCCTAGGTTTTGAGGGACCTTGAAAGAGGTCTGTCCAGCCCAGGGCAGAAGCCCATCCCATAGTCAGGGAAGGGGCTACCAATCTGGCCCCCCAGGACAGACCTTCTGTTCAGATTAAGGCAAGAGTTTGGGCAAATGAAGGTCGCAGGGACAGGGAAAGAAAAGGCAATACCTATCGAGGGTCACATTTCATAGCAGTGTTGCAACTTCTTAAAAGCTTCCTTTACGATAACCATTGGCTGGAGGAGAGTTCAACCTACATTCTCCCGGCTACCCAGGTGGTAAGGAACGCTAAAGAGGATAGCATTAGAAATGCCAAATCAGATTTAATATATATAAATTGGGTAAATTGGGTATTAGGATTTCAGTGTGGGAAAAGTTAATCCTCCCAGTGATTCTAGCATGGGGTACTTCGTTCCCCCCCCCAAAAAAAAAAGGCTCTGGGGACCCACCACCCCTCCAAAATTAGGAGGGAAGGCCAAGAGGTAAAGATGAGAATCATTCAGCCCAGCTCTCTCCACCGGATTGAACTCGCTGTCGGACCAAACCTCAAAATTTGAGGAGTATTCTGTTGGCCAGCATCCCTGTCGAACCTGGCATGTTTGTAACAAACCAGTTCATCGCAAACCCTGTTCGACATGCCCCTGGTAGAGAGCGCTAGATCTGCCCCAGAGCGGTTACCCTTTTCAGTGGGCTCACAAAGCACACCCTGAACACAAGAAGGCCACTTTAGTATAAATCCGAGAACAGCAAAAGGTGACGATATGGCAGTAAAACCGGTACCTGTGTTCCATTCCCAAACCTGTACCTGTCTTCCATTCCCCAATCCAAAACCCCAGGGGAAGTGGGGACATCAGTACAAGGTGGAACAGAACAGCCAAGGTGGCCAAATTTTCTTTTAAATGCATTAAACTGAAATACAGTTGTGCTCGTATTTAGAAATCATCCAAGTATGGAAATAACCCTCCAACGCTAGCCTGGACTGTACAATCTTGTGGGGATTAGAGGAGTAGGTTTTTTGTTCTCTTCTGCTCTGCTTTTAAGAAATGCCACTTATTTAATGCTGCTTTGATAAAGCACCACATTTAACACTGCCGACTTCCATCCGGGTTCGAAGCCAGACTCTCCCTGGATCGCAGAGACTGGAATTTTACGGGAGAATACCTTGCCATTTGCGGAGCAACCCAGAAGAAAGCAAGTCTGGTCTTTTGTTCTCTGCCCACCAACCGGCGTGTCCTTGCAAGCGATTTTAAAAGGATAGATGTAGTAAAGAAAGAAGAGGGAATCCTGTGTCTTATTTCCCAAGATTCGGCAAAGAAACTTAACACATTAAAAAAAAAAAGAAGAAGAAGTAGCGAAGGGACACTGGAGAATTCAGAAAGCGGACCTTCCCACCGCCCAAAAAACTTCAGAACTGATCTGGTTTCAATCCAAAACGACAAGATGATGGGACCAAATTGTGAACGAGCGCAAGCTTAGGAGAAGTTACGGTTGCAGAAGAGACAACACCGGCACAAAAATCAAGCCGAGGGGTACACCTACGCATTGGCGAGTTCTCCAGGTTTGGGGGGAAGATGGCTCCCGAATTTCTTCCCAAAGAAACAAAGCAGCGTAATTGATAGGAAGTCAAAACTGGCAGGCTATGGACACTTCACTTTGCACAGTGAAAAAATGGGGTAGGAAAGCATTACCCTTTTTTGCAAGTGCCTAGCCAAGCGAGATGGTTCGTTAGGGTTCGAGCCGACCCACCGCAGAGATAAATCCATGTCGAAATGCCTCGGTGCGAGAGGGGAACATGACAGAAGATGCCAGCGCACACCAACAGTCCTGGATTCTCCCACTGGCGAGGCCACGTGGGGAGTTGGCGGCTACCTTTCCACATTCCTGTGGTGCTCCCACTTACGGAGTAGGATCTGCATGAGGTCAAAGGTCGTGAAGCTAATCCCCACAGCAATGGGGCCCTTCACCCAGTTCATGCTAAGCCCTTTGTAAAGGCCCCGGACGAGTCCCTCCTCTCGGATTATTTCTGTCATGGTGCTGAGGATGGATTTGTAAGAGTGCCCCATGACGCCTGCTGTCTGCATCCGCCGGCGCACCACGTCAAGTGGGTAGGAGGCCGACTGCCCGATCAGGCCCGCGCAGGCACCGAAAATCAGTCTCTCCACAGGGTAGGGCTGCGTCCGCCCACTGTGATCTGGAGAGGAAAGGAAAAAGAAGAAGAGTTAGCTTTTCTACCCCATTTTTCTCACCCGTTTAAGGGGACTCAAAGCAGCTGAGAAACCTCCGTTCTCACCCTTAAGAGGACTACAGCGGCTGACAAATCTTCTGTTCTCCCGACAAGGGACACCCTGTGAGGTAGGTGGGGCTGTGAGAGCTCAGAAGAGAGCTGTGACTTGCCCAAGGTCACCGAACTGGCTTGGTGGGGGAGTGCAAAATCAAACCCAGTATTCCCTGATAAGAGTCTGCCCCCTAACCACTCGACCAAACTGGCCTGGACAGAGAAATGCAGACACACAAGACTTCTCATTTTCCCAGGGATAGAAGGTCCCCAGAAATCCTGAAAAAGCTTACTTGAATCTGGGAATGGCTAGATCTAGTGGAAGGGATGGAGGTTCAAGAGCTTTCTAACTCCGGACCTTGGAGCGAGATGATCCTGACATCAGTTGTGTCTCCAGACTGAGAGTTCCTACCTGCGTGCAACTTCTTCAGCGTCTCGTAGGTGAAAAAACTCAAGCCGGCATAGGGAATCACCCCCAAAATGGTGGGCGTGAAACCCCGATACAACGTCTTCAGCCCTTCCTCCCGGGAGATTCGGATGAAGACGTGGAGGATGTTACTATACCTGCCAGCCAAAAAAAAAGAAAAAAAAAGAGAGGGTTCAGAGTACTGAAAATATCCTGATTCCCAGGCTGCTGAGCAAGTCTTATTAGCACTTTAGCAGCAGCAGTTTTCAGGCCTTGTTGCATGTGCAATGAAGACACCCATGAGAAACCAGATAGGTATGGAACTGGTGCGGTTCAGTTACGTGTTTTCCGCACACAAATGCAATTTTTAGGATCCAATTCGATTCGAATTCCTGAAAATTCAATTTGATTCAGATCAAATTGCTGAAGAGCCCGTCTTCCCCGCCCCCCAAGCCCCCCTAGCTCCCTGCAACTCACATTTCCTTGGGCGTCACGGCCATCCGGGCGCGGACCAAGTCCAGCGGATACGTCAACATGGCCGCCGTTGTGCCAGCCAGCGAGCCGGCGATGAATCTCGGCAAAGGGGTGAGCGCTCTGAAACGGAGGGGGAAAAAGGCACAGTTACAAAAGAGGCAAAATTCTCCTGAGCAAATTTTGCTTTCTCACCCATTCAAGGGACTCAAAGCCACTGACAGACCTTCTGTTCTTCTCCCCACAACAGACAAAACTGTGAGGTAGGTGGGGCTGTGAGAGCTCAGAAGAGAGCTGTGACTAGCCCAAAGTCACCCAGCTGGCTCCATGGGGGAGGGCAGAATCGGACCCAAATTGGTTCCCATCTCGAGGGGTGTTTGTGTCTCTTACTTTCCCTGGAAGCCATAATAGCTGCCCAGGAGCTGCTTATATTCCTCATGGGCGCAAAACTGGATGGCAGCATAAGGAATCACCCGGACCATGGTGGCAGAGTTCCCCCGCCAAAGGCTGAAGAAGCCATCGTTGAGGTAGGTGCGGTAGATCAGCCGATAAGCCTCCTGGGAAGTGGGAAAGGAAGGAAGAAAAAAAGGAAGGCGTCCCAGGATGCTCTTGCAAGCGCTTTGATTCATATATTTATTTGCATTTTTATCCTGCCATACGCCCAAAGGTCTCCAGGACGGGTTCTAGCAACAAAGAAGTTGGCTTTTCTACCTCGCTTTTCTCACCCATTTAAAGGAACTCAGTGCAGCTGACAAACATTCTGTTCCTTTCTCTATAACAGACACCCTGTGAGGCCAGGTGGGGCTGTGAGAGCTCAGAAGAGAGCTGTGACTAGCCCAAGGTCACCCAGCTGGCATCATGGGGGAAGAAGAATAGTTGGTTTTTCTACACTGCTTTTCTCTAAGGGGACTAAGAGCGGCTGACAAATCTTCTGTTCTCACTCTTAAGGTGACTCAAGGCAGCTGACAAACATTCTGTTCCTTTCTCTATAACAGACACCCTGTGAGGCAGGTGGGGCTGTGAGAACTCAGAAGAGATCTGTTACTAGCCCAAGGTCACCCAGCTGGCTTCATTAAATCTGGTATTCCCAGATAAGAGTCCGGTTCCCCAACCACTAGGCCAAACTGGCTTTATGACAAAATATGAAAAATGAAAATAAACAGCCTAAAAACAAGGACAGGGCCTGAAAGGGGGCAAGGGAGCCATTTTCCCAGTCAAAGAGCCAAGAGTAAATAGGAAAGGAAGTTGCCAGCTGCACCTCAGCGAGACCATTCCATAGCCTGGAGGGGGCTACCACTGAAAAGGTCCTACAGTCCAGGTTCCCGCCCCTTTAACTACTAAAGCTGTCGGCACAAGCCGGAGAACCCTCCCTGCATATATCAAGGCAGGATCTGGGCGACACATAGGAGAAGCCATTTGTTT
The DNA here is from genome assembly GCA_023333525.1 of Aspidoscelis tigris stejnegeri. Lineage (NCBI taxonomy): Eukaryota > Metazoa > Chordata > Lepidosauria > Squamata > Teiidae > Aspidoscelis > Aspidoscelis tigris. The sequence goes on along the minus strand of JALMGA010000014.1, from coordinate 14,726,532 downwards.
GGTTTATTATATTTTTAAAAGGCGTACAGGCATACTTGCAGTTCACAAAAACATTCCACTCCCCCTGAACTTGAAACGTCCTTGTTTTGCTTTCCTCAACCGTATGAACAGAAAAAAGAAAGCTGGTGGCCAGATTTTGCCCCAGGACTAAGCCAGCAATGGAGGGAAAAGTCTCTTACTCTTACCTTGGCTGAAAATCGATTTGATGACACTGTTAAAAAGAAAGAGAAAGAAGGAGTTCAGGTATTTTAAGAACTGCGGCCTCGGAATATCCGTACCTGCCAAACCAACTAGGTATGAAATTGAGACGTTTCGAGAGACATTTCCACGGGTCAGAAAATACATCAACCCCAGACATAACTCCTGGAGCCAGGATGGAACCAGAAATGTCTTGGGGGAAGGGAGGAATGAAAAAGAAGAAGAAGAAGAAGAAGAGTTGGCTTTTCTACCCCACTTTTCTCACCCATTTAAGGGGACTCAAAACAGCTGACAAACCTTCTGTTCTTCTCCCCACAACAGACACCCAGTGAAGTAGATGGGGCTGTGAGAGCTCAGAAAGAGAGCTGTGACTAGCCCAAGGTCACCCAGTTACGTTCATGGGGGAAGAAGAAGAGTTGGCTTTTCTAGCCCACTTTTCTCACCCATTTAAGGGGACTCGAATTGGCTGACAAACCTTCTGTTCTTCTGCCACAACAGACACCCTGTGAGGCAAGTGGGGCTGTGACTAGCCCAAGGTCACCCTGCTGGCTTCGTGGAGGAGGGCGGAATCAAACCTGGTATTCCCAGATAAGGGTCCAGCTCCTTAACCACTAGACCAAACAAAAGCAGCAATAGAATCTCTTTCATAAAAGGGCAGCCAAGGAAAAGACCCCACTCCCCTTGCGTCTCCTTGCCTGTCCCCAAAGTACCTTGGAACATGATTTTCGTCCTGTCCAGCGGGGCCACGGCAGTTTTCGCCACAGCTCCGGCCAGCGCCCCAGAAACTAAAGAATGGATGATACTTCGTCTTTCCTGAGCTCCCTGGAAGTGAAAAATCAAATGCAGTTTGGAGATCAGAAAGTATGAAGAAGCAGTTGTCATCATTTATTTAAAAAAAAATATATTGTTTAAGCCTTGCGTCCTATTACAACGCCATTCGGGAAACATTTACAGAAGAACCCAAGAGGAGCTCTGCTGGATCAGGCCATAGACCATCCAGTCCATAAGAACCTCAGAGGAGCCCTGGTGGATCAGGCCAGAGCCCATCCAGTCCATGAGAACCTCAGAGGAGCCCTGCTGGATCAGGCCAGAGCCCATCTAGTCCATAAGAACCTCAGAGGAGCCCTGCTGGATCAGGCCACAGCCCATCCAGTCCGTAAGAACCTCAGAGGAGCCCTGCTGGATCAGGCCAGAGCCCATCCAGTCCATGAGAACCTCAGAGGAGCCCTGCTGGATCAGGCCACAGCCCATCCAGTCCATAAGAACCTCAGAGGAGCCCTACTGGATCAGGCCACAGCCCATCCAGTCCATGAGAACCTCAGAGGAGCCCTGCTGGATCAGGCCACAGCCCATCTAGTCCATAAGAACCTCAGAGGAGCCCTGCTGGATCAGGCCACAGACCATCTAGTCCATAAGAACCTCAGAGGAGCCCTGCTGGATCAGGCCACAGCCCATCCAGTCTATGAGAACCTCAGAGGAGCCCTGCTGGATCAGGCCACCGACCATCTAGTCCATAAGAACCTCAGAGGAGCCCTGCTGGATCAGGCCACAGCCCATCCAGTCCATGAGAACCTCAGAGGAGCCCTGCTGGATCAGGCCACAGCCCATCTAGTCCATAAGAACCTCAGAGGAGCCCTGCTGGATCAGGCCACAGACCATCTAGTCCATAAGAACCTCAGAGGAGCCCTGCTGGATCAGGCCACAGACCATCTAGTCCATAAGAACCTCAGAGGAGCCCTGCTGGATCAGGCCACAGCCCATCCAGTCTATGAGAACCTCAGAGGAGCCCTGCTGGATCAGGCCACAGCCCATTGAGTCCGGCATCCTGCCTTACACAGTGGCCCACCAGTTGCTTCTGGGCCTCTCTGTCCACCAGAACCCCGAGATCCCTTTCCTGGTGTGTTGCAGGAAGCTCAGACCCCATCAGTTTATAGGCATAATTTGGATTTTTGGCCCCGATGTGCATTACTTTGCACTTGTTAAGATTAAAGCCCATTTGCCACTTGGTTGCCCACTCACCCAATGCCAGGAGATCCACTGAACTTCCATAGGTGGTACAGAGGGGAAATGATGCTTATAATCCATCAGCCCATCAAATTGGAAATGATTTTTAAGAAAGAGAATAATCCCGTCTACCTTACGCTCCTCCCAAGGGGGCAGACCGAACTCACCTCCGGCAAAATACGCCTGCGTTTGCCTGTCTCCGCATCCTTCCGTTTTAAGTCCACTTCGCCTTCCACAACCCGACCATTACCCATACCAGGTTCACGGTCCGGCTAGGAAGAAAAACTTGGCAGCCTGGAAGGGAAAGGGGGAAACTCATCAGGACAAAAGGCAGGTGGGTCTTTTCCCCGCACTGTTGCCACAAGACGCCGTTCTTTTGGAGCACTGGGTTTCAGGGCTTTCTGAATTCGTATTGAAACTGGAGATGGTGAGTCTCAGGTCCGCCTTCTGGCTCCGATTCGTTCTCACCTTCTCAAAGGCTAGAGAGGTGGGCTGGACAGAAGCAGCGGCGTCTGACCCCAAAGCCCACCAAGATGGGGTTTAAAACTGGGTCTCCTAAATCAGATCTGCTACATTAGGTTTCAGTGTGGGTGCCAATCTCTTTCTATCTATCTATCTATCTATCTATCTATCTATCTATCTATCTATCTATCTATCTATCTATCTATCTACCTATCTATCCATATCTATCTCTATCTACCTATCTATCCATATCTATCTGTATCTATTTATCATCTATCTATCATCTATCCATATCTATCTGTATCTCTGTCATCTGTCTATCTGTCATCTATCCATACCTATCCATACCCATCCAAACGCATCCATCCATCCATCCATCCATCCATCCATCCCTATCTAACCATATCATCCGTCCGTCCGTCCGTCCGTCCGTCCGTCCACCCACCCACCCACCCCTCCCTCCCTCCCTCCCTCCCTCCCTCCCTCCCTCCATCTCTATCTATCTATCTATCTATCTATCTATCTATCTATCTATCTATCTATCTATCCATCTATCCATCCACCCACCCATTCGTATCTATCTACCTTCTTACCCCTCCCTCCCCCAAGGCCAAGGCAGGGATGCGTCTTCACTGCCTTCCAAAATGGTGCAATGAAGGTGATAGACAGACCTCGAGGGGAGTAGCCTATTCCACAGCCAAGGGGCCAGCACTGAGAAGGCCCTCTCCTGGGTGCCCACCCCTTTTGCTGCGGAGGGTGGTGGGACAACCAGGAGGGCCTCCCCTCCAGATCTTAAGGCACAGGCAGGTTAATATGGGACTAGGGGGGGCTCTGTGTGCTGCATTATAACACTTTTAAAATCTTTGGCTGCCATGCTCTGGAACTTGGAGTGCCACCCTTTGAAATCCAGGTCAGGGTTCCTGTACTTCTTAACAGCTGTGCAGAAACGGGAACCCTGGCCGTGAGTGACAGAGCAAACTCCCTGGAGAGCGGAAGTAGGCAATGGCAAACCGCTTCCGTATCCTTGCCAAGAAACCTGCATGGAGTCGGGGAGTGTCCGTAACCTAGCAATAGATCAGATCGCCTGCACAACAGAGGGCGGCCGGTTCAATCCCTGGGACTAGGCAATGCAAACCACTTCTGTATCCTTGCCAAGTAAACTGCAAAGAGGTGCCCAAGAAGCCAAGGATGAATGAACAGCACCCAGCTACAACAGACAAGGAGATTTTCTGCAGGCAGGCAGGCAGGCAGGCCTGGCCAAAATGTCCTCTGCTCTATGGCTATTCAACGTGACTCCCTCCTCCCTCGCCGCCCCCCTTCTGCTCTCTCCTCCTTTATCCCTTTTCCACTCTGATTTATTTTTGGCCACCAGGCGCGCTGAAAACAGGAGCCTTCCATCCGGAACGCTGAGCTCACGGACAGGGGTCAGCGGCGCCCTTGGCTGGAGCGGCAGGTGCTTGGCTCAAGGACGTGTGGGGGGGGTGGGGGTCAGAAGAGACCTGGACGCAGCGACAGAGTGCAGTTTCCCAAAATGCATTTCCCCCCTGCATTGCACCGGCTGAGCCTCAAGAGACGGAGGTGGAACAAGAAACCCGGAAAGCTTGGAAGGCTGACTCCAAGAATGGCTGGTTTTTGTGTTTCTAGTCCTCAAGACCGGAGGGAAGCTGGGCTGGGAAACTTTGCAGGCAAGGCCAACATGAAATAATCTCCAGAGCTGCAATAAATGGATTCGCATCCAACTGGGCCACCACCGCTAAGGCCCCGTGGAAGCCCACACTAGGAGATGCATTCGCGTGGCCTTAAAACGCACACACAAACAGCGACGCTAGTCGGGCTGGCCGGGAAGAGAGGTGTCAAAAGGGGTTTGTCACAGTTTATGCACCTGGTTGCACGGACGTTCGAAAGATAAACCCGAGTCGACACGCCTTGAGGGTAGGATGACAACGGAGAGGAAAGAGGAAAGAGAGATTGCTTGGAAAGAGGGAAAGAAAATGCAAAGACGCCCCTCATCCAAGTCTATAAACACATTGCTGCAGGTTTCCTGGCCAGCATACAGCAGTGGCTTGCCATTCCCATATTCCGGGAATGTTGCCGGGGACTGGAGAACCTCAGGATCTTCTCCGTGCCATGTGAATACTCAGCCACACAGGCAAGCCAAATGCCAGCAGAGGAGCTGAGAGGTATAAAAAGATACTTTTTTTGGGGGGGGGGGTGGAAGAGAAAATTATTTATTATTTATTTGCATTTTTCTCCTGCCCTATAGCCAAGGGTCTCAGGGCAGGTTACAACGTATAGAATGAACACAGGGCAAAGAGGTGCGTCTTCACAGCTCGTCTGAACACATAGAGTGAAGGTGCCGGACGCACTTCTATTCCACAGTCTGGGAGCCACCACTGAGAAGACCCTATCCCAAGTGCACACCCCTTTTGCTGCTGAGGGTGGTGGGACAACCAGGAGGGCCTCCCCTCCAGATCTTAAGGCACGGGCAGGTTGATATGGGAGAAGGCATTCCTTAAGATATTTGGGGCCCAAGTCGTTTGGGGCCTTATAGGTTAAAGTTAACGCCTTGAATTGGGCTCGGTAGCGAATCGGCAGCCAATGCAACACTTTTAAGACTGGCATGATGTGCGTCCGGTCAGGAACCCAGCTGCTGCGTTCTGCACCAGCTGCAGCTTCCGAACCGTCTTCAAGGGCAGCCCCATGTAGAGTGCATTACAGTAGTCCAGTCTGGAGCGTGGATAACTGCAGCCAAGCCATCTCTGCCCCAAAAGGGCTTCAACTGGTGCACTGGCCGTAGTTTGGAGCAGGCAATCTTGGCCATGCCCTCCACCTGAGCTTCAAGCATCAGTGCAGAGTCCAAGAACACCCCCCAAATTTCTCACCTGTCCCATCCGGGGTATCACCACCCCATTGAGGACAGGGTGTCTCCCAACTACATGGACCTGAGACCCTGTGACACCCAGCACCTCCGTCTTGTCTGGATTCAGCTTCAATTTATTGCCCCCCTTCCGGCCCATTACCGCCTCCAGACCCCTGTCCAGCGCGTCAGCCGCCTCTCCTGATTCAGACGGCACAGACAGAGAGATAAAGCTGGGTGTCATCTACGTACTGATGGCCCCTCACTCCAGATCTCCCCGTGACCTCTCCCAGTGGCTTCATAAAGGTATTAAAGAGCGTGGGAAATACAATCGACACCCCCCCCCTGCAAGGGACCCCGCAAGTGAGTTCCCGGGGTGTCGAAACAGAATCTCCTGCTACCACTGCTTGGATCCATTCCAGATCACAAAGTGGGAAGGGAGACGGTTGCTTGGTTGTTTGCGTTCTGGGCCCAGGACAAGGAGGGAGAGATGAAATCATAATAAACAATAAACCCTCGTGATTGAATGCAATCACGCCACGACCCAAAAGGATTAGGAAGTCAAAATATTACCTAATCCCTCCCTCCCTCCTGCCGGCTGTATTTAGGCGTCCGAACTAATCCGAGGACAGAAAAAGTGCATTTTCCCTGGAGAAAAGGAAGGGGAAAAAACCACCAGGGTCATGTTCCCGCTAGGGTTTTATTGCCCATTGAAAATGGTTTGGAAATTCTTTGTCCACATTAGACATTGGCTTCCCACACTTTCAGATGAGTAAACCGGGAAAACAAATGCATTTTAAAAAAATCTCGTCTAAACAACTCTCGTTCCTGTTTTTGTTGCTAAAACGCTTTACTTTTCCTTTGGGGATGGTATCTTGCCGGTTAGCCTGCCCGGCTGCCCTTTTGGCCATCGCCACCTCCACGGCTGGCACATCATTTGACCGCCTGCCCAGGTGATCGCCTGCCCACCCGCCCTTGCCGCCTCACTGCTGCCACCGCCTCGCTTGCCCAGCTGCCACCACCACCACCGCAGCGGGCAAGCCCTGCCTGTCTGCCACCCGTCTTTCGGTGCCGCCGGACTCAACTTTAAAGTGTAATTAAGAAAAACAATGGGAACGGGCAGAATGCCCGTTTGCGTCCAATTTTTGTTAATTCCGCTTTTAAAAAGTCAAGTGGGATCACGGCCCAAGACTGTGCAAACCGAGGAGCAAACAAAGGTGAGCCCAGGCAGGACGAAGCTCAGCAGCCAGCCAGATCAAACCTGTGGGCCCTGGCGGCCATATTCAAACCAAGCTGGCTCCTGACCCCAGGTGGTTCTAGGACCATGAGCGTATGGCTAACCAAAGAAACACTACCCAATTTTATCCGTAAAGCTCTCCGTTGTGTAAACCAGGCCACAGGATTTCCACATCTGGATTGGGGCGGAGAACAAAGCGACCCACTGTGTGTGTGTGTTTTCCAACAAGCAAGAGAAAACACCTTCCCAGGTTGGCATCGTACGTTTAAAGGCCTTGGAACAAGCAAGAAAATACTCAGATCGAGTAAAATTCCACTTCCAATCCGGAGAGCCGGAGAACCGCTCGCAAAAGGAAAAGAAACCAGACCTGGTCTCCTCGTTTTCGGGGCAGAAAAATCAAGGAGAAAAACCCAGTCTGGTTGCCTGTTGTGAATTCATAGGCTGGTCACCTCCACGGGATTTTAAAACAAACAAACAGTGCAAATTTCTAGGCTTTGAGGAATGCAACTTTTGCAAGAAGTTCGGACCGGGATTTTCGGAGGGGAAAGGGATTAGATGCATCTCCGTCGCCAAGCAGCTGTTGGCAGAAGGAAGAGTGCGGGGTCCCCAAAGGCAAACCGTGCCTGCTGAACTGCCAAGAAAGCTGCACAGGCGAATTGGTAGGCTTCGAGTTGATTTTACCTTCATGTGCATGTGCGTTTGTGTTTGTGTGTATCTTTCCAAGTTCCAGCCAAGTCAGCGGGGAATCCGGAAAGAGCAAATATAGCCCAGCCGCGCTGAGGCCCGCGCCCGGGTGCCGGAGAAGGCATTCCAGAGCAAAGGGCAGGGCAGGAAAACAAGTGGGTCTGGACGCTGGATGGAAGGTCTGAGAGAGAAATTCAGAGCGGCGTCCAGCCCTCTCCAAACTAAAACACGATTGAAGGGGGGGATTTTAGCAGCTGTGGCATTTCTACGTCGGGAGGCCGAGTGGGGAACACACCTCGCCTCTGCAAAAACTGGAACCATGACCCCCCAAATTTGCTTTCTTATAGATTTGGAGAACCAGATTTTGAGAAGAAGAAGAGTTGGCTTTTCTACCCCGCTTTTCTCCCCCATTTAAGGGGACTCAAAGTGGCTGACAAGCCTTCTGTTCTTCCCCCCACACCAGATACCCTGTGAGGTGCTTGGAGCTGTGAGAGCTCAGAAGAGAGCTGTGACTAGCCCAAGGCCACCCAGCTGGCTTCACCGAGGAGGGCGGAATCGAACCAGGTATTCCCAGACGGGGTGCGGAAAAGCGGAGCGCCAGTCGCAACCGCAACGGACCCAGATTGCACTCAACACGGACCGACGGCGGATTAAAAGTGGATCCAGGTCGGATTGGGTGTTTTCAGAGCACGGATACGTTACGGATGCGTATTCTCCGTATCGGATACTAGGGGGCTGCACGCGAATGCAATTTTTGGGATTCTATTCTAATGTCCGAATCAATGTTCTGTTCCGAGTGGAGAGCAGATTTTGGGCTGAAAATACCGCCAGACCCACAAAGATTTCGGGGGTCCCAGAGGGCGCATTGGGGACCCTGTGGCCGCGCAAATGCCTACGTCTTTCTTCGCCGCCGCGGCCGGCAGGAGAAGACGCACAAACCGTCCCAGGGAGATGGTTTCCAAAAGGACCTTGACCTGTTTTCCCCTAAGAAATGGCTCAGGGAGGGTTTTATCCGGATGCTGGATGGACTTTGCTTTCACGCTGGAGAGGAGGGTTCGGGTCGGCTCCCATAATCCCTAGCGTGGTGGGCAAAGGACTCTGGGAGTTCCTTTATGGCATTTACGGATGGCTACTCAACTTTGAGGGTTATCTGGAGGTCAGATTGGAGCCTAGGGGGTGTCCAAGCTCACATTTTTGGGACCCGCACTTTTTGAGGTCCTACCAGGCATGGTGGTGGGCCGTGGTGGCACCAGGTTCTCTCCCCAAGGACTCGCCTAGAGGCCCCCCGTCCATCCAACTGAGGTCAACACCAGGCCAACCCCTTCTCCAAGAGCTTCCGTGGCTTTTCCGTCAGCCAACCAACACTTGTCCCTTCCCAGGGCTTCACTCCAGGAGCAGAAGCTGGCCCATGAGGACTTCCAGAGCAGAGGACCCCCAAGTCCCCCCCAAAAGCTCTCCATTTCCTGGAGGGTCTTGAAAGAAAGCAGACAAACCAGCTTCAGAAAGGATTCAGCACGATAGCAAACTGTCTTGAATGGCAGAGGTCTGCTGGTTCCCATTGCCGGTCTCTCCACAGAAGTTGGGAATGGCAAACGACTGCTGTACCCCTGCCAAGAAAACTGCTACAGAGATGCCCATAGGGTCTGGGGGCGCCTGTAGCCCAGTGGCACGGCAAATTCCCTGGGAAAGCAGAGGGTTGCCAGTTCCAACACCAGCCTCTCCCCGGAGGTTGGGAATGGCAAACCACTGCTGTACCCCTGCCAAGAAAACTGCACACAGATGCCCACGCGGATCATCCCGGGGGCCAAACTGTTCGCTCGGTGTCTCGTCTGGGTGCCTCACGAACCGAAAACCTCGGTACGAAGACATTTACTGCCGGCTACTTGACTTTTATGGCGCTAGATTTATCGCTGCCGGGCAACAAGGGGGAAAGCAAACACACGTTCTTAGAAAACCCACCAGGGCCGGAATTTGGCCAGCAAACTCTCCTACTGATAGGGGTTTTCTGCCTTTCTGCAACCTTTGCCCCAGTTTCGCCACAGGTACACAACCGGCTTCCATTGCGACACTCAGGCACAACTTTTCCCCAGGCTAAAGACATGCATGCTCGCAGGTTTATAAGCAGTGGGGAAGGATGAACTACAGCCTGGGGGGAGAGAGGGGGTAGGTAGGTTCCCACGGTCCTGGTCACACTTGGGCTCCTCTTAGGTTCTCATGGACTGGATGGGCTGTGGCCTGATCCAGCAGGGCTCCTCTTGGGTTCTTATGGACTGGATGGGCCGTGGCCTGATCCAGCAGGGCTCCTCTGAGGTTCTTATGGACTAGATGGGCTGTGGCCTGATCCAGCAGGGCTCCTCTGAGGTTCTTATGGACTGGATGGGCTGTGGCCTGATCCAGCAGGGCTCCTCTGAGGTTCTTATGGACCAGATGGGCTGTGGCCTGATCCAGCAGGGCTCCTCTTAGGTTCTTATGGACCAGATGGGCTTTGGCCTGATCCAGCAGGGCTCCTCTGAGATTCCTATGGACTAGATGGGTTGTGGCCTGATCCAGCAGGGCTCCTCTGAGGTTCTTATGGACTGGATGGGCTGTGGCCTGATCCAGCAGGGCTCCTCTGAGATTCCTATGGACTAGATGGGTTGTGGCCTGATCCAGCAGGGCTCCTCTGAGGTTCTTATGGACTGGATGGGCTGTGGCCTGACCCAGCAGGGCTCCTCTGAGGTTCTTATGGACTGGGTGGGCTGTGGCCTGATCCAGCAGGGCTCCTCTTAGGTTCTTATGGACTGGGTGGGCTGTGGCCTCATCCAGCAGGGCTCCTTATCTTTTCCCCCTCAAAGACTCCTGGGGAAGATCTGCTTCTAATCACACCCTAACAGGCATTGCAAAGAAAACCAGTCTGCCTGTCCATGATCCGCTATGCGCCGCTAAGGGGAGGGAAATATATCCCCATATTTTGCTCCAAGCCTGCAGAGCCTTTTTCATGTTGGTCCCCAGGATCTAGTATGGCCATGACTCTGTTATGTGTGTGTGTGTGTAAGAGAGAGGACAAGACAGAAATCCACACAATCCAAAAGAGAGAGAGACCCCCCCTTCGTTCACTGAAGCCCCACTTTAAGACCTGGGGGAGTCAGACCTTGCCCCCCACATCTGCAATGGGGGGGCTGTCCCCCTGTTCAGCCCCCAACCCACCCAAGGAGAGGCAAAGGGCTCTCATTAACCCTGAAGTTCCTGGAAGGGGGGCAGAGGGAGGGTCCTCCAAGCCCCCAGCACCCCCAGGCCCCTCCACCTTGCAAGGGCAACTCTCCCTTTCCCTTCCCCCCCCCAGCCCCAAAGGAAAGACGGGGAGGGGCCTAGACCCCCCCCCGGGCCTAGTTTCAGCCTGATGGACCCTTCAAATCTTCAAGCCCCCCCCCACAATATTTCCAAGCCCCCCCCAAGGGAAAAGACCCAGTCTGCCCTGCCAATGCAACCTCAGTCCCTACTGCAACCCCCCCAGCCCCCCCCGGGGGCTCAGAGGCTGCGATCTTGAACCAGGGGTGGGGTGGGATGGGGGGGCTGAAAGGCCAAAGCCCCCCCCCAATTGCAAGTCAAGGGTAAACAATGTACCCCCTTTAAAGTGGGGAGGGTGGGCCAGGGAAGGGGGTCAGGAAGGAAGCCTTCAGGCCCCCCCCCGATCCGTGCAAGGGGAGGCTGAGATCTGGCTGGGGAGGGGGCTTAAGACCACCCCACCCCACCAAATTGGGTAAGGGGTGCTTTAAAACTCAACCTGCGCCCCCCCCCCCAGGCTCAATGTCACTGGAGGCCCCCTCCCCCTGGCATCTCCCTCCTCCCCCCTTCCCAAAGGGGGGGGCAAGGCAGAGACCCCCCTCCAAGGGAGCCCAGGGGAGCAGCCGCCGCCCAGTGCGCATGCGCGCCCCCCACCGGCCGCGCTCGCTCACCCCCTCCGCTCTCGCTCCCTCGCTCGCTCGCTCGCCCTGCGCGCCGCCGCCGCCTGCCTCGCCTCTAAGCGGCCGCTGGGCCCGCCCGGCCACGCCCCCCACGCCCCCGGCAGGGCCAATCAGCGCGGGCGGGGCGTCAAGGGGCGGGGCGGCCGCGCGCGGGGGCGGCCTCCCTCCGCGGCGACGGGCGGGCCGGCGGGCCAATGAGGGGAGAGACTCCGGGGAGGAGGCGGGGCCTGGCGATAGGACACGCCCCCTGGCTGGGTGGGAGGGGGAGGTTACGCAACTTGCGTGAAGAGGAGCTCACGTTTACGCAGTTAGCGTTGCGGGCTGCGTGCAAACGGCGGCCACGCCCGGCGCTCTTCAAACCCGTGTCCCCTGCACGTGTGAATCTCTCCCAACTCTGGCGCAGGGCTGAGCCCCAAAAGATATTAATGGATACCAGAATAGGACAAATTTGGGCATAAATACTTCGCCCCCATTTCAACGAAACTCATGAGGGGGACATTTCCTGCGGTTGAGAAGTCCTGTGAAGGCGTCCTGAAGATCACATTCGCTGTTTCTGGATCGGGATTGAAGGTTACAGCCGTGGCAGTGGCATAAGAACCACAGAGTCCTGCTGGATCAGGCCACGGCCCATCCAGTCCATAAGAACCTAAGGGGAGCCCTGCTGGATCAGGCCACAGCCCATCCGGTCCATAATAACCTCAGAGGAGCCCTGCTGGATCAGGCCACAGCCCATCCAGGCCATAAGAACCTCAGAGGAGCCCTGCTGGATCAGGCCACAGCCCATCCGGTCCATAAGAACCTCAGAGGAGCCCTGCTGGATCAGGCCACAGCCCATCCTGTCCATAAGAACCTTAGAGGAGCCCTGCTGGATCAGGCCACAGCCCATCCAGTCCATAGGAACCTCAGAGGAGCCCTGCTGGGTCAGGCCACAGCCCGTCTAGTCCATAAGAACCTAAGAGGAGCCCTGCTGGATCAGGCCACAGCCCATCCAGTCCATAGGAACCCAAGAGGAGCCCTGCTGGGTCAGGCCACAGCCCATCTCGTCCATAAGAACCTCAGAGGAGCCCTGCTGGATCAGGCCACAGCCCATCTCGTCCATAAGAACCTCAGAGGAGCCCTGCTGGATCAGGCCACAGCCCATCCTGTCCATAAGAACCTTAGAGGAGCCCTGCTGGATCAGGCCACAGCCCATCCAGTCCATAGGAACCTCAGAGGAGCCCTGCTGGGTCAGGCCACAGCCCGTCTAGTCCATAAGAACCTAAGAGGAGCCCTGCTGGATCAGGCCACAGCCCATCCAGTCCATAGGAACCCAAGAGGAGCCCTGCTGGGTCAGGCCACAGCCCATCTCGTCCATAAGAACCTCAGAGGAGCCCTGCTGGATCAGGCCACAGCCCATCTCGTCCATAAGAACCTCAGAGGAGCCCTGCTGGATCAGGCCACAGCCCATCCGGTCCATAAGAACCTCAGAGGAGCCCTGCTGGATCAGGCCACAGCCCATCCAGTCCATAAGAACCTCAGAGGAGCCCTGCTGGATCAGGCCACAGCCCATCTAGTCCATAAGAACCTAAGGGGAGCCCTGCTGGATCAGGCCACAGCCCATCCAGTCCAGCATCCCATGGGTACCTCAATCAGAGACAAGGGCAAACCTTCTCCTGCTCTCCAGTCCCAGCCAATGGCCTTAGAGGCCTCCTGCTTGCCCCCCCAGCCTGGAAGATGGACTTTGGCCTCCATCCTATTGGCCACTGACCCACCTGTCCCCCATGGACTTGTCCAGCCCTTCCCCAAAGCCCCCCTGTCCACCTGGGGCCCAAAAACCTTGGAACTCTGGTGCGGATCCCCCCTCCTTCCTGCCTGTGCGGCTGTTTCCTTCCCTAGGGACGTCTCAACTCAATTCAATTCTTTTCTCCCAGTCTGGCTCTTAGCGTAATCTAAACAACTGGCAGACATGGCCTCCTGTGGAATGCTGGGAGCACTTGCAGGACCTGAGTGAAAACCGCAGCTGGGTCTTCCCACACCCTCCAAGAATTTATTTCCCTGGCCAATCGGATACGTCCGATGAGGACCAATGGGCACCGAGAGGCTAAGACCAATCAGGTCGACTTTTAAGTTCAAATTGCCACTTTAATGTCTGGCTCAAGAGGACCAGATTGAAAACTAGGGCAGGAGGCTGAGGTAGTCCATCTCTGCAGGGCCTTCAAGGAATTCAAAACTGTCCAATCACCATTGAGTCCCCATCTACCTGGCCAGTCAGATACCGTTCACTGGGGACCAATGGGCACCGAGGGGCTGACCAATCAGATGGCAAATTAAATTCAAATTGGGTATTTTAATTTTGTGACACATGGAGGACCAGATTGAAAACTACCAGTGTAGGCCCAGGCACACCTTCAAGAGTTCAAAACTGTCCAATCGCCATTGAGTGCCCTTTTGCCTGGCCAATCATATAGACCCACTGAGGGCCAATGGGTGCTGAGCGGCCAACGAATCAGACGATGACCTTCAGTTCAAACTGGGGCTTTAATTTCTGGCCCCAGTGAACGTATCTGACTGGCTGGGTAGATGGTGACTCAATGGTGATTGGACAGTTTTGAATTCTTGAGGGCTGTGTGTAGATTGGCTGCCTCAGGCTACTTCCCCCCACCCCACAGTTCTCCATCTGGTCCTTTAGGCCAGAATTTAAAAGTGCCAATTTGAACTTAGAAGCTGCCACACGATTGGTCGATGGCTGCTGGTCCTCATTGGGCATCTGAAACCGGCCAGGAAGATGGTGACTCAATGGTGATTGGACAGTTTTGAATTCCTTGAAGGCCCTGCAGAGATGGACTACCTCAGCCTCCTGCCCTAGTTTTCAATCTGGTCCTCTAAGCAGACATTAAAGAGCCAATTTGAACTTGAAGTCGACCTGATTGGTCTTAGCCTCTCGGTGCCCATTGGTCCTCATTGGACATATCCGTTTGACCAGGAAAATAAATTCTTGGAGGGTGTGAGAAGACCCAGCTGCGGTTTTCACTCAGGTCCTGCAAGTGCTCCCAGCATCCTCTAGGAGGCCATGGCTGCCAGTTGTTTAGATTACGCAGAGAGCCAGACTGGGAGAAAAGAATTGAATTGAGTTGAGACGTCCCTAGGGAAGGAAACAGCCGCACAGGCAGGAAGGAGGGGGGATCCGCACCAGAGTTCCAAGGTTTTTGGGGCCCAGGTGGACAAAGGAGCCCTGCTGGATCAGGCCACGGCCCATCCAACCCATAAGAACTTATGAGGAGCGCTTCTGGGTGAGACCACGGCCCATCCAGTCCATAAGAACCTCAGGGGAGCCCTGCTGGATCAGGCCACAGCCCATCTAGTCCATAAGAACCTAACAGGAGCCCTGCTGGATCAGGCCACAGCCCATCTAGTCCATAAGAACCTCAGAGGAGCCCTGCTGGCTCAGGCCACGGCCCATCCAGTCCATAAGAACCTAAGAGGAGCCCTGCTGGATCAGGCCACAGCCCATCTAGTCCATAGGAACCTCAGAGGAGCCCTGCTGGATCAGGCCACAGCCCATCTGGTCCAGCATCCCGTCTCACACAGTGGCCACCGCTGGGGCTTCTCTCCATTATCCTAAGAATCGTGATTCTTTTCCCCTCCCTTCCCCAAGCCCTGTGGGTCTCCCCAGCCGCCCCCCTAAGGGTCGGACCCTTCCCTGTGGGATCACTCTGGAACCCGCTTGTGACATCAGTCCGGAACCTTGCCTGCCTTTCCTTTGGAACCCTCGCGCTCAGCTACGCCAAAGAGTGTATGGCGTGGCCTTGGAGGGCTAGCGTCTGACCGCCGGGGCTTCCAGGGAAAGGGGCAGGGCCCAGTTTCTTGGAAAACAGAAAACCCAAATCTCAGCACCATAGGGCCATTCGGATAGCAAAGCAGAACAAAGCAAAAAGCCCTATAGAAGTAGGATGGCTGAAAAATTAGTAAGCATTGTTCATTTTCCTCTTCTTTCCTCTTCTTTCTTCTCTCAATTCCTTGTACAATGGGTGTTTGCTCTAGATTCTCCTCTCTGGCCTTTTCTGGGCTTGGATCCTGCCTATGACTACAGAACTTTTTCTGCTGGGAGGGGAGATTTTCCCCAGATAGCTTACTAGGAATGATAGACCGAGGAATTATCCTTCTTTGCTCCTGTATGCAAAGTTGCCCGTTTCATGCCTGCTAAGTCAAAATAGGAACCGAAATCCAAGTAACCATGGGAGCCGTCAACTGAAATGGCTCTTTTTTGGGAGGGGAAAAAAGCTCCAAGGATAATGGAAAGTCAACACATTTGGGTAGAATGGCTTGCAAAGCTGCATTAGTTGCAACCACACACCCTAAAATAACTTTTAGGGGTTTTTTTCCCACTCACCTCCCTTAATGCGGATCTAAGATGATCCAGATCTAAGGAGTGGGGACTTCCCTTAATCCGGATCTAGCAGATCCTGATTAAGGGAAGTACCTAATGTGTTTCCATGGGTGGTCTAGCACCCAGTAGCAATGGGTGCTAGCTTGCTCGCGGTGGAAACGCCGGAGCACCCATGTGGCAAATCCGGATCTACCAACGTGGGGGCCGCCTGTCACCCCAGGTCTTTGGGGGCACAGGGGCTGCAGTCTTCAAAGGCAACTTTGGAGCCGGCTTTGGAGAATGTGTGCAGGCTTCGAAGCTTTGAGTTGGGGGTACTCCCCCGCATGGGTGCCCCCCTGAGCCACCCATAGACCCCATTGCCCGATTGTGGTGGAAACAGGCTTTGTATAATCCAGATCTGATGCCTGAAGACCCCACTGTAGACCCCTTTAATGGGGTCTACAGGGAATCCAGGTTATAGGTCCTGAAGGACCCATTTGATCCGGATTTCCCTACAACAGGTGGAAACAAATGTCGCTCTAATGGGGTCTGTAGTGGAAATGGGGTCTTCCTCCTCTGAGCCAAATGGGTCCTTAATGGGTCCCCTTAATGGGTATTTAGTGCTAGTGGGAAAACACCCTTAAAGAAAGATTAGGATCACGGTGATGGAAGAGAAGGCAAAAGGCGCTCTTATCTGCCTGGCTTCATAGGCACGTCGCTGCTGCAGCTTTCTTGGCAGTGATATAGAAGTGGTTCACCGGTGTTTTCCTCTGCAGAGTTGCTGCATGAAAAAGTATAACGTCCTATATTTGTATTCTATATTTGCATTTGCATCCTACATTTGCAAGAAAGCTTTGGAACGTTTGTGAACCAGAGAGGCAGCTACATCTGCTACGGATCTAGAGTGCATTCGGCATGGATTGAGAGGGCTTTCATAGCGGATACACTGTAGGATATGTGGTGGATATAAATACATTCGTATCGAATAGAATCCTGCCACATTTGAAGGGGATCTATCCAAGCAAATACATTAGATTCGATAAGATCTGAATGCAAAAATACCACCCATTCATGCATGGGAGCCATCTTTGTTCTTAATCCAAACTTATCTTCCAGTTCAGTGGAAAGAGCCAGACACAGAACCCAAACACGGTGCAGGGTGAAGGCAAGCCTCCTCTTCTGTACCAGGCCTCAGCCTGCCAGGGGGTGGGTCCTCTGACTCTCATCTCTCTGTTCCCCTGCCTAGTTTCCCGAGACGTACATCGGTGACTCTGAAGAGATCTGCAGGAAATCCCCGAGAGGGAAGAAACAGCTTGCTCCACTGAAAGACCCCAAGTCCGCCGGCCCGCCAGGCGTAGAGGGTGAACCCCGCAACACTGACACCCTGACACAGCTTCCAGAACACAAGGAGGTACAAGCCTGGGGGGGAACGGAGGGAGGGAATTGAGGGGAGGTTGGGAAATCCAGAGGGTCCATGCCCAAGGCGGACTGGGACAGGTGAGCATTGCCTCCCCGGGGTGTATTCAAGTGGGCAAGGGTCTAGGAATGCCTTCTGTGGACACAGCTGCTTAGCTCCCCTTTCTTCTGCATGCCGTGAGATCACCTCCCCTTCTGTACCACAGCTGGCACCTGACAGCAAAGGCCACCCTCCTGGAGATGCCCACGCCAGCAAAGAGGAAGGTCTTGAGGAAACATCTGGCAGTACCCCAAAGGAGGAAAACGACAGAGGGAAACAGCTGCCAAAAGCACAATATATGGATCTTCTGGACTTTAGATGGGTACGTTGGCCACCTTTCCTGTCTTTGCGGAGAGAGGGCATCCCAGGTCACAAAGGGGTCCCATGGGTCAACCTCCATGGCTTCCATCTCCTAATGCTCCAGAGTTTCCTCTACCGGTCACCGAATCCCACACTGGCCGGCCCTTTTGAAGACACCTTCAGCCCGTTGGGTGTCTCCTGAACCTTCTCTTCAAGTAACTTTCCTCCTCTGGCTTTCCCCACAGCTGCAAGAGAAGGAAGACGAAGAAGGAGGCCAACCAGACGACTCCATCATGGACGACCTGAGTAGCCAAGAGACCACGAAGGCATCCATTTGTGATCCTCAAGAGAGGACATGGCCCCAACCCGTGGACAATACAGAGGAACAACAGGAAGCCAGGGTGAATGAGGTTAGGAAGGGTGGCATTGAGCTCCCTGCCACAGGAGATGGCTCCATTTAGCAGCCCACGGGCACATGGCCCTTTACACGGGTGGAAACCAAGGAAATCATGGGTGGACCTCAAAACAGGAGCCCCGATTATCTTGGGACCGCCACTGGGTAAAACAATCGGTCATCTAGGATTCTGTCCATGGGTCACCAACATCGGAAGATCTTTGCTCTGAACTGCCATCAATTTATATAATTTTTATTTTATTCCACCAATTTCTATCCCACCCACAACAATCAAAAGTTAAAAGCTTGGCTCTGGGTGCTGCCCGTAGGCAAATCCGTCCAGTTTTCTTGGCCACAATACAGGAGTGGTTTGCCATTACCTTCTTCTGGGGAGAGGTTTGGGATGGCATAGTGGAAAGTTGATAATTTAATACAGGTTTTTTCTTATGTTTCTCTCTCTCTCTTTATCTGTGACTGTCTAATACACGGGTTCAAGTGTCCGCTGTCCTAATGTCCTTTCAGGTACCCTTAACAGAAAGCCTTGAACCAGGGAAGGAATTGACTCCAAATGCCCTCTTGAGGCCTGAAGGTCGCGAGAGCAGTCCCATAGATCAGGACAGTTACCACCTATGTGATGAGGAAGCTCTCCTAAAAGCCTCCAGTGCGTCGACCGGCTATTTCCCCTGCTACCGCACGTATGTTGAGTTCCCCCGTTACCAGCCCCCTGCCGGCGACGGCCAGGATGGCAAAAGGACTGTCCGAGATGCCAGCGTCCAGTGCAGCGAGACCCTGCTGGAAGAATACCGCCCAGGGAAAAGAGCAGCAGAAGCCAACCAGAATGTCAAAGAACTCAAGCCACTGGCGGGCCACCACGAGTCCTCCTCGGGGGCTCCCGGCAGGCCTGGGTCGGGTGTAAGGAAATCCCAGAGCCCTGAGGGGCGCCGGGTGAGGCCTCAGTCTGGCTCCAGCCCTGAAGCTGCCCTCGCTCGGAGGGAGCAAACATCCCCAAAGGCCCGTGTGACCGGAAGCTCCCCTGCCAGACCGAGGGCAAAGCCGGGCTCCGCTAAAGACGCCCCGAGACCCCGGACCAGCCCACAGCCACCCCCGGCCAACGTCGGCAGGAAGTGCCCACAGAAGAGGAAGCACCGGGCATCGCCGGCCAGCGAGAAGGACCAGGATCAGGCGACCGAGCTGAAGCCCCTGCTACCTGACCAGCGCTCTTTGCCGCCGAGCCCGGAGGAGAGAAGGGGAGCCCTGAATGTCTGCTGCTACAGCTTGGAGGCCGCCGGCGAGAGTGTCCAGGTGGGAATCACCTCAAAGTCAGTGGGGCCGAGGGGGAGGGAATTAGGGCGCGGGGCAGAAAGACCATGGCTTGTTCTCTAGTTTCGCCTTGGGATTAGGTGATGGATAGAAAATATAGGTTGCGGAGAAGTAACTTCCAGCTCAGAGAAGTTCCGGAGGAAATTGTGGGGGTCTTTTTTGTGCTGGTCTTCATCCTAGCCTCCCCTGAGTTGTGAAACTGGATTTAGAGATACCCCCTCCCTCCTTAGCCGGTGGAAATGGAAGCACAGTTTCTTTGCAAAGCTCCTCTGAGTTCGCCAATGGAAGCGAACCGCAGTTTGCCTCTTGGACTGCGGAGATGAAACAGTGTCTTCTCTTGCGGTTGGAGCGCCGGTTTCTTATCTGGGGAGTCACCAGGTTTGATTCTACACTCCTCCATGAAGCCAGCTGGGTGACCTTGGGCTGGTCACAGCTCTCCTTCTGAGCTCTCACAGCCCCGCCTACCTCACAGGGTGTCTGTGGTGGGGAGAAGGTTTGCCAGCAGCTTTGAGCCCCCTTAAGGGTGAGAACAGAAGATTTGTGGGCCACTTTGAGGCCACTTAAGGGTGAGAACAGCGGCGTATAAAAGCCAACGCTTCTTTCTCTTATCTAGTAGTCGAACCAGGAGTCCTCTCTCCCACACAAAGCCCACTGGGCGACCTTGGGCTAGTCACAGCTCTCCTTCTGAGTTCTCACAGGCCTGTCTACCTTATAGGGGAGAAGAAGGTTTGTCAGCCAACGAGTCCTCTTAAATAGGTAAGAAAAGCAGGGTAGAAAAGCTAACTCTTTTTCTTCTTCTTTTATAGGTCAGGTCAATGAAAGAAAAAGAGAAAGAGAACCTACCAAGCACCCTGTCTGCTCACAGCTCCTTCGTAAACACGGAGACACCAGCCAGCCCTTCTGAACCCCGCAGCACTCCCTCACGCCTCAGTTTCCACTCCATCGTTTCCTGGTTCTGGAGAATTTTCAGCCGGAAACCCTCCGAACCGCAAGCCGAACCACAAGCGAGCACCAGTAGCAGGACGCCGAGGGAAAAGAGGCCCCTGGCTAGCCGTCTAAGACTATGGTTTGGTGGCCACACTAACCGCATCCACCCAGACCCCCCGTGACAGCCAGCCGTGGCACCTCGGGGTGGGGCCAGGAGGCAGACCTTGGTGGGTGGGTGGGTGGAAGAATATTTTTCAGAAATTCATTCAGGGAAGAGGCCCGCTTTTCCTCTTTTATGCAAAATGGGAAAAAAAGGGAGGGAAAGAGAGAGAGAAATAAAAAGGACAAAAAAAACCCACCAGGGTGTCTTCTACATCATCATATTGCGCCAGAGGACTTACTACCTTCAAACTGGATTGGGCAACCCCCATTTAATGTCTGCTACCCTCTCGGGAGAAGGGGATGGTAAACCCCTTTCGTATTACTGCCAAGAATACTGCATAGATGTGACCGTGGAGCCTACCAGGAATTTACCTAATCCCATTCTTCTTCTGCACACTGCGGAAGCAATCACGGCATCCGTAGGATGACGGTGGTAGTGGCGAGGAATTCTTAACCATGTCCCCCATGACGGTGTTCAGCCCACTGGGGGGACGGGATGGGGGGGTAAAAGCTACCAAAAAGATTTTCCTGGGCAAGTTGCTTCAGTGCTGAGGAGTTTTGCTGTATTTCTGCAACTTCCAGAAAGAGACATGTAGGTGATCCTTAGCTTTAAGCCAAATTCAGGACCACAGACAGCTTCCAGCAGAGCGTTGTTGTCCTTGACATGCTGAACTACAGCTCCCATCAGCCACAGCCTGTCTAGCTAAAGGGCAGGACAATGGTGGCTATAGTTTGGGGCTGTTTTTGAACTAGAGAGGAAAACCTCATTAGGGATATTTAGGAACCCGATCATCACGCCCTTTCACCACACAAGACCCCTTTAGGGCCCCATAAGGACCCCATCCTGAAGACCCTGTTGCCAGGAGTGCTGGTGAAAGCCAGATTTAATGGATCCTTCAGGCTCTTAATCCAGATTTATTGTAGACCCCTGTAATGGTGTTGACAATCCAGTCTTCAGCCATGAAAACTGGATTGGAGGACACAGGTCCACATGACTTAACCCGGGGGCAGACACAACCCTTGCTATTTGCAGCCAGGTGAGCCGCCATTCACAGCTATTGAGGCCGGCATATGCAGCCACGAAGCCACTGGGTGCCCCGAGGGCCCATGCGGACACATGGAGCCCTCCCCACGATGCAGGCCTCTCTGGACCCGATTCAAGTGGCAAAAACAGCACAGCAGTACCTAAGCAGGAGAGAGGAACAGTTAACCCACCTAGGCATGTATACGAATATCTGAAACATTCAAAATTGGATCAAATTTGTCCACGTTCGTATTTCCAGATACGGATAGAAGATTTGCGTGAATAGTTTATGGATATTCGATTTGGATCTCCAAAATTGCATTTGGGCCCACCGCTATGCCCACCACAATGTTTCTTCAGGAAGGACGAGACCTGGAACCTCTACAGAACTGCAATTTTGGTCCCCCAACACAATTTGTCAAAAGGATCTGGGAAACAGAAATCATATAGCTGTCTTAACGTATGATGCATTTATTCAACCTTGGATGCTTCATATACGTATATATAGAAAACAGCAGTTTTGCAATCCAACATTTCTTCTCACGGTCCGACTTGAAATTTGCTCAATACGCCAAAAAAAGAAACAAAGGAATTTAAGGGTTTGGGGTGTTTTTTTTTACTCATTAGATGGTTTTCCTTTGCCCCCACCCTCTCTGAAAATAAGTTCTCCACCAGTCAAGGGTCAGCAAGACTCAAGAGCTGCAGAAAAGATCGTGGTGGAGCAACGCAATTGCATGGAAGCAAAGACAGGCCGGTACGAGCAGGCAAACGCAGGTACGCAAAGGAGCGTATCCTAAGGCGCAGTAGAAAAGGAGAGGCCATATTGAGAGCAGCCCTTGGATGGAAGCCGTACCGAGCGGCCAAGCGGGACCGTAGCCGCCTGCCCATCTCCTGCAGAGTGTGAGGAATCCAAGTACGGCCTAGAATCCTTCAGGCCAGGATGGAGGCGGGACAGCAGTCCATGTTCACGGGGAATGGCTCGTTGTCGAGAAGAACCCCGAGGCGAAGGCAGGCAAGGAGAGGGTGAAAGACAGCCTGGCCAAAGGTTGGAAGAGGCAGGCAGGCTTGTGCCTTTACATGGTGGAAGCGGTTTGACGAGCCCCACATTTTCCATGGAGCAGAAGAGCATGCACCAAAACGTCTTGGGTCCCTTTGACCTCGCGGGGTGCTTTTTATTACGCGCTGGGGTTGCGTCATGCACCCCGCAGCCACCCCCACCCCCCACCCAAAAATGTCCTAAAATCCTCCAGCCGGCGCCGGGGGCTTCAGCGGGCCAGGCCTCCCTTCTGGCCCGTCCAGAGCTCGCGCAGCTCCACTTTGCATCCCAGGTCCCGCAAGGCGGCTTTAGCCACGTCGTCGCAGTCCCGGTGGGCGGCCCGGGCTTCGGCAATGAGGTTCTCGGCCCCCATCTCCAGAATGGGCTGGGAGAAGTCCTGGGTGCGGGAGACGAGGTTGCGGATCAGCATGCAGGCTTGTTTCTGGAAGGGAGGGAGAGAGGGAAACAGAATCCAGTGTGCGTCCGATTCGGTGAGGCAGGGCCTTCACTGTGGTGGTCCCTAGAATATGGAACAGTCTCCCCCCCTTGTTCTCTTCAGGTTGTAACCTGCACGGAGAACTTTGGATACAGGGGGCGATAAAAATAGGCATGAGTCAAATCGATGACAGGCACAAACTCCATCTTACCTGCACGGCGGCCTCCTGGGGGTGGGACTTCATGGCCTGCAGGGCCGCCAAGGCCCCGCCCCCTTCCATGATGACTCGGCAGTTCTCGGGCTTCCGCAGGGCCAACATGCACAAGGCCGCGCAGCTCTGCTCACACACCTGCCGGGAGGGAGAGGAGAAAGGAAAGAAGGAACAGGCTGGGGAGAAGGAAGCTGGACTGCAAATGGCCTTGAGAGCAGGCGGCGGCCGGTTCGATCCCCACCTGCACCAGTTAAGCTCCTGAGGTTATCCCCAGCATCTGGGCCCGGCCGTCACTCACCTGAGGGCTCATGAGGTGGCGGCTCATGGCGAGGATAATCAGGTCTGTCCCGCCGGCGTTGACAATCGCGTCCTTCACGTCGTCGTTGCCCGCGATGGCCCGGATGGCACTGAGTACCTGTTTCACCAGATCCTACCGGCCGAAACAGGAGAGGAATTACACCCTCAGGTCGGGCCAAAGAGATACAGCGTGGACTAAGCCAGCTACAAGTTAGAAGCAGCCCTGTGCCAACATCTACATCCCTGGGATAGTAAATAATTTCTAGAAGTAAATACTGCTGTAATGCCCGTACTCCGTCAGTAGGTGTCGCTATTGGGCAGCTAAATTTTGGCAACCTTAGGCAATAAAATGTCTCCTTCCAACTCTGGGATTCTACGGTAGAGGGCCCTACGTCCATAGTACCTGATGGTCAATGAAGTCGGCGAGCAACGCTACCATGAAGTTCAACCCCCCCAGGTCCACAATCTCTTGGCAAAACTCGTTCCGGACCGCCAGACGAGCCAGGGTGGCGCAAATTTCTCTCAGGACACTGCAGTCATCTGGGAAAGCTGGAACGTGGGGTGGAGAGAAACCAAAAAAGGGGACCTTAATGGATCATATCATGGAGTGAGTCCGGGGAATATAAGGATTCACTTAACCATCAAAAATCAGAACTAGGAATGCGCATGAATACTCAAAATATTTGTTATCTGTCCAAACTCGGATCAAACGACCAGATATTCGGATTTTCAAACCTGATCAAATCTCTACCTTTGGCGGCTTCAACGAGGATCCTCAACCCGTTGTGTTCTGTCACAATCATCTTGGCGTGGTCGTGGGCGTGGCCGAAAGGCACCCGGATGTCGTCGTCAAAGGTCATGACCCGCAGCCCGGTGCAGGCCTCCCGCACGACGTCAGCGCAGTCCCCGTGCCGGACGATGGCGCCGGCCAGCAGGGCCAGCGCGCCGCCTTTCACCAGGTCCTGCCGGTTCTGTTCGTGCTTCAGGCAGGCGAGGCGGACGCAGCGGGCGCCGGCGAAGGTCAGGCCCGCGTCGTCTTGGTGCTCCTGCAAGAGGCGGAGGAGGAGCTCCTGCCCGGAGGCGTCCAGCAGGTCCGGCTGCCCGTCCAGAAGGGCCGCCAGGGCCTGGACAGCTTTGGTCAGCGAGCAACGCTCTTCGGAAGCCAGCTGGCAGGCCGCCAGGACCGCAGGATAGGCCCCCTTTTGGGCGGCCAAGTAGCGGACGGCCAGCTCTTGCTTGCACTCCTCCGCGAAGACCGCCAAGACCTCGTCCACCTTGTTAGAGTCAGCGTCCACCACAGCCTTCTGCAGGCAGTCCAGCGTCTGAGGGGGAGAAAAACAAACAAACAAAAAAACCACACACATCAGGGATAGTGCCTGGTGGGATCTTTTCCAGGGAGGGGCCAACGCTGAGAAGGCCCTGCTCCTTCCGGCCTCCCTTTTAAGAGGGCGGGTGAGACGCCCATTCTGTGATATCAATCTCCACACCTGCAGTATGGCGTGTCTCTGCTCTTGGCCTCCGTTCTCCGATGCCGGGTTGGGCAGCTCCTTCACAATATTGCTCAGATCGACACCTGGAAGGAAAAGGCAGCAAACTTGGCTCCGTTTGTCGGCAGACAGGCTCGCCGTTCAGCAGGGTCTCCTGGCGTCCAGCAACCTCGGCTCGGCACACCCTTACCTTGAGATTCAAACTGCTGCACCGCTTCCATCAGCGCCTCTTCCGGCTCCATGCCAAATTCGGAGATGTTCTCCTGAACCACCTCGTCAAAGGTTTCCTGGGTGATCCGCCTGGCCGCCATCTTGGTCTGGCCTGATACTGGCTCCCCACCGGCCTGTAGAAAGAGGGCAGATGTCTGAACGAGGAAGGGAAGGTTTCGCTCCCAAAAGCAACCAGGAGAGGTTCAGAGGAGGAGACGAAAAGTGAGAACTTTTGGGTTTCCTTTTGCCTAGAAAGGAGGCAAGAAGAGAGATGAATTCCTTAAACTCTAGAACCCCCGGTACCAAATGTAGAGGAAGAAAAAGAAGAAGAGTTGGCTATTCTACCCTGCTTTTCTCACCTATCTAAGGGGACTCAAAGCAGCTGACAAACCTTCCATTCTCCTCCCCACAGGGGACTCGAGGTGGCTGACAAAGCTTCTGTGTTCCTCCCCACAACAGGCACCCTGTGAGGTAGGTGGGGCTGTGGGGGCTCAGAAAGAGAGCTGTGACTAGCCCAAAGTGACCCTGCTGGCTTTGTGGAGGAGTGCAGATTCAAACCTGGTATTCCCAGATAAAGAGTCCGGCTCCCTAACCACTAGACCAATTCGAAGGTACAATCGGACCCCCGTATCCACTGATTCGGTAACCACAGCTTCAATTAACCACTGTTACCGGATCGGCCCCACCCCACCCCGGCGCTGGAAGGGAAAAGGACCCAGAACCGGAAGTCCTATTTTGGAATAAGCACAGGACACCATTGGAGCCCATCCCAAAATAGAGGGAGGCCAAAATAGGTTTTCCGGAGGCCAGAAAGGCACTGCCGGTTCTGTTTTCAATATTCCTGCTCATCTCTAGTTCTAGGGCAGGGAATTTTGGCTGTGAAGGCTGCGGATCCTTTTGAAAAAAGCTCAAAGAAGGAGGAGAGAAAGAGGGGGGGGGGGAAATGCTGAAACGTGCCAAGCGCTGCCAGGGATAATTCTGGCAGAACGCCCGAGAAAGGTCACTACAGCAGAAATGTCCAAATCTTGCTCCTTGGATGGAGCTCGGCAGTAAGTTCCTTCTAAGCGTGGTTTCAGTCGTGGGAGAGCGATACCTGTAAAAGAGGGCAGCCATGCACCAGGGATTAAGAGACCGACAGCCCTATTTCCCCATCAGATTGCGGCTATGTTGCTATAAGAATTCTGATGGGGGCCTGATATTTCCTGCTGCATCTGGTTTTGTCTCCTGCCTATGAAACGGTGGAGCCGCTTGAAAGCCATTGCATGCAAAGAGACAGAAGAACATCAGAACCAAAGGGGAGCCCGGCTGGATCAGGCCACAGCCCATCAAGTCCATAAGGACCCAAGAGGAGCCCTGCTGGATCAGGCCACAGCCCATCCAGTCCATGAGAACCTCAGAGGAGTCCTGCCTGTGTTCTCTGTGAAAACGTTTCCAAAGGGCATTTCTTCTGCTTTTGCAGAAACTACAGCATTGGTTTAGTCCTTTTGGGAATTGCTGGGCCAGATGGTGTCCTTTGGGAGCCAAGCAGGCGGCTTCCAGAGGTAATTTTAACCTCACCCCCCCCACACACACACACACTTGCAAATTCAATCACAAAGGGCATTTCGTTGACTCTAAACATCTTTCAGATCAATGAAGAAGTGGATGGATTTCTGGAAAGGATTGGTGTGTAATGGAGTTTGACAGGCCAGAGAGATGGATCGGAGGGGAAGGGAGGGAGGGAGGATGGAATGATGGATGGATGGATGGGACGAAGGAAGGAAGGAAGGAAGGAGGGAGGGAGGGAAGGAGGGAGGGAGGATGGAATGAAGGAAGGAAGGAAGGAAAGAAGGAAGGAAGGAAGGAAGGAAGGATGGATGGATGGATGGATGGGAGGAAGGAAGGAAGGAAGGAAGGAGGGAGGGAGGATGGATGGATGGATGAAAGGAAGGAAGGAAGGAGGGAGGGAGGATGGAATGATGGATGGATGGATGGATGGATGGATGGGAGGGAGGATGGATGGATGGATGGGAGGAAGGAAGGAAGGAAGGAGGGAGGGAGGAAGGAAGGAAGGAAGGAAGGAAGGAAGGAAGGATGGATGGATGGATGGATTGGGTGGGTGGGTGGGTGAGTGGGTGTGGGAGGAAGAGAGGGAGGGAGGGACGGATGCATCCCGAGGAAGCCCCTTTGCTCTGGGCGGAGGAGGAAGAGGAGGAGGAGGAAGGGGAAGTCAGCTGGGCCACCTGGGATCCCCCGATGAAGATTTATCTGTGTCCAAGGAGCCCCTAAAAGAATTGTGGCGAGAAGAAACAGTGCTGATCTTCTGCGCACTTTCCATGCAACACCGGACATAGAACAGCGAAACCCATCAAGACCTGGGGAAGTGGTGCCTCTGAGCATACACAGAGTACCCCCCTCTATTTCCCTGGCTCCCTTCCATTCCCCATCCCGAGTTCCCATCGCAGCTCTCGGCTACCGCTGCTCCGAGCAACAAACACAAAGGACGCACAAGGGCGAGAGCGACTCTGAGCATGTGCAGAGCGCGCCGCCGCCGCCGCCTGCCCCGTCCCTCTAACCATGCGCCTCCGGGACTTACCTGCCGTGTCCCCCGCCGCTTGCCGTAGTCCGCCCTTCAGCGGTGAGCAGAAGCAAGTGTGGGACCTGAAGGACGCGCGCCCGGACTAATTTTGGCTGCAAGCGGCCACCGTGCCTCGGTACGGAGGAATCCGCCAATCGCAGACCGTAGCGGAGCCCTGCCGTAGCAGCGAAACTGCGCGTGCGCTCATCGACCGACTCCCCACAACTGCGCCTGCGCCGTTGGAGGAGCATGCGCAGACGTCGTCTCTCCCTTCAGGAGGCCTTTGAGAAGCTTCGGGTTGTTTTTTTTTCTAAATGACTTTCCCAGGCGGGGAGAGGAAAGGCCTCTGATATCTCTCCCGCCGGTTTTTCCTGCGGTTAGTACGGCGTTTGCCCGTTTATTACGCAGAGAGAGAGGGGTGGGGCGCCATATTTCGTGCGGTCAACACTGCGCCTGCGCACTGGGGAGAAACCGAGAGGCGGGCGGCGAGGGCCGGTCGGTGCCTTCTCTGCGCCTGCGCGGAAGGCTTGGGCTGCCTGACAAATGGAAGGCGGTTCTTTGGCAGGCTGCCTTCCTGCACGCATGCGCCAAAGCGTCAACTTCCCCCTCCCATCCCGGGAGCAGAAGAGTCTTCTGCGCATGCGGGCAACCTACCATTCCCCTGCGGGCCTCGATCATAGAGTGCGTCGGCTAGAAAGGACGGGGCACGGCTGCCCGCGCATGCGCAGAAGACACTTTGCCGTTTTCCATGGCTTCTTCTGGGATAGGTGGTTCAATTAGTGCGTAAGTGTGTTGCACGTTACTATTAGTAGTATCTTTAGCTGGGGAGGGGGGGGCGGCTGCTGTCCAGCCTGCAAAATTGCCCCATTGTGCTGGGTAAAAGGGTGGGTGCCTGGAGAAAGAGGGGAAAAATTTTCAAGGGGTTGCCAACTGACCTCCCCTTGCTGTGCTCCTCTGCCCCCTCCTCCTCTTCCCCCTGCAAGGAATTTTAGGGAACAAAGCTGTGCTTGTGAAGAAAACCAGATAATATTTAGCCTTGCTAATTCCAGGGAACAAAAGCTGTGCTTATATTTAGCTCTGCTTTTTCTAGGGAGCAGAATGTGCTATGCAAAGGCCTGATAATATTCATGCTCAAGGTCTGATGGTATTCAGGCTTGTTGCAAGTCAAAGGGGGAGCTGGTTTTGGCCAGTCAGTTGACCGCTCCTTGAACTGGAACCTGCCTTGCTGCAAAACACGGCTGCCTAATAGAGAAACGCATATTAAAATCTCCTTTCTCTGAATAAATTAGATGCAAATTAACCTAAAGTCTCTCCTGTACCTGCAAAGGAATTTTCAGCCAGGGCAGGATTTAAAAGATCTACTTCATGGTGTAAACCTTTGAGTTGGTTGGAAGGTGCAGACCCAAAGACCAGCTCCCTCTTCTTTTATTGCAATAAAACAGAAGAACAAAGGAAAACGTTCGCCTTTAGCTTGCTTATTTTCTATACTTGCTCGGCTGGATGGAAAAAAAGTTGATAGAGCAACCATTTTTCCTGACGTCCTTAAGACAAGCTGTGTTTTGCTTTCTCCAGGGCTCAGCAAGACGGTGGAGAGCACGATTGACAGACGTCCGGATCCGGCAGCTTTTTGGTGGGACCAGTGCAACGTTGGTAAGTTGGCAACCTGGGGAAGGCGGCTGGCTGGTGGCTACTGGGAGCTTCCCCAGAAGCGCCTCTCCGAAAGGGACCCTAAGAAAGGAGGTTCCCTGGCTGGGCTGCCACCGCCTTCATTAACCTTCAGGTAGACTTTATTTATTTATTTATTTATTTACTTCCTTATTCATTTAGAAAATTTATATCCTGCCCTTCACTGAAAGGTCCCAGGGCAGGTTACAATAGGAATAAAACGTACCAAATATTAAAATATAATATGGCTGACAAACCTTCTCTTCTTCTCCCGAGAACAGTCACCCTATGAGGTAGGGGGGCTGTGGGAGCTGAGGAGAGGGCTGTGACTAGCCCAAGGTCACCCAGCTGGCTTCATGAAGGAGGGCAGAATCGACCCGAGTATTCCCAGAGAAGAGTCCGGCTCCTTAACCACTAGGCCAAACTGGCTCGCAATAATAATAATGATAGGTATCCTTCCTTTCTCCCCGCAGAGCTGAGATGTCCTCCCGGCCGCTGACTCAGGAGTCCTTTGACGCCATCATGCAAGCGAAGGCGAAACGGTTTCGCCTGGAGCGAAGCAACCCCATCGACGAGGCCCTCCACCATCTCAGAGGTAGGAGCTGTCGATCGGACATCCACTGGGGCTCCCTGTTAGCTGTCGCTTACTGCTTTGAGACTACCCTTTTGGTTCGGAAGCTGGTGGGAACACGTGCAAATCAATCTAAAATCCCCTGAGTGAATCAACCTAGGATGGCCTTTGTTTAACGTGGGTTTCGTCATCCCCGGCGGCCTTCCAGAGAGACAGTTTGGTCTAGTGGTTAAGGAGCTGGCTCTTATCTGGGAATGCCAGGTTTGATTTTGGCCTCCTCCACGAAGCCAGCTGGGTGACCTTGGGCTAGTCACAGCTCTCTTTCTGAGCTCTCACAGCCCCACCTGTTGTGGGGAAAAGAACAGAAGGTTTGTCAGTGGCTTTGAGTCCCCTTAAGGTTGGGAAAACAGGGTAGAAAAGCCAACTCTTTTTCTCCTCCATGAACCCAGCTGGTTGACCTTCTGTTCTTACTCTTAAGGGGACTCAAAGCTGCTGACAAACCTTCTATTCTTCTCCCCACAACACCCTGTGTGGTAGGTGGGGCTGTAAGAGCTCAGAAGAAAGGTGTGACTAGCTCAGTGTCGCCCAGCTGGCTTCAAGGAGGAGGGCAGAATCAAACCCAGTATTCATGCATGGCATAGAATTGGTGGAGAAAGAAAATTTATTTTCTCTATCACACACTAGAACCAGGGGGCATCTATAAAGCTGAAGGGCAGGACAGTTGGATCAGACAAGGGGAAGGATTTCTCCACCCAGAGGATCATTGGTCTATGGAATTGGCTGCCAGAAGGAGGTGGTGACAGCAACCAGCCTAGATGGCTTTAAGGAAGGGCTGTGGCCTGATCCAGCAGGGCTCCTCTTAGGTTCTTATGGACTAGATGGGCTGTGGCCTGATCCAGCAGGGCTCCTTTGAGGTTTTATGGACTGGATGGGCTGTGGCCTGATCCAACAGGGCTCCTCTGAGGTTCTTATGGACTGGATGGGCTGTGGCCTGATCCAGCAGGGCTCCTCTTAGATTCTTATGGACTAGATGGGCTGTGGCCTGATCCAGCGGGGCTTCTCTTAGGTTCTTATGGACTAGATGGGCTGTGGCCTGATCCAGCAGGGCTCCTCTTAGGTTCTTATGGACTAGATGGGCTGTGGCCTGATCCAGCAGGGCTCCTCTTAGGTTCTTGTGGACAGGATGGGCTGAGGCCTGATCCAGCAGGGCTACTCTGAGGTTTTATGGACTGGATGGGCTGTGGCCTGATTCAACAGGGCTCCTCATAGGTTCTTATGGACTGGATGGGCTGTGGCCTGATCCAGCAGGGCTCCTCTGAGGTTCTTATAGACTAGATGGGCTGTGGCCTGATGCAGCAGGGCTCCTCTGAGGTTCTAATGTTCCCAGATAAGAGTCCAGCTCCCTGACCACTAGAGTAGACCGAAGGAAGGCAGCAGATGTAATAGGCGAGGTTGTCTTTCTCTCTGTCTTTCCCCAGTCCACTCACACCCAGCAACACGGTCCCGGTTTGAAGAGGAAGAAGAGTTCCAGGACGAGAGGAAGTACGCCCACCGCGATCGGGAGGACCTCCGGGAAGGCTCGAGAGATGAGTTTTCATTGCCTGCTTATAGATCCAGCAGCCGTGTTGCCGAAGATGAGGATTATTACGCCCCGTCGACTTCGCGGAGCCAAGACTACGGCCGGCTGACCTCTCGCTCCTCCTCCGTGGAGAGAAGTTACGCCGTGGCGTCCACCAGAGACAGGGCCTTCAGCCACTCGGCCGCTCAGGATTGGGACTTTGGCCAGATCCCTGCCCGCGAGCGTCCCAGGGTCAGCGAAGCCGACTACGAATCCTCCGACTTGCTACGCGACTTCCGTTCCTCGGCGCTGGCGGCGGAGGAGTTTGGATCCGCGCACGGCCAGGAGTACGGCGAGGAATTCGGCCCCTCGCGGTACAGCGGCAGAGAGATCGAGCTGCTCGGGAAACGCACTGTGGGCCTGGGAGGGGTGGTGAAGAGCGACGAGGTTTCTGCCGCCATGAAGAAGCGGAGGAACCGCGGCTCGTCCCTCGCGGGGGATGTCCTCGTGGATCCTTTCGAGGTCCCCAAGCCCCGGCCGTCAATGCCCCCGCTACCGCAACTCAGCCAGCGTCCGCATCTGCCCGTGGGGGCCTTCGGCTTGGTAGAGGAAAACCTCAAACCCGCCTCCCGGCGTGGCGCCGGCACCGGCGCCGGCAACAAGGAGATGAAGCTGGACCTGGCCGGCGCGAGGGACATTTTCACCACCTTTGGCCTGGAGATCATCAAGTGGGCCGGCTTCCACGAGATCAAAAAGGACCCAGAGTACATGGTCCTCTACCGGATGCTCTTCACCATGGGCACAGAGACGTGCGCCAAGATGCTGGCGTCGTTCAAGTGCTCCCTGAAACCCGAGCACCAGGAGTTCTGCTTCTCCTCCGTCCGGGCGCTGCAGCACGCCGCGCTGCGGACGCCCAAGGTGGACAACCACTTCCTGAACCTGCTGCTGGAGGAGAAGGTGATGAAGACCAAGAACTGCTTCTTCGAGGTCATCAAGCACTTCGACCGCTACATCATGCGGATCCAGGACTACCTGCTGAAGAGCACCACGCCGCTCCTGATGGCCTGCAACACCTACGAGGTCAGCCTGAAGTCCAGCAGCCTCCCGGCCCAGGTGCCCGCCACCTTGGAGACCACCATGTCCCTCTGCCGCAAGTCCCTGGCCCTCCTGGGCCAGACCTTCGCCATGGCGTCCACCTTCCGGCAGGAGAAGATCCTGGAGGCCATCGGGATCCTGGAATCCGCCCCGCCGCCGACCCTCTTCCCCAATTTCGACACCTCCACCTTGTTTGGGAAGGAATACATTGACCACCTGCATGCCTGGCTAAAGAAAAGCGGCGTGAAGATGCAGCTGAAGAAAGTAGTCCCTCCGGAGGCTCCGGGCCAGGCCCAGAAGAACGTGCAAGAAACAAGGCCCAAGATAAAAAGTGAGGGCTTGTCTGTAAGGGTGGGGAGGTTTTGGAGTTGGTGGGCCACTGTGCGAGGCAGGAGGCTGGGCTAGATGGGCTGTGGCCTGATCCAGCAGGGCTCCTCTTGGGTTCTTACGGACTGGATGGGCTGTGGCCTCATCCAGCAGGGGTCCTCTGAGGTTCTTATGGACTAGATGGGCTGTGGCCTGATCCAGCAGGGCTCCTCTTGGGTTCTTACGGACTGGATGGGCTGTGGTCTGATCCAGCAGGGCTCCTCTGAGGTTCTTATGGACTAGATGGGCTGTGGCCTCATCCAGCAGGGCTCCTCTGAGGTTCTTATGGACTAGATAGGCTGTGGCCTCATCCAGCAGGGCTCCTCTGAGGTTCTTATGGACTAGAAGGGCTGTGGCCTGATCCAGCAGGGCTCCTCTGAGGTTCTCATGGACTGGATGGGCTGTGGCCTGATCCAGCAGGGCTCCTCTGAGGTTCTTATGGACTGGACGGGCTGTGGCCTGATCCAGCAGGGCTCCTCTTAGGTTCTTATGGACTAGAGCAGTGATGGCGAACCTTTTGAGCTCAGTGTGTCAAAATTCACAAGAAAACCTAGCTTAACTCGGGTGATGTGTCACATGTAGAAATATCCATAATTTTGTGATATTTGTAGCTCTAGTAAAAAAGCTATATTTTTGATATATGTATATTATTAAAAGCAAAAACAAATAATTCTTTACATTAGTGACTTTTGTTGCTGAATCTTCAGTTGAAAGTTGGTATTTCGTACACTTCAAGAACAAGCAAGCACTCCATGCCCAGGTGCCAGGGTGACCATGTGTGTCACCCAAAAGGGCTTGGCGTGTCACCTGTGACACGCGTGTCATAGGTTGGCCATCACCGGACTAGAGGGTCTGTGGCCTGATCCAGCAGGGCTCCTCTTAGGTTCTTATGGACTAGAGGGGCTGTGGCCTGATCCAGCAGGGCTCCTCTGAGGTTCTTATGGACTGGATGGGCTGTGGCCTGATCCAGCAGGGCTCCTCTGAGGTTCTTATGGACTGGATGGGCTGTGGCCTGATCCAGCAGGGCTCCTCTTAGGTTCTTATGGGCCAGATGGGCTGTGGCCTGATCCAGCAGGGCTCCTCTGAGGTTCTTATGGACTGGATGGGCTGTGGCCTCATCCAGCAAGGCTCCTCTTGGGTTTTTACGGACTGGATGGGCTGTGGCCTGATCCCCCGGGGCTCAGTCCATGGACGACAATGGTATAAGGTACCACCTCTAGGTTGGAGAGGCAGGCAGGATGCCTCTAAGGACCATCTGCAGCGATTCAACAGCAGGTGATGCTTTTGCCTTCATCTTCTGCTTGAGGTGCCCAGAAGCAACTGGTGGGCCACTGTGAGAGAGGACCCTGGATTAGCTAGAACTCAGCCCAGTCCAGCAGGGCTCCTCTTAGGCTCTTACGAATTAAGCTGAGAGCTGTTGTGGCACTAGGTTGCCTAACGGACAGACGTTTCACTGCACCCAGAATTCCTCTCCTGGGGGATCTCAGCCTGTACTGTCTCCTCCTAAACCTCCAAGCATTAGATAACTGTTTCTTTCAGCAAGGGTCTTCAGGGAATAAGAAAGTCCCTCAGACTGGGTCACCCCAAATGGCAGCGTGTTGGGTGTTCTTCTGAGCCTCCCTGGTGGACTTTGATCTGGAAGGGGGAGCGTAGCGCTTTTCCTGATGGCTGATCTCTTGTTTCTCGGTCCCGTAGTCCCTCAGCGTGCCGACCGGAAGGTGACGGAGACCATTGAGAAGTACGTGAATGGCGTGATTTCCGGGGTGCTCTCTGCAAAGGAACAGGCGGAGCTGAAACGCAACCCTGAGTATTGGTAAATCCTTCGCTTTGTCCTTCTGCCTCCTGTCTTGGGAAGGGGCCCAGCTTGGCGGTGTTCCCGTGCTAGACGTGCCTCAGAGAGGGGGTTGTTCTTGGGGGCTGTCCCCAAGCAGGCCCTGTAAATCATGGTGCAGAGAATATCGACAAGATTCATAGGTGCCTGTATGGATCTACCCCAGGTCCGTACGCGTCCCGTGGTTCCGCATGCAACCCGTTTTCGTCCCACAGGGATACGTACAGATGCGTACGGGGGCGGGAAAGATGCGTCAATGGAAAGTGACCCCAAATGGGCCTGCAGGACACCGTGAGGGTCAGAGCCGGACCAGGCCAGGAGGGATTCTCTGCAGTTCGGATCCGGCCTGGCTGTCCATAAGGTGCCAGGAGCCGGGCTCTCCTTCCGCCCCCAATGCAGATCTGGTGCCTCTGGTCGTGAGCCCCAAAATCATGCAGAAAGAGCAATTGCAGGTGGACGGGTCAGGGAACCCTTGAGCCCAGGTGGGGCCCTCGGAGGAGCTCCCCCCAGAATCCAGGCACGAAACAGGGCAGAGACTGAGCAGATCCTGTTCATCCTGCTGAGCTGGAAGGAAACTTCTCACACCAAACAGGCCCCCAAAGGCAAGAAGAGGGGAGACCTCCCTACGCCCCCCCCCAAAGGCCCCAAAGGGCAGGAAGAGGAGGGGGCAACTCCCTATGCCCCCAAAAGGGCAGGAAGAGGGGGGCCCTCCCTAGAGTGGAGGGGGCCCTCCCTCTGCCCCCAAAGGCAGGAGGCCTCTGAAGGCCAGGGAGCAGGTAGGAGAAGAAGGTGTTGCCTTCATCTACTTCTTGAGATGCTCAAAAGCAACTGGTGGGCCACTGTGTGAGATGGGATGCTGGTCTAGATGGGCTGTGGCCTGATCCAGCAATTCATGGAGGACAGGTGTGGCAGTGGCTACGAGGATGGGCATCCAGGTACCTCCTCCAGGTTGGAGAGGCAGGTGAGCCCAAATCTGCCCTCCCCAAAGGATTCTGGGTCCACCCAGTTCGCCTCCCAGGCCAGGAGCGCAAGGGTTTCCCTCTCCCCTAGGAGAAAGGCCACACCAGGTCATCTTCTGGTCTTCTCGTTGGCGTCTGTTGTCCTGCCCCATAGGACTGGCTTTCCTTTTGAGGGTGATGTTGATCTCCCAGCGACACCTGCTTTTTCTGGCTTGAAACAGGTTCCTCCATGAAGAAGACAGTTTGGAGCACAAGTTTTTCCAGCTGAAAATGGCAGAGATGGAGCGGCTCATGTCTCCCGGGACGGAGGAAGCCGAGAAGGAGAAGGCCCTTGTCCGGCGCACGGCCGCCGCCGCCCGGATCCTGACCTACCTGCGGAAGGTGTCCAGCCTGAAGAAGAAGCTGTACCGGAGGGGAAGAGCCGGGATCCTCGCGCGGGCGGCCAGGGCGCGGCGGGCGAGGAAAGTCACCGTGGGTACCCAGACGCTCCTCTCGGCCACGAAGCAAAAGCCGGGTGCGCCGCTGGCGGAAAGCGCGAAGGCAACCCCCGCGGTGGCGTCCGCAGACAGAGGCAGCCCCGCCGGGTCCGGCAGTAACCAGGATGAAGGCGCTGCCCCGCAGGAGGCCTCAGAGGATCCGGCCCCCAGTGGGAAGGTGGAGAACGCTGGTTACTTGGAGAGCCAGTTCCCAGACGGTAGGTGAAACAGAAGGGAAGGTATCTTACTTTAGCCCTAGGGAGTCCTGAGGGAAGAAGAAGAATTGGCAAGGGGACTCGAGGCTGCAGACAAACCTTCTGTTCTCACCCTTAAGGGGACTCAAAGCGGCTGGCAAGCCTTCTGTTCTTCTCTACAACAAAACACCCTGTGAGGTGGGTGGGGCTCTGAGAGCTAAGAAGAGAGCTGTGACTAGCCCAAGGTCACCCAGCTGGCTTCATGGGGGAGGGCGGAATCGAACCCGGTATTCCCAGATAGGAGATACACGTGTTGTGTAGCTTGTATACACTCTGCGTAACTTAACACACTTTGCCTAACTCTGTGAATGCTGCAAGGGATGCAACTTGTGTTACTCCATGAATAGCGTAACTTTGTGTAATTTGAGTAACTTCGTTTGTGAATAACGTAACTTAGGCATTGTGCTTGCCTTGGGTGACTTACACTTTGCGTAATGTAGGCTCTTCAGGTGACAATTTACTCACTTTGCTTAGCTTACTCACATTGCGGAATTTGCAGACTTTGAGTAAGTTACACACTTTGAGTAAGTTACACACTTTGAGTAACTTCTGCGTTCTGATTATCTTTCGGATGAGGCACTTTGTGTAACTTCTGCACTTCAAGTCACGTAGGCATCCCAAGTAACTTGCCCACTTCTTGTCTCATGCCTTCTGAGCGGCTTACACCTTACTTGCTTTGTGCAACTTACTCACTCGGCATAACTCACTACCTAGGCCCAAAGACCAACTCCTTCCCTTGAGAATCAGAGCGGCTCTTACGCTTATGTCATCGGCGTAACTCGGTACCTTTTCTCGCTTTCCAGTCGACATCAAAACCATGATAACCGCAGAGAAGCTCGCCAGGTTTGTGGCAGAGGTGGGTCCTGAGATTGAGCAGTTCAGCATTGACAACAGCGCCGATAATCCCGATCTGTGGTGAGTCTTGTCTTCTCTTTTGAATCTCAAGGCCAGAAAAAGTAGGCCCAGATAATACAACCCTCCTAAAATCTTCCTCCAGGTTTCTGCAGGCCCGGGATAGCTCAGCCTTCAAGTACTACCGCATGAAAGTCCGTGAGCTCTGTCCCACCATTAGCTTTAGCGGAGAGGAGGGTAGCTGGGAGAATTTGGAAGGAGGAGGCGGAGAGGAGGAGGAGGAGGAGGAAGAGGAAGAAGAGGAGGAAGAGGAAGGAGAGGAAGGAGAAGGAGCAGCCCAGACTGAAATGGAAGTCAGCCAGGAGGAGGAAACGCAGCAAGAGAGCGCGCCGAAAGCCGAGAACTTGGACGCGGCTGAGAAAGGAGAGCCCAGTGAATCCTCCGAGGACCCTCTTCCAGGGCGTCCCACGAAGACCCATGCTCCAGCTGCCCCCATTAGCCGCAAAAGGATCAGCAGCAAGTCTCTGAAAGTGGGGCTCATCCCGGCCTCCAAGAGGGTCTGCCTCATAGAGGAACCCAAAGGTGAGCCGGTTCGGAGGAGGGGTCTCTTGGGTTGGCAGACCGAGACCCCCGGTGGAATCCTGCCCCGCTCATGGGGAGTCCTACCAGGACCCGGTCCCGACTGAGGGGTAATCTGGTTTTGCTTTCTTCTGGCCTCGAGATCACGAGAAGTAATTATTCCTCTTGGTCAGGCCTCCTCTAGAGTCCTGTGTCCAGTTCTGGGCACCACAATTCAAAAAGGACATTGACCAACTAGAGCAAGGCCAAAGGAGGGGCCACCAAAATGGCGAGTGGTCTGGCAAGCACGTCCTACGAGGGACGGTTGAAGGATCTAGGAATGTTCAGCCTGCAGAAGAGAAGACTGAGAGGAGACATGATGGTGGTCTTCAAGCCTCTGAAGGGCCACCGCAGTGCAGAGGGATCTTCCCTGTTCTCACTGGCACAAGATGGGAGGACTAGAAACAACGGGATGAAACTCCAAGGGAGTCAATACGGATTAGATATTAGGAGAAACTTCCTGAGAGTGAGGGTGATTGGTCAGTGGAATAGGTTGCCACGGGAGGTGGTGGGTTCTCCTTCGCTGGAGGTCTCCAAGCAGAGGTTGTACCTCCATCTGTCTGGGAAGGTTTAGGAAATCCTGCATTGATCAGGGGGTTGGACTAGATGACCCCAGAGGGCCCTTCCAACTCTATGATTCTATGGTCTGTGCCTCCCAGATCAGTTCAGTTTTCTCTCCTTTCTCTTCCCAGTCCATGATCCTGTCCGTATCGCATACGACCGGCCGCGGGGTTATCATTCTTACAAAAACAAGAAGGTGAGAGGTGAAAATATCTGTCTGTCTGTCTGTCTTCATCATCCTATTCATCCATATCTATCTATCTATCTATCTATCTATCTATCTATCTATCTATCTATCTATCTATTTATCTATCTATCTGTCTGTCTGTCTGTCTGTCTATCCATCCATCCATCATCTATTTACCTATCTATCTATCTATCTATCTATCTATCTATCTATCTATCTATCTATCTATCTATCTATCTATCTATCTATCTATCTATCTATCATCATTTTTATCCCGCCCTATACCCAAAGGTCTCCGGGCGGGTACCACCATCTAAAATCAAACATCCTTAAAATAACAACACTATGTATTAAACCTGTAGCATCTGCAATTGGGAAGCAAAAGCGTATAACCCCATTTAACCGAAGGCCAGGGCAAAGAGGTGTGTCTTCCCTGGCTTCCTGAATCTGTGCAATGAAGGTGATTCAAAATTGGTTGAATTTTTTTTTTTAATAGTGCCTTTAATGTATATTCTGTTTTTAATCTCTTGTTTTAATGGTTGGTACCCGGGATAGAAATGTAAGCAAGCAAGCAAATAAGTAAATAGATAATAATAATAATAATAGTAAAAGATATTTGTCATTTGCAGTACAATTATCCGTATTTATTTGATGTGTGGTACACGTTTCTTTATACCATCTAGTCTGGTTATTAATAATCTTGTCTCTTTCTGTACTGACCTGTGGCCAAAAGGCCTGTGCAGTGACCCATGTGCGTTTCCGTCCCTTTTCCCCTTCCTTTTCATGGTGGGCTTCAGAAGTCCAAGGACCTGGAGTTTTCCCGCTCGCGGCTGAACCAGAGGAACATTGGCTTCCAGATGCTTCAGAAGATGGGGTGGAAGGAAGGACTGGGCCTCGGGGTCCATGGAAAAGGCATCAAAGATCC
This sequence comes from Aspidoscelis tigris stejnegeri, assembly GCA_023333525.1. Classification (NCBI taxonomy): domain Eukaryota; kingdom Metazoa; phylum Chordata; class Lepidosauria; order Squamata; family Teiidae; genus Aspidoscelis; species Aspidoscelis tigris. The sequence goes on along the minus strand of JALMGA010000014.1, from coordinate 14,687,066 downwards.
CGTCAAAGTGTACGTAGCCGGAGGCTAGGGGTGGGCTTCCCTTTCTCCTTCCTAATCCTGGCTTTCCGCCTATCACGGTGGTCTTCAACTTTAACCTACAGGGCCCTAAATAACTTGGGCCCCAAATACCTTTTCCCATATCGACTTGCCCATGACGTAAGACCCTCCTGGTTGTACTACCAACGTCTGTCGCTAAAAGGATGGCTTCTCGGAATAGAGCCTTCTCAGTGGTGGCTCCCTATGAGAAGGCCCTATTCCGATATATACAGGGAGCCAACACTGAGAAGGCCTTGTTCTGAGAAGCCATTGTTTTACCTGTGGAAATTGGTGATGCAACCAGTCACGTGCCGGTTGCTGTCAGGGCAAAGGCATCCCATTTCCCATCAGCCCCTTCATGAGTCGGGCCGGTCCTCTGCCTCGGAGCGTCTGCAAGCAGAAACCTTTGTGGTTAATAGAAACCTTTGCAATGACAACAACCAGTCGGCGACGGTGGGTCTCTGTATCTATTTATTCCAGCCCTGCCCATTGGCTGGCTGAGTCTGCATCTCAGCAGCCGGCCTACCCCGCAGGGTTGTTGCCGTGAGCATAGCGATGAAGCAATAGACCCTTGCCAGAATTTACTCTTGGGAGCAAAGGCAGGATGTTGACGCAAAAAACGGCTGTAGATCCATTCCTAGAGGGGTGACTCCATTAGGATGCGCCCCACCCCTGAGCTCCTGGACCATGGCTGCCTGTTGCATGCTGGGAGCTTGACCTGAGAAATACTGGAAGAAAACCTGTTGGCAGTGCCTGAATCCAGCCTCAGGGCCAGTTGTGCCGAGCTTTTGCCCACCAGAGTGTTCGGTCTTCCTTCGCCGGCCGGACACTTCCAGAATCGTCTCTCGTGCGAAGCTCCGGCCTTCCCGGGAAAAGCATCCTTGCACGAGGTTTCCCGGCCTGGAGCGACTGGAGCAAAGAACGCCGCTCCCCGAAAGCTGCAAAATCTCCAAAAATATCCAGCTTTTTCTCATCCCCTGATCCAGTTTGCAGAATCTGAAGAGCGAAAGGACAGAGACCATTTCAGACGAGCGGCAACCCCGTTGGGATCGCCGAATTCGCTCCTTGTTTCCAGCCACAATTCTCCTGGTAGCTTGCAAATGACCTTCTGTTGGATCTGGCCTGTTCTTCTTTCCTTTTTCGCCCTTCCCAGATTTAATACCATTTTTAAAGCAACAACAGAGCTCAACATCATGGTAGACGTTGGTGGAGACTTTTGCGGTGAGAGCCGTAAGGGCAACCAGAATGATTCAGGGGCTGGAATAAAATCCCCTACAAAATCAGACTGCAACGTCTGGCCTGGAAAGACAGCGTTTAAGAGGGGACCTGGTTGGATAGAAAAGGTGGATAGAGAACATTTCTTTCTTCTATCACCCAACCCAAGAACCAGGGGGCATCTATGAAGCTGATGGGCAGGAGAGTCGGATCAGACAAAGGGAAGGGTTTCTCCACCCAGAGGGTCATCGGTCTATGGAATTGGCTGCCAGAAGAGGTGGTGACAGCAACCAGCCTAGATGGCTTTAAGGAAGGGTTGGGCAAATCTATGGACGACAGATGTGTCAGTGGCTACTAGAATGGATGCCTAAGTCCATCTTCCAGGCTGGGGGGGACAAGCAGGAGGCCTCTAAGGCCATTTGCTGGGATTCTAGAGCAGGAGATGCCCATGGGCAGTTGGTGGGCCACCTTGTGAGACAGGATGCTGGACTAGATGGGCTGTGGCCTGATCCAGCAGGGCTCCTTTGAGGTTCTTATCACAAGATGGGCTGTGGCCTGATCCAACAGGGCTCCTCTGAGGTTCTTATGGACCAGATGGGCTGTGGCCTGATCCAGCAGGGTTCCTCTGAGGTTCTTATGGACTGGATGGGCTTTGGCCTCATCCAGCAGGGTGACCTCGGTCTAGTCACAGCTCTCTTCCGAGTCCCCTTAAATGAGTGAGGAAAAAGGGGGTTAGAAAAGCCAACTCCTCTTCTTCAGTTACGGAGAAACGTCTCAGCCATGCGCCGCTACACTCTCTTCTGCCTGTTTTGGGTTTTGAAAAAGATGGTGGGACGCCCAGTGTTGTAGGGATCTGAACAGGTAAGTGAATTTTGTTTCTTCCCTGTGCCTGAAATCCTGAACCACCAATCCCATTACCTCTCTGGAACAGCCCTGGCCAACACTGGGCCCCTTGTCCCGGAACTGTCCGGCTGAGGAATCTGCTAACTCTCCATATGTTTTTGCCTCTGTAGGGGCTCTACCTCGGCTGGGGAGGGTCTTGGTGTGTCAGGTGAGGATAACAAGGAAGATACCTTTGCTACTTTCCGGCAGAGAATGATCCAGATGTACTATCTGAAAAGAGCCAATAAATAGGTATGTGAGGGTGTGCGGAACGCGCGCGGGACAAAACCCGATTTGCCTTTTCTTTTGAACGGTTGAAAAATCAACGCACCAGGAAGCGCCAATATTAGACTCCGGACATTCCAACCCTTCTGCCTTTGTTATTATAATTAATTTTTTTTAAAAAAAAAAATTCCAGAATCACCCATGTGCTTTTTAGCCACGCAAGGAACCAAAGGTGGACATTTTTAAAAGTAGTGCGGGCTTTTTCCGCCAATGGGTCTGTCTCTCTCTTCCAGACCAGATACAAGTAGAGGTGCGCTGGGTGTGTGTGGGTTTCACTCCCCCCCCCCACCTCTCTTCTTGGAGATGCAGAAAGGTGTTTCTTTGAATCCGCATTGACTCTGGATTTTGTTGCCTCTTGCAAAAAACCTGGGGCTCATTTGGGAAAGCCAACCGCCGACCGCCCTTTGCGAGCCTCTGACATATCCTGACGTCTTTCTAGCTTTCCCATCTCCAGGTATACAGCCTGTACCTGGATCCCTGCTGTCAAAAAGTCTTGGGGGAGTTTCTGCTTTTTGGCTTCCTTTTTTCCCCCCTCTCTTCGAGGCCTGAGAAGGCAGAAGGTTTTTGACTCTTGTCTCCGGGCTGCAGAAATCCATTGAGAAAAATTGCGGTAGTGGTTTGGATCTGATCGTCTTCGCACCTCTTTCCATTTTTTTAAATCTTATTTCTCTCCGTTCCTCAAACATGCAACGGCCGCAGGCCAGAAATCCTATTGATTTTTTTGCAATTTTAGAAGAACCTCTTCAACTGTACTCAGACACGCGGAAGGAAATCCCTTCCAAACATCATCCTGATTTCCATCATCCGGAACGTTTTACCTGGATTTCCCAGGCATTGGGCTGCTGGGTTTTTCCCCATCCTTGTTTGCAAAAGGCTTTCTCTTGTTCAACGGGACAGAAAAATAACAACACACCAACCGAATTCCTTTTTGGGGGTTCCTTGTGACCCAGAGTGAAATTTGCCACCGTGAAAGGATCCTCCTGGAAGCTTTGAGGGTGATATTTCAGGACCCTAATACTGCACAAATTTCTCCGCTTTTTCGGAGAATTGGAGCTTTGTTGCTTAAGGCAATAAGTGGATTTTTAAAAAATATATTGTATTATTATTATTATTTGATTCTATTAAGATGTTGATGAACCCTTTGGAATTCTTTTCATCAACTTCTCCTATCCAATCCCCTATTATCTTTTGGGTTTTCGGCTCCCAATGTCCACCGGTTCCCCCCCCCCTCTTTTCAGTTGGGAGGTTGCTTTTCAAAATGGTGAAAAATAAACCCGCAACCACAGCCTTCCTGAGACAGGTTTGGACTCAGCTGGGCCAGACGACGGTCCCCTCCTAAACCATTTGGAATGGACCAAGAAGAACACAATCTAAAGTTCCTACTGTGTTTTAAACCATCATTGATTTAAGACAACACCCTTTGCCTTCCGTATTAACTGTCGTTATTATCTTGGGTAACTTGAAAATTTTGTACCCTTCCTTTGGGGAGGGTTGTATTCCACCTTCCCAACTGGTGTTGGCCACCATTTGAATTCTCCTCGCAGTGTGGCCCCGAAATTCCAGTTTTGGGGAGTTAGTGGCAGAAAAAAAATACTTATCATGGCTGGGGGAATTGATCTGTTTCTGGGACGTTCTGTCTGATTTTGGTGGAAGAACACCCCCGTGTTAGTTCTTGGGATTGTGGTCGAATCTTCTTTGCAAAATAAGATGTGTGTGTGTGTATATATATATATACGTATATTTATATATATATATTTATAAGTTTGGAACAGAGCCACGCCGGTGTTTTTAAATTCCCCGTGTGGCTTTTCCTGTCGGCGTCCTGCCTTCGATCTTTGCCAGTTTGGTTTCTTTGCAAACCAGACCTCGATTCGCTCAATTTTGGTGTGAGTCACAGCCTGTTTTATCAGGAAACTTTTAAGTGCATTTGCAAAGGGATTTTTTTAAAAAAAAGAAAAAGAGAGAGAGAAATGTGTCATGATGAACTGTGTTGGTTCATTCGTTTTTCTATTGTTCCAGTTGTCCAGGATTTCTGCCGTGAAGACGACAGCGGCCGCGATCAGTTTTCACCCCTCGGTCGGGGTCTGAATTTCCCTCCTGTTTCCCTTTGGGTTTCGAATATTCCATTTTTAGTACCCTGTACCTAGATTTCTCACTCACCTCCGTCGTTTTCCTTTCCTCCTTACACACTTGATGGAATGGAAGAGCAATTGATAGAGACCTGTGTTAGTTAGTGGCAAATAACTCTCTTTTTTTTTTAAGCCCTTAGAAATGTTTAATGGCATGTAACTCTGTGGTTTTTTTAAGCCTACAATAAATGTGTGAAAAAAACCCTTTGTCTTTTTCCCCCTATGATGACTGGAGGGCTGAATTAAAGACTGAATTTATGGGTGTTTTTCCACTGTCACTAAAAGTACCCATTAAGTACCCATTAATGGGTACGAAGTGGCATTTTTGTACCCATTAATGGGTACTTAATGGGTACTTCTAGTGACAGTAGAAAAACATCCTATGTCCCACTCAAAAGATTTGGTGGCATTTACAAACAACCAAAGTATCTGTTTTGTAGGTACATAGTAAAATAGCAAAGTTTTGCTGATGATACTACATTATTTAGGGTGGTAAAATCCGAAAGAGATTGCCAAGAGCTCCAGAGGGATCTCCTAGCATTGGGTGAGTGGGCAACCAAGTGGCAAATGTGCTTTAATCTTAACAAGTGCAAAGTAATGCACATCAGGGCCAAGAGTCCAAATTATGTCTATAAACTGATGGGGTCTGAGCTTCCTGCAACACACCAGGAAAGGGATCTCGGAGTTCTGGTGGACAATTCAGTGAAGGTGTCACCTTAAATTTGTGGGCTTAAGTGTTTCTGAAACTTCATGGTTCTGGCATCCTGAGCCATTGGGGAGATAAATTTTTACTTACTGACTCTGACCCTTGTCCCTAACCTGACACCCTGACCCTAACCATAAGACCACACACTTAGTCCTACTTTCTTCTGGGGTGTCGGTGACTTCTGCCTGTAGCACACAGTGACATGAAAAGACAGACCTGCATAAATTTCCACTAAGTTAGTTCTCCTGCCCATGTCAAAAGTGGTGCTTATCTTCCATTCTCTGGGACTGTATACAGACCCTAAGCTCACCTTGGCCCCTTGGCCCTGACCTCTTGGCGCCTTGGCCTGACCTGGCCTCTCTTACCCTGTCCTCAGAAGGCTGCAGAGTCAAAGGGTCAGGATCAAATGCCAAGGGATGAGTGCCAAGGGGCAAGGGGTCAGGGTTGCAGCACTCAAGGAAAGTGGCACTGGGAGGGAAGAGGAATGGAAGTTGGTTGATCGCAGGAGGAGCATTTGACAATGTGATGCAGCAGCAAAAAAGGCAAACACCATCCTAGGATACATCAAGAGGAGTCTAGAGTTTAGATCACGAGAAGTAGTTGTTCCCCTTTACTTTGGTCAGACCTCTTCTAGAGCCCTGTGTCCACTTCTGGGCACCCCAATTTAAATAAGACATTGGAGCAAGCCCAAAGAAGGGCTACTGAAATGGTCAGTGGTCTGGAAACCACGTCCTACAGGCAAAGGTTGAAGGACCTAGGAAGGTTCAGCCTGCAGGAGACATGATGGTGGTCTCCAAGCAGAGGCTGGAGCTACATCTGCCTGGGATGGTTTAGGGAATCCTGCATTGGTCAGGGGGTTGGACTAGATGACCCCTGGAGTTCCCTTCCAACTCTATGGAGGGCTGGAAGGAATTTGGGACCCTGCAGGGGGAGTAATAGGAGGGCCTAGCTGGGGAGGGGTTGTGACCACTGAGCTGCACTGCCTCTGGGATGTCTGGTCTGGGGATATAACCATTCTCTTGCACTGCTGGGCCATGACCCCCTAGTGGCCCATAGGAGTTGTAGTCCCACAGGGCTCCTCAGCTCCCCCCCCCTTCTTCCTTGCCCTGCTCGGTCTCTTGATTGATTGATTAATTGATTGATTGATTGACTGATTTCCTGCAACCAGCATCTCTCGGAAGGTATCCAAATAGCATGGGCTGCGCAAATTGCGCAAACGGGCTATTCACGGTCGTAAATTGCGCGACCTGCGCTCGCGGATCACGTAGGCAGGCGACGCAAAATGCGCGAACGGCGCCTATTTCACGAACGTGGCCTTATTAGCGAGGCTACGAAAACGGCGCGACTGGCCGCATTCGCGAACGCGGGTCGCGCCCTCGCCCTCACGCAATTTGCGTAAGCGAGGTCAACTCTCTAGGCGTCGCTTTCTGCCGGGTCGCCTGCGCCCGGGGACGCTCTAGGCCCGATGGAAGCCCGGTACTCTATGCTCCTTCCATCTGCCCGGGCAGGAGGTGGGGGACGCTTCGCCCTTTGGGCCCTTTCGGGGGGGGGGGGCACAAGGAAGCCCCCCTCTTCCTGCCCCTTGGGGGGCACAGGGAAAGCCCCCTCCTCTTCCTGCCCCTTGGGGGGCACAGGGAAGGCCCCCCCTCTTCCTGCCCCTTGGGGGGCACAGGGAAGGCCCCCCCTCTTCCTGCCCCTTGGGGGTTACAGGGAAAGCCCCCTCCTCTTTCTGCCCCTTGGGGGGGCAAAGGGAAAGCCCCCTCCTCTTTCTGCCCCTTGGGGGGCAAAGGGAAAGCCCCCTCCTCTTCCTGCCCCTTGGGGGGCACAGGGAAGGCCCCCCCTCTTCCTGCCCCTTGGGGGGCACAGGGAAGGCCCCCCCTCTTCCTGCCCCTTGGGGGTTACAGGGAAAGCCCCCTCCTCTTTCTGCCCCTTGGGGGGGCAAAGGGAAAGCCCCCTCCTCTTTCTGCCCCTTGGGGGTTACAGGGAAAGCCCCCTCCTCTTTCTGCCCCTTGGGGGGTACAGGGAAAGCCCCCTCCTCTTTCTGCCCCTTGGGGGGCACAGGGAAAGCCCCCTCCTCTTTCTGCCCCTTGGGGGGCACAGGGAAAGCCCCCTCCTCTTTCTGCCCCTTGGGAGGCACAGGGAAAGCCCCCTCCTCTTTCTGCCCCTTGGGGGGCACAGGGAAAGCCCCCTCCTCTTTCTGCCCCTTGGGGGGCACAGGGAAAGCCCCCTCCTCTTCCTGCCCCTTGGGGGGCACAGGGAAAGCCCCCTCCTCTTTCTGCCCCTTGGGGGGTACAGGGAAAGCCCCCTCCTCTTTCTGCCCCTTGGGGGGCACAGGGAAAGCCCCCTCCTCTTTCTGCCCCTTGGGGGGCACAGGGAAAGCCCCCTCCTCTTCCTGCCCCTTTGGGGGCACAGGGAAAGCCCCCTCCTCTTTCTGCCCCTTGGGGGGCAAAGGGAAAGCCCCCTCCTCTTTCTGCCCCTTGGGGGGCACAGGGAAAGCCCCCTCCTCTTCCTGCCCCTTGGGGGGCACAGGGAAAGCCCCCTCCCCTTCCTGCCCCTTGGGGGGCACAGGGAAAGCCCCCTCCTCTTTCTGCCCCTTGGGGGGTACAGGGAAAGCCCCCTCCTCTTTCTGCCCCTTGGGGGGCACAGGGAAAGCCCCCTCCCCTTCCTGCCCTTTGGGGCCTTTGGGGGGGGCATAGGGAGGTCTCCCCTCTTCTTGCCTTTGGGGGCCAATTCGGTGTGAGAAGTTTCCTTCCAGCTCAGCAGGATGAACAGGACCTGCTCACCCTCGGGCCTGTTTCGTGCCTGGATTCTGGGGGGAGCTCCTCCGAGGGCCCCGCCTGGGCTCAAGGGTTCCCTGACCCGTCCACCTGCAATTGCTCCTTTTGCATGATTTTGGGGCTCACGCCCAGAGACACCAGATCTGCATTGGGGGCGGAAGGAGAGCCCGGCTCCTGGCGCCTTACGGATAGCCAGGCCGGATCCGAATTGCAGAGACCCCTCCTGGCCTGGTCCGGCTCTGACCCTCACGGCGTCCTGCAGGCCCGTTTGGGGTCACTTTCCATTGATGCGCTTTCGACCTGTTCCTTCCCTATGACTCTTTTATTGCCTCTCCCCTTCCTGAGACCTTTGGGTGTGGATGAAAGTCCAAATACTGTACACCAAATCAAGGTGAAAATCAAGCGCGGAGGGCGAATGGTAGGAGGAACCGCGCCAGGGTGCAAAAATAGATAATCCAAACATTAATAATACTGCAAATCGGATGGTCAAAACTTGGCAAGTCTTGCCCTGAGCGGCGTGTGGGGTGCCGCCCTCTCCTTCCAGACCTAACCTTTAGAACCGGTCTCGTTGTGGGACAGGCACACGGCTGCGTCTCTTCCCTCCGGTCCAGGATTTTGAGATATGTTTGGCTGGAAAGGAATCGCCCCTTCGGCTAGGCTCTCCCTCCTGGTTCTTTGCGGGGTGCTGGAGTTGCCGGAAGGAAAAGACCCCGAGGATTGCACCCCCAGGAAAACCATCCCATACCCATGTAAGCATCCCGTTTCAGTGACGTTTCCGGGGGCCCTTAGCCTAAGAGGTATAAAGAGGACAACTGTAATCCCTTATATGAGGCAGAAGGGGACAGAGTATTGGGAATTCTAGTTCAGAAGTTCTTTTTCTGTGGGTAGCCTGGGCTAGTTTGGTCTAGTGGTTAAGGAGCCGGATTCTTACCTGGGAATACCTGGTGCAGTTCTGTGCTTTTCCACAAAGCCAGCTGGGTGACCTTGGGCTAGTCACGGCTCTCTTCTGAGCTCTCACAGCATCACAGGGCTCACAGGGTGTCTGTTGTTGGGAGAAGAATAGAAGGTTTGTCAGCAGCCTTGAGTCCCTTTAAATGGGTGAGAGAAGCTGGGTATAAAAACCAGCTCCTCTTCTTCTCCCTCCATGAAGGCAGAGGGGTGGCCTTGGGCTAGTCACAGCTCTCTTTCTGAGCTCTCACAGCCCCACCTACCTCACAGGGTCTCTGTTGTGGGGAGAAGAACAGAATGCTTGTCAGCAGCTTTGAGTCCCCTTAAATGGGTGAGGAAAGCGGAGTAGAAAATGTTTTTTCGATCAAATCCAATTGAATTTTGAATGTTTAGAACATTCATGTACATCCCTATGTGGAAGGAAAACTACACAGCAGAAATCAATTTCAAATGTAACCCATTTCCACTTTCTTCTGTGCAGGATAAGGGAAGTGGGCAGCTGTGTCCACAGACCCTGTTGTTGAATCTTTTGAGTTTTTACTGGTCCTTCTTCCCCTTTCATCAGCTGCAAATCTCAATGTGTTCTGGAAACCGCGCCTCTCCAATTTCTCCGTCCTCTTGGTCAGCGAAGGAAACGACATTCTATACGTTGCTGCCAGGAACTATATCCTCGCTCTTGACCTGAACGATATCTCCAAAGAAATTGCGCGGGTGAGTTAAAGGCTAAGATGTTGCTTGCTTTCAACAAACCGTGAGGGTTTTTTCTGCTCCATCCATCCACCCGCCCACCCATCCATCCATCCACCCACCTACATATTCATCCATCCACCCAAACCCACCCACCCACCCATCCATCCATCCACCCAAACCCACCCACCCACCCACCGAAACCCACCCACCCATCCACCCATCCACCCATCCACCTACATATCCATCCATCCATCCACCCACCCACCCTCCCACCCACCCATCCATCCACCTGTCCATCCATCCATCCTTCCACCCACCCACCCACCCACCCAAACCCACCCACCCACCAATCTATCCATCCATCCATCCACCCAAACCCACCCACCCACCCACCCACCCACCCACCCATCCATCCATCCTTCCATCCATCCATCCTTCCATCCATCCACCCATCCATCCACCCATCCATCCATCCATCCATCCATCCATCCATCCATCCATCCATCCATCCATCCATCCATCCATCCATCCATCCATCCACCCATCCATCCATCCATCCATCCATCCATCCATCCATCCATCCATCCACCCATCCATCCAGGTCGATATGGGAGAAGGCGTTCCATCAGATATTTGTGGCCCAAGTTATTTAGGGCCTTATAAGTCAGAGTTAACACTTTGAGTTGCGCTCGGTAGTCAACCGGCAGCCATTGCAAGTCTTCTAAGACCAGCATGATGTGCCTCTGGCCAGCTGTCCCGGTCAGCGGTCTAGCAGCTGACGGTCACCGGACGATCTTTGTGTGTGTGTCAGTATTTCTAGTTAATAGTTTTGGTTGATTGTTTGATAGTGGTGGTAATCCAGGCTCTCATTTTTCAGCCCTCTGTTTGTTTGTTTTTTGGGGGGGTTTCTAGGAAGCTTGGCTTGCCCCAGAAGACAGACAACTTGAATGCCTTCGCAGAGGGAAAAGCAAAGTAAGACAGGATCAGAAAATTTCTGGAGTTATTTATTGGCTTGGATTTCATCCTCGGTGCGGGGGATTGAAGGTTATGAAATTATGCAGGGTGTAGAAAAGGTGGAGAGATCCATCCAGCCCTGGGGTGGCTCAAAACGAGATGGAGAGCGCTCGGCGGCGCCGTTTTAAAACGCATTTAACGGAAGGTATGGTTTGCATTTCAGGCCGACTGCCAAAATTATATCCTCATCCTTCATCAGTTGAACGCAACCACCTTATATGTTTGTGGGACCCACGCCTTTCACCCCGCGTGCCGCTATATGGTAAGGTCAAGACGGACGTTCCGTGGGCGCCCGGAATGACCTGGTCCGCCCAGCAACCTCTCCTGCCCATCAAGGATTCCATTGGTCAGGGGAACATCCCTTTCGGTGCCCCTGGGTAGATCTTCCCTTTGCCAGGTTTGTGGGCATAATGTTGGCACGCCAGGCTGGAGAGGCAGGCAGGAGGCCTCCATCGTTGGCTGGAGATATCCAGACGCAACCGGTGGGCCAGTGTGTGAGATGGGATGCAGGACTAGGTGGGCTGTGGCCTGACCCAGCAGGGCTCCTCTGAGGTTCTTATGGACTGGATGGGCTGTGGCCTGATCCAGCAGGGCTCCTCTGAGGTTCTTATGGACTGGATGGGCTGTGGCCTGATCCAGTAGGGCTCTTCTGAGGTTCTTATGGACTGGATGGGCTGTGGCCTGATCCAGCAGGGCTCCTCTGAGGTTCTTATGGACTGGATGGGCTGTGGCCTGATCCAGCAGGGCTCCTCTGAGGTTCTTATGGACTGGATGGGCTGTGGCCTGATCCAGTAGGGCTCTTCTGAGGTTCTTATGGACTGGATGGGCTGTGGCCTGATCCAGCAGGGCTCCTCTTAGGTTCTTATGGACTGGATGGGCTGTGGCCTGATCCAGCAGGGCTCCTCTTCATTCATGGAGGACAGGCGTATCAATGCCTCCTAGAATAGATGCCCAGGTACCATCTCCAGGCTGGAGAGGCAGGCAGGAGGCCTCCATCCTTGGCTGGAGATGCCCAGACGCAACCGGTGGGTCGGTGTGTGAGATGGGATGCTGGATTAGATGGGCTGTGGCCTGATCCAGCAGGGCTCCTCTGAGGTTCTTATGGACTGGATGGGCCATGGCCTGATCCAGCAGGACTCCTCTTAAGTTCCTATGGACTAGATGGGCCATGGCCTGATCCAGCAGGGCTCCTCTTAGGTTCTTATGGACTACATGGGCTGTGGCCTGATCCAGCAGGGCTCCTCTGAGGTTCTTATGGACTGGATGGGCTGTGGTCTCACCCAGAAGCACTCCTCATAAGTTCTTATGGGTTGGATGGGCCATGGTCTGATCCAGCAGGGCTCCTCTGAGGTTCTTATGGACTAGATGGGCTGTGGCCTGATCCAGCAGGGCTCCTCTGAGGTTCTTATGAACTAGATGGGCTGTGGCCTAATCCAGCAGGGCTCCATTCACGGAGGACAGGTGTATCAATGGCTCCTAGAATGCATGCCCAGGTACCACCTCCAGGTTGCCGAAGCAGGCAGGAGGGCTCTGAAGGCCAAAGTTGTCCAGATAACTAACATTTCGGATATTTGAACAGAAATCTTGATCTGTCGGCTTTTCCTTAGGGTATTTTTGGGTGTGTGTGTTTTAAAAACAGGTCACCGAAAATTGGAAGTTCCGGTTTCACACGAAAGCCGTCGAAAGCCGAGGAAAGTGTCCATTTGGACCCACCATGGGGCACGCGTCTTTAATGGTTGGTAAGTTTTCTCAGCCACTCCCCAAGGGGACTGCTCCTTTGAACACTTGACGCATCTCAGAAGGAAAACTGTTCCAAAATATGGGGGCCACCGCTGAGAAGGCCCTCTCCCGGGTGTCTAGTCCTTTTCCCTCTGAAGGTGGTGGGACAACCAGGAGGGCTTCCCCGCCTGATCTTAAGGCAGGGGCAGGTAGGGGCGTGCACGAAGGTAATTTTGGCATTTGGATTTGAGCCGAATCAAATATTTGAAAATTCAGTCCGATTCGGATCTGAATATACAAATGTCAATAAGATTCGCATCCGAAATACGAATTTGCGCAGATATCTTTGATGGGTTCGAATCTGATTTTTGAATTTTCGAATATCTGTGCACGTCCCTTGGGGCAGGCCAATATGGAAGGAAATTGTTCCTTTAGATATTAGGACCCCGAGCCATTTTGGGCTTTGTCAATCAACTCTTAACACCTCGAGTTGGGTTTGCTCTGCGTTGGCAGGTGATTCAGTTTTCACTTAGTCACATCTCTGGAGTGCTAAGTCCTGAAATGAAGTGTCTGGGTATATTTTGGTCCTGACGGGTCCTTTGAGGTCCTGACACGAATGTCTGGCTTGAAAAGGGTTGCCAAGAAACAACGTCCATCGTCCCTTTCGGCCTTCCTCTCGCTTCTCCACCGTGACCGATGCGGACTTCCAGATTTATCGCCCTTTAATCGTCATTTCTTGGAGCATTTGGGTATTTCCCACCCTGTCCTGAATGTTTTAAAACATCAGGCACGGAGGGCATTGCAGAGAGAAGGTGTTTCTGATGTCCAAACCTATTAAAAAACTCTGTTTATCCTTTTTGGAAAGCTGCCATAGTTTATATAGCAGCTCTATTAGGAAATTAAAAAGCATAAGCCTTGGAGAAACGCCTCGCTGAATCAGGAAACTGGGGCCCAGAGTTTAATTGGGTCTTGCACTCCTAATAAAAATAAAAAATCCTTTTCTTTGCCCTGAACTAGTTTTGCTGGGTGACACCCAATTCTTCTGTCTCCGCATTTTGCATAGCCGTTTGCTCATTTATTGAAAGATTCACACCTTGCCCCGTCGCTCAGAAATCCTGTGGAGCGGTCACCATAATGAAATAATAGAGTAATATATTGATTTTTAGCTTGTGGATGCTAACGGCCTTGAGGCGCTTTCAAAGCAAGCGAGCCCTGGGTAGGAGGAGGCGTCGCGAGGCCTTCTTTGTGGCGGCCCCTTGGTCAAGCGGAGCTGCGCGGGGGCACCGGCTTCATAGGGCGGTTGCGGGTATGGGGCGGGATAGAAATGTAAATAAATAAATAAACAAATAAACATTTCTGTGAACTGGGGTGGGGGGGCAAGATGTGTTGCTTCTGTCTTTCCTATCCCTCCCCAGACGGCGCTCTCTATTCGGCCACGTCGAATAACTTCCTGGGGACCGAGCCCATAATCCTGCGGAGCTTCAAGAACCCGCTCAGGACGGAGTTTAAAGCATCCTGGCTGAACGGTAAGGCCGGATTTGAACCATCACGGGAGCCATCACTGATAAGGCCCCGTACCCTTGAGAAAGCTGCATTTGCGACGCTGTCTTCTTCCTGCTCTAGAGGCTGCCGGAGTCAGACGTCAAAATGCCAAAGCCCTATACCTCCAAGGGGGCTTGCCCTCATTCTAAAACAGGCATCCAGGGAGAGCAGCTTAAGGGGATGGAGGCATAGAAGAATGGGAAAGGGGCACGCAGTAGTAATAGGCCATCCCAGGTAGTAGCATTCCAAGGGCCTCTTCCTCAAAATGCCAAAGGAAAAATAACTTCCTTGAGTCGTTTGATAGGGCTAAAGAGGAGCTCACTCGGCCTCCCCCCATCCTTCGCCCTTTCTCCCCCATCCTTCCCTCTGGACCCCTTTCCCTTCTCCTGCCCCCCCCCCCCCAGTTTTGACCCTGCAAGGCCAGTGAGTTTTCAAAGCAACACGGAGCCCTTCGCTCTGAGCTAGACGCGGCATCATTTCGTCCAAGCCTATTTTATTTCCAAATAGAAGTTTCATCAATGTTTAGCCCCATTTCACGGGTTCCTTTGGGGAGCAGATAATTAGCCAACCAACCCCCCCCCCCCCCGCCGCACGCGTAACCTTCCGCCGTCGCTTGACGCCGCCAGGTGGCCCAGCGGAAGGTCGGCTCTTCCGTCTCTCCCTTTCCCCGGCAATTAGGGCAAAGTGAGTTTCAAACGGGGGGCAGAAGTGTTTTCATTTCGCCTGGGCGGGAGCAGACTCCGCACACCCCGGACAAAGGATTCCTTTTGGGTTTCCACGCCTGGTTGGATCCCTCGACGTTAATCTCTGTTGATTTCTGTTACGACCATCCCAAAAGCAACTTCAGTGCAAAGAACAGGATGGTTGGAACCCCAAGCCATGTCTCAAAATGAGCTGAATTTCGCCCTGTCTGTGTTCACAAAAACCTTGTGTGACATTTGGGGTTTTCCCTCTTTCATTGCCTCTCCATTCGGGACGTGCGCGAATGTTCAGAACATTCGAAGTTCGATCGAATTCGGACTTTAGAATTTGAATCGAATGTCCATACCTTCAAATGTAAGATTCGAACGGATTGTTCAGATCTTTAGAACCATTCCTACAACAGCCCTCAGAGGAAGCTAAACCTCAAAGGCTAACCCTACCCGCATAATACTCCTCTTGATGCATTCTAGGATGACATTAGCCAATAAAATGCCCACAAACACTGGTCTTTCGAGAAGGTGAGTGAGTAACCACCTCCCATCAGGTAACATGATACTCCACTTGATGCATGCTAGGATGACACTGGGTGTTTTCCCACTGTCACTAGAAGTACCCATTAAGTACCAATTAATGGGTACACAAATGCCATTACGTACCCATTAATGGGTACTTAACGGGTACTTTTAGTGACAGTGGAAAAACATCCCATTTGCCTTCTTTGCATGTTACACATTAGCCAATAAAATGCCCACAAACACTGGTCTTTCGAGAAGGTGAGTGAGTAACCACCTCCCATCAGGTAACACGTCCCATCTTTGCAGCCAGTTAGTTACCTGAGAGCACAGCCTCAGGTGCTTCTATGCAGACCTGTACCTTGCTTCTCCCCTTCCTCTTCCAGACCCCACCTTTGTGCACATGGCTCTCGGGCAAGAGGCGGACAGGGTTTATACTTTCTTCACTGAAACGGCCACCGAGTTTGAATTCTACGACCGGCTCCTGGTCCCGCGGGTTGCTCAGGTTTGCAAAGTGCGTGTTTAGATCCTTGGTTCCCTTTATAGGTGGTGGCTGTTGGATAATTGCTCAGGGTTTCTTTCTCTGTTTGGAAATTAAGAAAACGAATTGCTCAGGGCCAGAAATAATAATTAAAAAAGCAGGCGCAGAATAGCTGCCCGGAGAGGCCAGCCTACCCGATAGCTGTGTGTGCTGGAAGCAGGCAGAGACTCCCTATTCAGGCTCCCCGGCTTGGGCTGAAGAAGGTGAGAACGTCAATATGCCCCACTGGATGAGACCTAAGGACCATCTAGTCCAGCAACCTGGACTCCCATTGGCCAGCTAGGTGTACACAGAAGTCCACCAGGTTGCTCTGCTCATGGTCTCTCAGCAGCTGGACCTCAGAGGCCTGAGAACATAAGAAGTGGCCCATCTGATTGGACTTAAGGACCGTCTAGTCCAGTGGCCAACTAGGTCTATGTGGAACTCCACCAGCCTCTCTACTCACAATCTCTCAGCAGCTGGACCTCAGGAAGGAGACCACCTCCTCCTGCCATCGGGCCTGATAGCCA
This sequence comes from Aspidoscelis tigris stejnegeri, assembly GCA_023333525.1. Taxonomy (NCBI): domain Eukaryota; kingdom Metazoa; phylum Chordata; class Lepidosauria; order Squamata; family Teiidae; genus Aspidoscelis; species Aspidoscelis tigris. Next base: position 14,670,859 of record JALMGA010000014.1, on the reverse strand, counting down.
TGTGTAGGCCCGACCTGTCACTGGCTCTCACCTCATGGACCATCGGTGGTGCCCCATCCTTCACACCCAAGTCCCCCTCTTGCTCTCCAGCCTGTAGAACCGTCCAGCCCACTCTCTGGTCTCTTCAGGAGGCGCCTGGGATGGTGGAAACCCAAGGCTTTCCTGTTCCCTGTTCCGTCTGTCCACCCATACCCTTCACTGGCTACTCTAGGGGTCATGGCGGCCCTTCTGACCTAACTGCTTAAATCTTTTCTCCCCTCAACCTATCCAGGGCGACCTCGGGGGTCGCCGCACCTTGAAGAAAAGATGGAGCTCCTTCTTAAAGGCCACCCTCATGTGTTCCGACCCGGAAGCAGATTTCCAGTTCAACGTCCTACAAGACGTTTATGTCCTCAAGACTGGCGGCGGGGAGGGAACCCTCTTTTACGGGATTTTCACCCAGCAGTGGTAAGGTAGACCCTTCCCTCGCTCGGAAGCTCACGCGGTTTCCTCGGACCTGGCTTTTCCGATGGACATTTCCGCCCGGGCCTCGCTGACCGCTGAGTTTGCAGTCTTGACGGCCGGCAGGTTTCTACTCACGCCTCTCCGCCTTGGTGTAAAACAGTTGTAAGGCCCCGGCAGATCTCCCCATGGGCCCTGAGCCAACACAGACGCCGGGGCAATTTGCCTCCGCGTTGGCTTCTGCGGTCCCTGGTCCCGCTGTTTTCTCCTTTGATTCTCTGGCTGTTCGGCTCTCCCTTTCGTTCCCTTGTTTTGCCCAGATAAAAATAGAGGCGGGGAAAGGAAGCACAAAGCAGAGGCTGGTGAGGGATGAGACAGCAGGGTGCGAAGGCTTTGGCCTCAGGCATTATTTGTGGGGGTGGGGGGAGGACAGAAAGCCAAAATCTCAGCATTTTTTAATGGCTGTAGTATGCGCTGGACCCAAACCCAGGAGAAGGTTGAGGTTGTGAATGGAAAATATATAGGTTATGTAGATTTCACTCCTTCCTTCCTTCCTCCCTCCCTCCCTCCCCCTTCCTCCTTTCTCCATCCACCCACCCACCCACCCATCCATCCATCCATCCATCCACCTACATATCCACCCATCCATCCACCCACCCACCCACCCACCCACCCATCCATCCATCCATCCATCCATCCATCCATCCATCCATCCATCCATCCATCCATCCATCCACCTACATATCCATCCATCCACCCACCCACCCATCCATCCATCCATCCATCCATCCATCCATCCATCCATCCACCTACATATCCATCCACCCATCCATCCATCCATCCATCCATCCATCCATCCATCCATCCATCCATCCATCCATCCATCCATCCATCCATCCATCCATCCATCCCTTCTCTCCCAAAGGGGACAGTTGGACATCTCCTCCGTCTGCGTGTTCACGATGGAGGCCATCCAGAACACCTTCCTGAAAGGGAACTTCAGAGGGCCTTCCTCTGTCGAGAACCCCCACGTGAAGCGGGTGGTGCCCAGGAAGGACAGCCCGGACCCTCACCCGGGGGCCGTAAGTCCCTTTCTCTGCCCTCAGACCTGCTTTGGCCCTGATGCCCTTTGGGTCCTGCAAGAAGAGACGGTGTCCATTCGGTTTCCCTGCTAAGCTCTCATTTCCATGCTTTGCTTCCCAGTGTCTTGACCTTTCGGCCCGAAACCGGGGATTCAATTCCTCCCTGGACTTTCCAGACCAAGTCCTTCACTTTGTCCGGGATCACCCCCTCATGGACGACACCGTCCAGCCCCTGGGCAATCGTCCAGTGCTGCTGAAGAAAGGAGTGCGATACACACAGCTCGTGGTTGACCAGGCCCGAGGCCTGGACAACACAACCTACGATGTCCTTTTTCTAGGGACGGGTAAGATGGCCTCCCCTTCTTCACTCGGCTCCGGGTGCGTGGAAAGAAATTTTGGGAGTAATACTGTATTTATATTAGGGGTGGGCACGCATTCTTTCTTTCTTTCTTTCTTTCTTTCTTTCTTTCTTTCTTTCTTTCTTTCTTTCTTTCTTTCTTTCTTTCTTTCTTTCTTTCTTTCTTTCTTTCTTTCTTTCTCCCTTCCTCCCTCCCTCCCTCCCTCCCTTCCTTCCTTCCTTCCTTCTTTACTTATTTATATTTCTATCCCACCCCATACCCAAAGGTCTCAGGGCAGGTTACAACCTTTAAATTCCAGCATATCAAAAAACCTATATTAAGACAACAACAACAGCCATCACAACGTTTAAAAATCCAACGTGTTAAAAACAACGCAATATCCGTTGAACCAGTAGTGTTTCCAGTGGGGGTAAAACATAACCAACATCTAGCTGAAGGCCGTCTGTACACATCTATATGCATCGTGTAGTTATCCTGTATGCAACCCATTCCCCCCCCCCCCGTATTGATCCGTACAAACGAGTACGGATGTGGGAAAGATACGTAACTTCAAGTAGGCGAATGTCCAGATAATTCGAACAAATATATCCGAAATCCAAAATTTCTTCGAATCTTTAAATTTGAATTTATGGACATTCGATTTGAATTCAGATATTTGTGCGTACCTCTAAAGTATATAAAGTGACTGGCGAGGGAGTCTGGATGGTTTCAAGAAAGGGCAAGGTAGATTCATGCACACACTTCACAGGGTCTTTGTTGTGGGGGGAAGAACAGAAGGTTTGTAAGTCCCCTTAAGAGTGAGAACAGAAGGTTTGCCAGCAGCTTTGAGTCCCCGTAAATGGTTGAGGAAAGCAGGGTAGAAAAGCCAACTCCTCCTCCTCCTTCTCCTTCTTTTCTTCCTTCCTTCCCCCCCTCTCTGTTCTCCGTAATTGTTCTCTAAACATGTGTTAAATTTCCGGCAGATAAGGGCTATTTGCACAAAGTGGTGAGCTGCCACGGGGAGATTTGGATGATGGAAGAAATCCAGCTGTTCCCCTCACCGGAGCCCGTGCGAATCCTCCATCTGTGCCGTCGGAAGGTAACACATCTGTCACCCTTGCCTCCTCCTCAGCCCATCCGTCTCCTTCCCTGCCTTCCAGTTGGACTCCCTCCTTCGCCCTTGGGCCGTTCACCCACACCCCTGCGCCTCTTGCTTTCAGGGCCTCCTCTTCGCGGCGTCCCCGTCCCGGCTGGTCCAGCTGCCCATCGCCTCTTGTGGCTGGTATAAACACTGCTTGGATTGTGTGCTGGCTAGGAGCCCCTACTGCGCCTGGTCGCTGCCTCTACGCCGCTGTGTCCTGACGCTTGACCGGCAAGGGAGCTCAGAGTGAGTAAAACCCTCTCCCTCTGGCCACAATGGCCGTCGGACGTTGGCGGGAGATTAAAATACCAAAATATAACTATAATGTAAATTAGGCATGTGCAGAAATGTGTGGCGACATTCGCAGTTCGGCTTTGAGGCTCGGCGGACTTGCGCTAAGAGGCCGGACCACCTCTCCCCCATCTTGCCTCCCCTCGTCTGCCCCGCCGCGGAGGAACGCGCTGTTCTCTCTGCCTCTCCTCCCAGCGGCGTCCCCGCTTGCTCCGAAGCCCTCAGCCTGTGGATTTTCAAGGTTGAATGACAATGCTTTCCAAGTGCCTGGCGCGCAGCTGAGAGCGTTTTGTGCCCGATGCAGTATTTATAATCCATGTGCCGCTCTCTCTTCCTTCCTTCCTTCAGGGAGCTGATTCAGAGTGTCAGGAGTGGAGACGCCTCCACGTGTCCACAGACGGGTAGGGTTATTTATTTATTTGTTTGTTTGTTTCTCTTTTTTTGAACATAAAGCAAAAGAAGCAGCCAGAGGGGGATTTGGGGGACGGCAAGTTAGCTTAACCCTAGCGCTTTGCCATCTGACGACCCCTTCTCTGTCGGTGCGATCGGACTGAACTTTTTTAGGTCTAGTGAAGCACAGAGGCTGCGGAGCCGGAAATAGGAAAGAGGCCGTGGAGAGAGAAAGAAAGGGAGGGAGGGAGGGAGGGAGAGAGGAAGAAAAAAAGAAAGAAGGGAAGAGAAGGGGGGAGAGGCAGCAGCAAAATATTTAAAGAGCAGAACGCATTAAAATTTCAGTGCCCCCAAAGCAGAGCCCAATGTGAGGTAGGTGGGGCTGTGAGAGCTCAGAAGAGAGCTGTGACTAGCCCTAGGTCACCCAGCTGGCTTCTTGGAGGAGTGCAGAACCAAACCTGGTATTCCCAGATAAGAGTCCAGCTCCCTAACCACTAGACCGAGGAATAACTGTCTCACTGTCCTTGTTTTCCAGACACGAAGATCAAAAAGTACCTCGCCAACCCCGGGAGCAGCCGAGGCCTGAGTTGCAGCCTGCTCTCCAACCTGGCCGACTCCGTCTGGACCCTGAACGGAAGCCGCCTGCCAGAGGACGACACCAAATACCTCTTCCACCCCGGGGGGGTCGTGGTTTTCGACCTGACGGACGCTGACGTGGGGCTCTATGAGTGTCACTCAGTCGAGAAGGCTGGCGATAGAAAATTCCGCCTGACCGTCTCGGCCTACCGCCTCCAGCTCTGGCCAGGGAGGGGTCCCCTGGCCGGCGCTGAGGGCGAGAGGCCTAGCCAGGCCTGCGCCATCTCGGCAGCGCCAAAGAGCAGGTCCTCTGCCCTTGCCAAGGCCGAACAGCCAGTGAGACAGGAGCAGCCGTGGAGAATCCAGGGCCTGCTGTTCACACTGACGATCTTTGGTTCGCTCTTTGCCTTCCTTTTCATCTCTCTCTTGTCCTGGAACATCTACAAAGGTCACCTTACCGCACCCTGGAAATCCGCCAGCCGGCGAGCTGAAGCCGGAACCGTGGCCAGGCGAGCCAGGTCCGAGCCAGGCCTTGACCCGGCACCTGCGGGTCTGAAGCCGGTGGGCGAATGGGACCCGCTCCATGACGGGGGTCGCGCCAAGCCAAAGTGCAGTCCCAGCAAAGGGGGAAGCGTCTGCAACCTCTCCAGCTGCCTGACCCCGGAAGATGTCCAAATCCCAGCCAGGGCCTGCGAAGCGTGACAGGGCATCACGTAGAAGTCCAACAGGAAGAGTTCTACCTCCTTTTTTGGGGTGGTGGTTGTTGTTAAGGTGTTTAAATTCAGAAGTTGTGGGCCTGTTTGCAGGCTCCATTCCCCCCCCCGCCCCGCCTTCTCTCCCTTCTCGGTGCTGTTTTTGGTGCTTTACTTTTTTAAATTAAACTTATTTTGAGAGTTTCTCCTCACCTTCTTCGCTTTGAAGCACGTCCTTCGTGACGCAAACTCTCCGTCGGAAATTGATGTTCATTTTGCGGGAAAACAGCAACAGGTGCCTATAGCGTTCCTTTCCCCCAGAGACGGCCGATGGGCGCAGCTGTCGACGGGCGCACCGAGGCCAGGCTGATTTGGGGGACTTCTAATAGCAAGTGCTTGGCACGCCGCCACCGTTAGATCAGAGCAGCCCAGAAAAGGTGGGATGGACCCGGAAGGGGCTTCAAATGCTCAATTCAAATCGGATTTGGTTTAAATTCAAATTTAAAAGATTCAAATCGAATTGAGTTTTCGAGTAGGGCCTTAGAGGCTCATCTGATCTCCTTGGTGAGCTCATATAAGACAAGGCCGTCATACCAGCATCTTGGTCCCAAGTTGTTTAGTGCTTTATGGGTTAAGATACTCAGTTTAAATTGTGGCTGGAAAGAAGTTGGTAGCCCAGATGTAGCACAGTTGCCCATGCTGGAGTGTACAGCATTTATGGGTCGCTTTTCTCCATGTGGTCTGCATTGTGGGCCTCCTAAATATCCATGTTCCCACCACGGTTGGCCCCCAAATCCAACCATTGGCCGCCGGAACAGCTGCTTTCTTGGTATGTGGTCGTGAGTTCAGGCGGAAATTAAAATTAGAAACCGATCTCATGCCTGGCTGTCTAGGAAGAGAAGCAAACTCTTCAACCTGGCTTGAAAACGGGTACTTGGAGGAGAGGGAGGGAATGCCAACCAGAATTTGGTCAAAGGGGTGCAATGGGAAACCTCCTTTCCAGCCCAGCCGCATGGGGGCCTGACTCGGAAAACAGGGAACCAGAGGACACCTATCACACAGAGTCACACCAAAGGGGCTCCTCTGTGTTCCCTGATGGCCTGGTTGATTTATCCAACAGGGAAGAATTGCCTTTCGTCAGCAGAAGGTGGTTAGAAGAGGGCAAAGGCGGGAGAACTTGCTCAGAAGCGCAACAGACGATAGTCCGCCTCCAGATGGCTGGGCATTCTGGCTAGGAAACGAGAATGCGGGAAATCCCGTACAATTACCACCTCTTAGCCAGGCAGTACCGTAGCCGGTACCGTCTTCATGCATTTTAACTGGCGCGGGTCAGTTCTCATTGTCACTCCCGTGCATGCGGGGGACCCTCTTTCAGCCTCCACACATCCGCGATCATGCTGGTTCTGTCCGGAAGGTAAGTAAAAACATGCTATTGTTGGAAACCCCTCAGCCTAGCACTGGGCTTTCCACTGAACAGCTTTGGCCCCATTTTGGGGGAGGTGAGAGCGATATCCCCTCCACACACACACAGAAATGGCCCCTTTCCCTAGTAGTTAGGGCTAGACTGTTTTGGATTCTACAAGACAAAGTGGCATTATTTTCAAGGCAGATCTCATTTTACCACCCAAAGATGGACTTGGCTTACCGTCCTTGGAAACTAGGCCAAACGAGTCCCTTCCTTGACCTACAAGCAGTTGGCCTATCTGGTATCAAGAGCTCTTTTTTAGAAACTAATTATATGACATGTGGCAAATTGTGTTAATTGGGTCACCATTCACACACACACACACATTGTCCTCAAGGCGAAAGCAAAAGGAGCCGTTTATTGTAAGGCTCTGCACAATTTTTTTTTGACATTCTGTTTGAATCGAATACCCGAAAATCCCGATTCTTTTAAATTTGAATTTAACAAGATTCGATTTGACATTTGCCGGATCTCAGCGCTTTGAAGTGGTATGTATGTCAAAAGCCTACATCCTATGGATGCCATAACATTCAATTTGTACACACCCCTTTTGGATCCAGAGGGGACTCTCTTCTGGCATTTATTTTTTAACTTTTTTAGAAATAAATTTATTAAAACAGTCAGTACAAAGACCGGATAAGAAACGTACAAATCAGATGGTGGGTGTTTTTCCACCACACTCCTTTAATCCGGATCTAAGAAGATCTGGATCTATGGAATGGGTACTTCCCTTAATCCGGATCTAGAAGGCAACTTCGGAGGGATTTTGGAGCTGCCTTCGGAGGGACTCTGAAGTCTTGACTTTGGGGCACTCCCCCCATGGGTGCCTCCCCCATCCCCGAGCCTCCCCTAGACCCCATTGCTGGATTGTAGTGGAAACAGGCTCCTTACAATCTGGATTTTAAGGCAGAAGACCCCATCTACACAAAAACCGAATTATAGGTCCTGAAGGACCCATAATGATCCGGATTTACCTAGCTGTGGTGGAAACGAATGTGTCCCTAATGGGGTCTGTGGTGGAAATGGGGTCATCTGGCTCTCAGTCAAATGGGTCCTTAATGGGTGCTTCAATGGGTACTTAGTGACAGTGGAAAAATACCCGGTGTCTATAGAGTGATACAAATAACATATAAAACAAAGGCATATATATTTGTTATATATATATAGTTCCATTATTAATGCTATTGTGCAAAATTGATAAAGGTACCACCTGGAGGCGTTCACAAAAAAAGGTTGCCGGACCGCGAGAGGATCCAAGCCCTGTGAATAACCTTGCATTTTTTCACACATAGTAGCAACATATCCCAGTTACGGATGTGCACAAATGGGGTTTGTTTGTTTTTGCATTCCAATTTGAGTGAAATTCGATTCGATTGCAGCGGAAACAGATTCGAATCCAACACGTCTGGATCTATTCGTTCGGATGTCAGACTCGAATTTGAAAATGCAAATGTCATATTTAAAGATAACAAACGTCGACAACATTCATATGTGTTGTGCATACCTGTGCGCATTTCCTACGCATCCCGTTTTCGTTCCGTATTATAAGCGCAAATGTGCGCAGATACGTACGATATTCGTACAGATACATATGTGTCTGTACCTTCGAATGATTCCAATGCCTAAATTCAAATGTGAAGACATTAGATCCAAATTCAGATGTCCACATTTGCGCAACTTTGATCGCATTTCCAATGCTTAGTATATTCGTGCACATTGTTAATATTTCTAATAGAGTGGGCAGAACCGGCTTCCAAAATTCATCGGATTAAATTGGCGTGGACGCAGCTTTCCTTTCTTCTCTCCCAGCGTCTCTGTCCGTATCCAGAGAAGGTGATTTCCCGCTTTCACCCGAAAGCTGACTCCAGTTTCCGGGATCCTTGCATCTTTAACCGCGATCTGGGAAAACGCCCTGGGAGCAAAAGATACCCTGGCATTCCGGGCGCTTCCGGGAGATGGAGCTACCGAGCCGGCGAGGAAAAAAAGGGACCTTGGTTGGAAACTGTGGTCAAGTCAGAAGAAATGTGACCGAAATGGAGCGGAGTTGGGAGAGGAAGGAAGAGAATTTTTTCTGGTTTTTTTTTCCCCTTTAGATGAAAAAAAAAATGAAAATTGGAGAACAAAGAAGACAGCTGAACAAGCCTCGGGGAAAGGGACACCCGGTAAGCGGCTTCACTTTTACCCTTCTCCGCTTTGGAAATCTGGGAGGGAAGGAGAAAGATCCCTGCAATAAAAAGAAAGGAGAGAGGGAAGGAGGGAAGGAGGGAGGGAGCAGGAAATCTCTCTGTTGTGTTTCCACAAAGTTCTCTGGTCCCTGCTAGAACCTGGGCAGAGAAGAGAGCGGATCCTTGTAGGGAAAGGGTGGCAGCCGTGAAAAGCGACAGTGTTTCAGCCTTCCCCATGGGCAGGTAGGTTTTCTCATCCATCTCTCCTTTTTTCTCTCTCTCTTTCTTCCTTCCAGACACGCCTCCCCCAAGCGCCTCTACTCGCTTCCTAGGAGGCTCCAAAAGTGAGATCCCGGAGGATATTTAAGCAGCGGCGGTGGTGTCCGGATACAGAGGAAGAAAGGAAGCAGGAGAAGGAGAAAAGAAGGAAGGAAGGAAGGAAAGAAAGAAAGAAAGAAGAGCTGGGGAAGAGAAGCAGCTTGAAGATGGGGTGAGGGAGAAAAAGAGGGTGGATTTTGATTGTGTGGCATGGGAGGTGGGGGAATGCTTTTGAAGATGTGTGAGTCTGTAGCGTGTGTGGGTTGGGTGTTAAAGATGGCATGAATGGATGCCAGCCGGGGTGGTGGACTCCATGTGAACCCCACAGTGGGGAGGTTCCAGGTTGTGGGGGTCTGTGGTGTAGAGGTGGCGGCCACCACCTATGGAGGGGATTTGTCTTCCATGTCCAGCAGTGGTGGTGACGGCTTTCCATGGCTTGGGGAGCAATTCCCACGCCCCACATGAGGACACCCGCTTGCCCCTCCTCGCCTGGCCACCCTTGGAGGAAGGGAAGATGCCATGGGCTCCATGCCTTGTCTTCTTTGCCCGGCTTGGCTAGGAGCTTTGTGCAAAATCCGGCTGGGAGGGTCTTCTCCCAGGAAAGAGCGTGGCCAGACCTTTTGTGGAATGACTTTTTGGGGGTGCTGGAAGGAGGAAGAAGAGGAGGGAGAGGAAGAGGAAGGCAACTGGAGGAGAACAGAGGACCGTGATGGGCTGGAGTTCTTTTCTGTCTCCTCTCTCCGGAACCAGGGCGGTGCTGGGTGTTTCCCCCTTTCCCGGGCACTCCGGCTACTGCGTGTGGCTTTTGGGGAACCCCTCAAAGTGTGGGGACACCCCCAGCTGGATCCCAGAGGGCAGGATCCGGTGGTAGTCTTTCCACAGGCTGGTCTCCTCTGTCACACCGTGTCAGAAGTTCGCGAGACATGGAAACAGGGCGGCCTGTGTGTGTGTGTGTGTTACCAGAAAGGCGGTCTTGTCTCATCCAGCACCGGTCCTAATTTATTTATTATCTCTCCATGCTCTTCTTGCCTTACGGCACCCAAAAGTAGGTTACGGAGAGAAAGCCACGTACGAGGGGAACTCGAGATGTAGGATTCGAAGGCAGAGAACCAGACACACCCCAGAGCCAGATCTAGGCTTTGGGAAGGGGCCGGGTGGACGGGGCGACCTTCCGCAGGACACTCGAACCAAGCCGCCGCTGCCGGTGTGACCAGAGCTTTAACTGGAAAGGAAAACGTACCAGTGGAGGCTTGCAAAGGTGTTAAGAACCAAGGGTGGCACTAGTTGGGCTATCTGGGAATACTGGGTTTGATTCCACCCTCCTCCACGAAGCCAGCTGGGTGGCCTTGGGCTAGTCATGGCTCTCTTCTGAGCTCCGACAGCCCCACCCGCCACACAGGGTGTTTGTTGTGGTGGGAAGAACAGAAGGTTTGTCAGCAGCCCTGAGTCCCCTTGAATGGGTGAGGAAAGCTGGGTAGAGAAGCCAACTCTTCTTCTTCTTCCTCCACGATGCCAGCTGGGGGACCTTGGGCTAGTCACAGCTCTCTTCTGAGCTCTTACAGCCCCACCCGCCTCAGAGGAGCCTGGCTGGATCAGGCCACAGCCCATCCAGTCCATAAGGACCTCAGAGGAACCCTGATGGATCAGGCCGCAGCCCATCTAGTCCATAGGAACCAAAGAGGAGCCCTGCTGGATCAGGCCACAGCCCATCCAGTCCATGAGAACCTAAGAGGAGCCCTGCTGGATGAGGCCACAGCCCATCCAGTCCATAAGGACCTCAGAGGAGCCCTGCTGGATGAGGCCACAGCCCATCCCATCCAGCCTCCCATCTCACACTGTGGCCCACCAGTTCTGGGCATCTCCAGCAGAAGATGAAGGTGAAACCTTCCCCTGCTCTCCACTCCCTGCCAGTGGCCTTCAGAGGCCTCCTGCCTGCCTCTCCAACCTGGAGGCGGTACCCGGGCATCCATTACAGCAGCCATTGACAGGTGATTCTCGCAGGTGGATTCGTTTTCTTTCTTTCCTCTCCCACCCGAAGGCCAGATCTCCCAAGACCCCTCTGGAGCATCTAAAACCAAGGTGCATTTAAAAAGCCCAGCTCCGTAAACCTGCCACTGTCGGAGTTTGGATTCAGATCTTGGCCTCTGCGTAACAACCGGAGTGACGTTCAAATCCTCCCCGTGTTTAAACCGCCTGCCTTGTTCCCGTACCTGGTATCCATGGTTGCTTAATCTGCCGGAGACAAAGAAACTGTGGTTAATTAACGGGTTCCGCACTTAATTGCGCAGCTGTGAGCGAAGGGCACAGACCCGGCTCCGTGTGCACATGGGTGGAGAGATGACTCAGAAGCATTGTGTTCGCGGCCGCTCGAATCCGCGCCGGTGCGCGGAGCCCGCCCAGAGAGGATGTGGCTCTTGAAAACCAGGGCCTCCGCCGTTTGCACGGGAAGGGCGAGGGGAACCGGGGAAAATGGGGGGCGCGGGTCTGAACAGAAAGGCAGCACCCTTTTTCCCTGAACAGGGCAGGGATGGGAGGGTTGCCTTTGAACATTCCGTGGCCACCACAGGCCTCATAGGGGCCACATTGCTTTAGAGCAAAAGCAAAAACCTATGGCATTGTTTTGAGCATTGCCCCTGCATGGGTGTTCTCTAGACTCATGTGTCAAGGGACCCACACCTCACCCACCCACCCTAGGAATCACACTTCACCAGCCCCCCCCCCTTAATCCGGGGTATCGGTTTTCCAACGGGATGGAAGATATCCGTGCAATGCACAGTATACGTCTGGTGGCGGCTGCCAGGGCTGGAAGGTTAAAAAGAGATATAACTGGGGGAGGGGTCGATTGCCCCCTCTGAGGCCTGCATTTTTTGGGTGGGGGGCACCAAGCAATGGAGTAGGGGCGTGCATGAAACATATGTATCTGTACACATTTGCGCAAATGCGCAGATATGTATGACACGCAGAGTGTTGTCAACGCCCGTATCCACAGATTCGAATCTAACGTTCCAACAAATCGGTTCATATGGATCCATTTTGAATCGGATTTTGTTCCATCGGGATCCTAAGCATTCAAATCAGTTCGAACGTTTTGGCATTCGATTTGAATCAAATTCACGTGCCAAAAAACAACAACCACATTCATGTGCATCCCGACAATGGAGGGAATCAGAGCGGCTCTGAGCCCCGCATTCCAGGGCTAGGGGTGAGGATGAGGCCTTCCTTCCAGACTCATCCTGAATTCGTACTTGCGCCTTTCCCGGGTCACTTTCCTGCAAAAGGGCGCCTAAAATTCCTCTTTTGGATATCACCAATGTTGTTCCTTAAAAACTCTCTTCTTCGGGGCAGGAATGCCGGGAGAAGCATTGGTGCTCCGTGGCGCATGCGATTTTTCCGGGACTACGGTTCTGCTGTGCTGGACCGGCGGTGCCGGGGGAACAGATACCGCACGCTTTGGTCCAGCACACCTCTCCAGTGATACGCATGGTACGAGAAGGTGGCTGGGGGTCTCCGTCAGCAGGCGCATGCATCAAGAGAGACGTGGCCCACAGGCCCAGCTTGGAGCATGAGGACCTGTGGCTGATGTGGGCGAAGCGGAGAGGCCGATACGGACCTCTCCGGCCCACCAGATCCGAGGCAGCAGCGGCATGTTCTTCTCGCTCCGCTCCCGCTGGCCCCTTCCCCGTCTCAGGCAGGCAGCCCATTGGCTAGGAGGGCTAGCCAAGAACGGCCAATCAGCACGTCCCGTCTCCTCTCACGCCCCCTTTCAACACAGCAGGGAGGCGGGAGGGGAGGGGAGGGCTTGGCTGGGCTAGACGGGGAAGGGGAAAACTATCTGCGGTCCAGGCATGCTGCAAGATGCCAATTGGAGGCCAGAGAGGGAGGGAGGGAAGGAGGGAAGGAAGGAAGATTCCCCAGCAATCTCTCTCCCCCCCCCCACCCCCAGCAGTTGGTTATGGAAGACAAAAACAGCTGAGCATGCTGGGAAGGCTGCCTCCTGTTTGGTCTAGTGGTTAGGGAGCTGGACTCTTATGTGGGAATACCAGATAAGGTGAAGGTTCTGCCTTTGTCTCCTGCTTGAGATGCCCAGAAGCCACTGGTGGGCCACTGGGTGAGATGGGATGCTGGACTAGATGGACTGTGGCCTGATCCAGCAGGGCTCCTCTGAGGTTCTTATGGACTGGATGGGCTGTAGCCTGATCCAGCAGGGCTCTCCTGAGGTTCTTATGGACTGGATGGGCTGCGGCCTGATCCAGCAGGGCTCCTCTGAGGTTCTTATGGACTGGATGGGCTGTGGCCTGATCCAGCAGGGCTCCTCTGAGGTTCTTATGGACTGGATGGGCTGTGGCCTGATCCAGCAGGGCTCCTCTGAGGTTCTTATGGACTGGATGGGCTGTGGCCTGATCCAGCAGGGCTCCTCTGAGGTTCTTATGGACTAGAAGAGCTGTGGCCTGATCCAGCAGGGCTCCTCTGAGGTTCTTATGGACTGGATGGGCTGTGGCCTGATCCAGCAGGGCTCCTCTGAGGTTCTTATGGACTGGATGGGCTGTGGCCTGATCCAGCAGGGCTCCTCTGAGGTTCTTATGGACTAGAAGAGCTGTGGCCTGATCCAGCAGGGCTCATCTTAGGTTCTTATGGACTGGATGGGCTGTGGCCTGATCCAGCAGGGCTCCTCTGAGGTTCTTATGGACTGGATGGGCTGTGGCCTGATGCAGCAGGGCTCCTCTGAGGTTCTTATGGACTAGAAGAGCTGTGGCCTGATCCAGCAGGGCTCATCTTAGGTTCTTATGGACTGGATGGGCTGTGGCCTGATCCAGCAGGGCTCCTCTGAGGTCCTTATGGACTAGATGGGCGTGTCCTGGGTACCATCTCCACATTGGAGAGGCAGGCAGGACGCCTCTCACGGCCATTTGCAGGAACTCTAGAGGAGGTGAAGGTTTCGCCCTCATCCTCCACCGGAGATGCCCAGAAGCAACTGGTGTCCACTGGGCGGAATAGACCAAGATGGGCTCCTCTTCTCCTTCTTCCTTCCGCAAGGTCTTCCTCCAAGGTTGCCTTGCACGGGAAGCCGTTGCTATAGCCGCTGATGGTGTCACGAGGATCTAGAGACAGGCGAAGCGGAACATCGAGGAAAAAGGGAAGCCACAGAGAAACCCTCTCCCTTTTGTCTCTCCCTTTTGGCTTCCCTTGCGCAAAACGCCCGTTTCGCTCATCCTTTTATCTCGCGGTCCTCTTGGCGTCTGTGTGTTCAAACAGCACCAGAGGGGACAGAGACCTCTGGATTGGCCTCGTGCCGCCTTCCTCTCCCCGCTTGGCAGAAGGCGCCCTCTCTTTATTCCAGGCGCACAAAGCCCTCCAAAGAGGATGGCCGTTTTCGGCGTGCGGCACTGAGAAGGCGGCGATGGAGAGAAAGGAGCCCCTAACCTGTGAGCCATGGCACGGTGCTATTTTTAAACCGACGGAGCTGCCCGGGCAAGGAAAGGTGGGCGTTTTCTATCACGAGTGCGCACTGAGTTTTCCTTTGCGCATTCCCACCTCTTGCAGAAATGGGACAGGTTTCCTAGCTTCGTCTTAGCTACGTCCCTGGACTCCGGTTCCCCTTGGCTGGCTCAGGGTGAAACACCTTGAACCGCAATACGGGATACGTCCGAAGGGGCGATAGGTCGCTCATGTTGGCGTTGGACCCGACCAGTCCTGTGGCTCCGGACTCGCACCAGTTTTTGAAATGGCACAGGGTGTCCCTGATTGGTCCGAAGAACGGGACCAGAAGGTTCCGCTGGGCCAGCGAATTGGGTCCCCCATAGTACATGAGGATAGGACTCACTGGGCTCTGTGGGTCTGTTTGCCACACCCTAGTATAGCAGTAGTTCCTAGGAGCGGTAGGGGCCTTAGAACATCAGAGGAGCCTTGTTGGATCAGGCCACAGCCCATCCAGTCCATAAGAACCTAAGAGGAGCCCTGTTGGATCAGGCCACAGCTCATCTGGTCCATAAGAACCTCAGAGGATCCCTGCTGGATCAGGCCACAGCCCATCCAGTCCATAAGAACCTAAGAGGAGCCCTGCTGGATCAGGCCACAGCCCATCTAGTCCATAAGAACCTAAGAGGAGCCCTGCTGGATCAGGCCGAAGCTCATCTAGTCCATAAGAACCTCAGAGGAGCCCTGCTGGATCAGGCCGAAGCTCATCCAGTCCATAAGAACCTCAGGGGAGCCCTGCTGGATCAGGCCGCAGCCCATCCGGTCCATAAGAACCTCAGAGGAGCCCTGCTGGATCAGGCCACAGCCCATCTAGTCCAGCATCCCATCTCGGATGGTGTCCCGCCAACTGCTTCTGGGCATCTCAAGCAGAAGACCTTCCCCTGTTCTTGACTCCCTCAAATGGCCTTCAGAGGCCTCCTCCCTGTTTGTCCAACCCAGAGGCAAATGAAGAGCCCGGGAACTCTTGACCCGGGTCCGTTTCCGACATCTGGATGCTTTTCCTTCCTTCTCTTCCCTCTCTTCCTCCTCTGTTTTGGCTGCCGGTTAACAGTCAGCCTTTCCCGTCTTCCCAGGAGGTGAGCCACCCGCCATACTGCCGAGGACGTGAGGTCCGGGACCAGGGAAGAGACCGCAGTGCAGTTGATGGGCGTTCGGCCTTTGTCCTAACCACCCGCCTCGATACTAACCAATGTCCACCTTTAGGTAACGTCTTGCCTTGACCTCCCTCCTCTAACTCCAACTAAACCTCTCCTTCCTCTTTCAACCCTGCCCATCTTTCTAGTGTCTGACTCCTGGCTGACTGCATGAGCATCTCTATGGCTCCCTCTGTGCAGTTTTCTTGGCAGGGATACAGGAGTGGTTTGCCATTCCCTAATTCAAGGGAGAGGCTGAGGATCGAACTGGCAACCCTCTGCTTCCCGTGCGCCTCTGAGCTAACGACCACTTCTGGACTCCGTGGGCCCCTTTACACAGTTTTCTGGGCAGGGATACAGGAGTGGTTTTCCATTCCCCAAGGCAGGGGAGAGGCTGGGGGTTCACCCTGCAACCCTCTGCTTTCCAGGCCATTTTGCATAACCTCTGAGCCCCTCCTAGAAACGATATAGTGCCTGTTAACTAAAGTCACCCGCCCTCCAGAGTTTGGGAAAGTTCAGTTTTATCTGGATTGTCATAGCTAGGACCTTTAGGTCTGTGAGCCAGTTTGGTCTAGTGGTGAAGGAGCCGGAGTTTTATCTGGGAATACCAGGTTTGATTCTGCTGTCCCCCATGAAGCCAGCTGGGTGGCCTTGGGCTAGTCATTTTGTCCTTCTGAGCTCTCACAGCCCCACCTGCCTCTCAGGGTGTCTGTTGTAGAGAGAAGAACAGAAAGTTTGTCAGCCGCTTTGAGTCCCCTTAAATGGGGGAGAGAAGCAGGGTAGAAAAGCCAACTCTTCTTCCTCCATGAAGCCAGCTGGGTGACCTTGGGCTAGTCACAGCTCTCTTCTGAGCTCTCACAGCCCCACCTACCTCACAGGATGTGAAGAACAGAAGGTTTGTCAGCCACTTTGAGTCCCCTTAAATGTGTGAGAGAAGCAGGGTAGAAAAGCCAACTCTTCTTCCTCCATGAAGCCAGCTGGGTGACCTTGGGCTAGTCACAGCTCTCTTCTGAGCTCTCACAGCCCCACCTACCTCACAGGATGTGAAGAACAGAAGGTTTGTCAGCCACTTTGAGTCCCCTTAAATGTGTGAGAGAAGCAGGGTAGAAAAGCCAACTCTTCTTCTAAGTGGATTACAAAAGGGGGATCTTTCTGCAGTCTGTACTTTTGAGGTGTTGGGAATTTCTGAAACGAGTTCTTTTGCTGCCGGTTGACTTTTCCTGGTATCCCCAAATGTCCCCCAGGGAACAGCCGATTTTCAGCACCCGCGCCCACATTTTCCAGATCGATCCGGCCACGAAGAGGAACTGGATCCCGGCGAGCAAGCATGCCTTAACCGTCTCCTACTTCTATGATGCCACCCGGAACGTCTACCGGATCATCAGCGTGGGAGGCACGAAGGTGAGGTCCCAGAGCCGTGCTGGCTGCGCCCCTTCATCCTCGCTGAACTGTCCTGTCCTCTGTGGGGAGAACAGAGGGCTTGTCAGCCACTTTGAGTCCCCTTAAGAGCGGGAACAGAAGGTTTGTCAGCCACTTTGAGTCCCCTTAAGAGCGGGAACAGAAGGTTTGTCAGCCACTTTGAGTCCCCTTAAGAGCGGGAACAGAAGGTTTGTCAGCCACTTTGAGTCCCCTTAAGAGCGGGAACAGATGGTTTGTCAGCCACTTTGAGTCCCCTTATGAGCGGGAACAGAAGGCTTGTCAGCCACTTTGAGTCCCCTTAAGAGTGGGAACAGAAGGCTTGTCAGCCACTTCGAGTCCCCTTAAGAGCAGGAACAGAAGGCTTGTCAGCCACTTTGAGTCCCCTTAAGAGCAGGAACAGAGGGCTTGTCAGCCACTTTGAGTCCCCTTAAGAGCAGGAACAGAGGGCTTGTCAGCCACTTTGAGTCCCCTTAAGAGTGGGAACAGAAGGTTTGTCAGCCACTTTGAGTCCCCTTAAATGGGTGAGAAAAGCAGGGTTGAAAAGCCAACTCTTCTTCACAAAGAAAAGGGCACGCAAGAGGGCCTTTTCTGTGGTGGCCCCCCAGACTCTGGAAATGTCCCCCATCTGGAGGTTTACCATGCACCTGGTCAAAATCTCCAGGCTTTTAATGGGTTATATATTAAAGATGTTGCCCTGGGAACTCTTGGCCAAGGGGTGGGGTATAAATCCTTGAAGAAATAAATACCGGGCTGACCTTGCCCGTGTTCTCTGACCCCTTCAGGCCATCATCAACAGCACCATCACGCCCAACATGACCTTCACGAAGACCTCGCAGAAGTTCGGCCAGTGGGCGGACAGCCGCGCCAACACCGTCTACGGCCTGGGCTTCGCCTCCGAGCAGCACCTCACCCAGGTGAGAGGCTACCTGGGAGACGGCCACGCTGGCTTTGTTTTGTAAATCCGACGCCCCGCTGGCCTTCCACGCCTCCTTGGCCCTTCCCGGAGTTCTGAGCACCCTTCGAAGTGGCTTGGGAAAGTCTGGTTCAGGGGAAGTGGGCGGGGCAGGGAGGGGAGGGGAGGGGCCTCATCCAGATGGCTAGCCAATCAGGTGACACCTCCTTCCTCCCCTTCCGCAGTTTGCAGAGAAGTTCCAAGAGCTGAAGGAAGCTGCCCGCCTGGCCAGGGAGAAGTCCCAGGATAAGACGGAACTGACCAGCCCTGCCCTCAGCTTGACCTCTCAGCAGGTGAGTCCCGCCCGCCTGGCCCGAGGGTCAGGTCAGGTCAGCAGATTTTCCCAGACTGCTTTGCAGGCAGAAAGGGAGGAAGTACGTTCCTTGAGCCCTTTCTCACCTCCTGCCTGCAAAGCAGCCTCTAAATCCTCTCTAGCAGAAGTGCTTTGCCATTACCTTCTTCTGGGGGAGTGGGGGATGCTGGGAATCGAACCCTCGGCCCCCTCTGCTTCCCAGGCAGCTGGCTGTGCAGCGTCCCACCTCTGGGCCAGCCAGTGCGGAAAAGACGTGACTCATCGCTTTTGCCAATGTGCTGACTCACTCTGAAGGATTAGGTGTAGCTCCGGCCCTGTCTCTCAGCATGGCCTCTAAAAGCCAGTTCAGTGGCCTTCTTTGGACGAATGCTTTTTTGGCGTTCGAAT
Organism: Aspidoscelis tigris stejnegeri; assembly: GCA_023333525.1. Lineage (NCBI taxonomy): Eukaryota > Metazoa > Chordata > Lepidosauria > Squamata > Teiidae > Aspidoscelis > Aspidoscelis tigris. The sequence continues at coordinate 14,652,281 of JALMGA010000014.1, read as the reverse complement.
TCGAGTCGGATTGAATGTTCGGAAATCTGATTCGAATCCGGATTATTCGAATCTGTGAATTTGAAAATCCTGTTCGAATCTGGCTTATTCGAACCCATAAATTTGGAAATCCGATTCGTAGTTAAGGATACGGATGTTGACAACATTCGTATCGGTTATACGGACCTGCGCGCATCCCGTGTTATCCCGTATGCATCCCGTATGCGTCCCGTATTATAAGTACAAATGCACAAAATTTCCCCAAATTTCTGATTATTTGTGCGCATCTCTACCTTAGACCTTTCCTTCCCAGAAAAGCTCAGGCCTGGGGGTGGGGGGTGGGGTGGGGATGAGTTGATCCGCCAGACCTGTGCGGCCCTGCCCAGTTTGGACTATGGGCCGGCCGGGTGAAGGGGAAGACGCGTGTGAGTCCCCGCCGCACAGGGCAGGTCGCTCGTTTCACCCGACTGCAAGCTCCCTCGCATCTCCTGCGTAGCGGAGGCGACGGAGGACACACCGTTCCCGGTACAGAGCACAGATGGATCAGCAGGCCCTGAGGGGGTGGGAGTGCGAACAGCCAGCCCCCCCCCCAACCAGTCTGTCCCAGAGGGAGGGGCACCCTAACACCCTGGCGAAGAACCTTACCCAGACTTTTTTGCCGATTGAATATGCTCTTTTGCTTTTAACCCTCCCGGATCACTCCTCCGAGGAAACAGGGCCGGTGTGGGTGCAGATATCTGGTGGCGGGGAGTCCCACAGGACACAGCATAAGGGGAAGAGGAGGAGAAGAAGGCACCCAGACTCCGGGGATGGCCTGGGGACCATGACTTCATTGGGCGGGCGGTTCTGGTTCTCCGTTGGGCCAGCGGGTGACTCCTCCTTCTCAGGGCACCCTCGCCAACGGAGCAACATTCCTGTGCCCCCCCCCCCAGATCCTGCCCAGCCCCGTCATCAGCTCCAACGGCCCCGGAGATGACAAGCTTTTCCGGAGCCAGAGTGCGGACATGGAGATGACGACGGAGCGGGAACGGATCAAGAAGATGCTGTCGGAAGGGTGAGGATGTCCAGGGGCGCCGGGTGGTGGTGGTGGTGGTAGTAGCGGCGGGAGCGGGGCCTGCTTATCCGTGGCCCCTCCTGGCTCAAGGGATGGAGGGTATTCCTTCCGCTGCAACGCTGAGCCCATTCCTCTCCGTCTTCCCTCTGTCGCCCCAGCTCCGTGTGCGAAGTGCAGTGGGAAGCCGAGTTCTTCACCCTCCAAGACAACAACAGCAAGCTGGTGGCCGCCCTGCAGGAAGCCAACACCAATGTGGCCCAGTGGAAGAAGCAGCTGGACTCCTACCAGGAGGAGACGGAGACTCTCAGGCAGCGAGTAGGTGGCCCCCGGGGCTTGGGGGCCCTCAGGGGTTCTGGCTGCATCCCAACCGCCCTCTAGGATCCCCTACTTGGGCTCAGGCCCCCTGTGATGTCATCTGAGGGCAACCTCTGCCCTCCTGTACGCCCAGAGCATCCCCTGGGTGCTTCTCTGTAGGGTGACCGGGGATGGGGACCTACCTTAGGCACTTCCTGGTCTCACCCCATGCCCACTGAGGCATCGGTGGTACTCGAGGTCCCATCCGTACACATTTTACCCAACTAACACACATTGAGTAACTTTTGAGTAACTTTTGAGTAACTTATGCATTCTCCTAATTTTACGCACACGACACTTTGTGTAACTGAGGCACTGTGCTTGCCTTATGCATTCTGAGTGACTTACTCACTTTGAGTAACTTACACAAAGTGCATAAGGTACCCAAAGTGAGTAACATAGGAAGTTTATGTAACTTGCTCAATTTACGTAACTCTGTTTTTGAACAGCCTAACTTACGCAGTTTGTGTAACTTACTCAATTTGCATAACTCCGTTTGTGAACGGCCCAATCTGCATAATTTGTGTAACTCTCTTTGCGAACGGTATAACTTACACCCCTTGTGTAACTTAGGCACTTTGCATACCTTAGGTACTTTGCGTAACTTATCCCTTCCGCTTACCTTACCCATAAGATACATTGCGTAGCTTAGGCACTTTGCTCGCCTTTTGTGAAAACAGCGAGACAAACACATGGAATTGCACAGAGGACCTCAGTTTGTGGCCCGGCCCAGCCTTGCCTCAGGTTCCTCCCTCTGGGATTGCACGGAGGACCTCAGTTTGTGGCCCGCTCTGGCCTTGCCTCACTTTCCTCCCTCTGGGATTGCACGGAGGACCTCAGTTTATGGCCCGGCCCGGCCCAGCCAGCGGGTTCCTCCGTATGCAAGACTCTGAGGCTGCTATTCCCTCCCTTCTTCTTGCGGTGCAGCCGCCGGCGTGGCACTGCCAAGGATGTTCCCAGTGTGCTAATATTAGCTTGCAGCCCAAGGTCATGAGGTTAGAGACTTGTCACGCTCCAGCTGAGGTCTGCCGGCAAAGGAGAGAGAAAGAGAGAGAGACAGAGAGAAGGAGAGAGAGAGAGAGCCCATTACCCCACCCTGGAAGGTCCACGTAGACCTTGCGGTAAGGCACCAAAATGTGGTCCTTCCTATCTTGCTCTCTCGTGCAGAAACCAACGGGGTTCGCAGACGTCTCTTCTGCCGGGTGAAGCGATCCATTCCCAGGCCCTGCACAGCTTTCCATTTTATCTCCCCCCACCCCACCCTCCGGTCCTAAATCTCCCTCCCAGTTTAATGAAGGTGACAGAATGCATAACCTAAACTGGCCCCAGTCCAGCCCTGTCCTGTTCCTTCGCATCTGCAGTGGAAAATTCACTGCAGTCTTTGTTCTACCAGCCTGGGCTTCGTCTGCAAACCTCGTTTTCTGAAAATCCTGAAACCCCCCCCACCACCACCACCAGGAGTGATGGGTACGGAGCAGGTGGCCTTCCATGTTGTCGTCCCCAAAGTGAAGCTGGGGTCCCACCATTCCGTTTTCAGGGAATCTCTGGTTCCCGCCACCCCCCAGCTCTTCTGTAGGCTTCAGGGCAGCGCTGGCCTTAATCTGAAGCCTTTTACCCATCATCCTTTGCGTGAGACCTCTTGACCAACACCTAGGGGGAATGCCTGGCCGTTGTCCTTCGGGGGACAAAGGCACATCTGATGCACCCATCATGCTGGAGGACATCTGCAGGTCTTAGCAGGTTGCGCGCCATTGGGGAGGCAAGCTAACATTTCCGCAGTGCCGCTGGCATGCCGCATGGGTGGGGGAGCTCTGGATAAGGGGCCCTGAAGGCCAACTGCTGAGAGGCTGTGAGTGGAGCCAGCTGTGGGCTCATGTTCTCCTGGTGGGCTTCCATGTGAAGGTGGTCACCATTGGAAGAACAAGCTAGTGGTCTTGATGGGCCATGGGTCTGATCCTCTGGGGCTTTTCTTAGGTTCTTAGGCCAGGAAAGTCCAACTGCTGGAAGACTGTGAGCAGAGCCAGCTGTGGGCTCATGTTCTCCTGGCGGGCTTCCATGTGAAGCTGGTCACCATTGGGAGAACAAGCTAGTGGTCTTGATGGGTCATGGGTCTGATCCTGTGGGGCTCTTCTTAGGTTCTTAGGCCTCCAAAATCCAGCTGCTGAAAGGCTGTGAGCAGAGCCAGCTGTGGGCTCATGTTCTCCTGGTGGGCTTCCATATGAAGCTGGTCACCATTGGAAGAACAAGCTAGTGGTCTTGATGGGCCATGGGTCTGATCCTCTGGGGCTTTTCTTAGGTTCTTAGGCCAGGAAAGTCCAACTGCTGGAAGACTGTGAGCAGAGCCAGCTGTGGGCTCATGTTCTCCTGGTGGGCTTCCATATGAAGTTGGTCACCATTGGAAGAACAAGCTAGTGGTCTTGATGGGTCATGGGTCTGATCCTGTGGGGCTCTTCTTAGGTGCTTAGGCCTGCAAAGTCCAGCTGTTGAAAGACTGTGAGCAGACCAAGCTGTGGGCTCATGTTCTCCTGGTGGGCTTCCATGTGAAGGTGGTCACCATTGGAAGAACAAGCTAGTGGTCTTGATGGGCCACGGGTCTGATCCAGTGGGGCAGATCTTATGTTCTTAGATCTCTGAAGCCCAGCTGCTGGGAGACCGTGCGCTGAACAAGCCCTGAGCGCATGCTCTGATCCTCAGCTAGCGTTCAACCAGCCCTGTGGATCCAGCAAAGCGTGCCAGCCCCCACCAGCTCTCTCTGGCTGTAACACAGTGCTGGCGGGCCAATTAAGCCTCCTTTAACGAGCCACACGCAGCCTTTGATTGCATGAGGATTGCTTGGAGAAGAGCATGTGTTCAGTCCACATCTGCGGCTGGGTTGCCGCAGGAAAAGGAGAATTCCCACAGATGGCTTTGGGACCAGCTCTGGGTGATAATTTGTCAGCTGGGAAATCTGGAAGACAAAGGCCTGCTTGGGATCTGTGCCTGAAAACAACCAAGCTATTCATAAGGTATGAAGAAAAGAATGCACTTTCCCAGATAGGATGCGGCCACAACGGTTCACTGTTGAACATGGCTGTGAAAATCTGCGACACAGAGATACACAAAGACACACAGGCAGACACAACAAGATCTGTTGCAGCATCCATGATTCTTCAGCCTGGAGAGACGGCGTTTAGGAGGGGGCCTGATTGAAGGATATAAAATCATGCGTGGTGTAGAAAAGGTGGATAGAGAACATTTATTTTCTCTATCACCCAACCCTAGAACCAGGGGGCTTCTATGGAGCTGATGGGTAGGAGGGTCGGATCAGAGAAGTGGAAGGATTCCTCCACCCAGAGGGTCATCGGTCTATGGAATTGGCTTCCAGAAGAGGTGGTGACAGCTACCAGCCTGGATGGCTTTAAGGAAGGGTTGGACAAGTCCATGGAGGACAGGTGGATCAATGGCTACTAGAACGGATGCCTAAGTCCATCTTTCAGGCTGGGGGGACAAGCAGGAGGCTTCTAAGGCCATTTCCTGGGATTGGAGAGCAGGAGAAAGTTTGTCCTTCTCTCTGCTTGAGATGCCCATGGGCAGTTGGTGGCCACTGTGTGGGACAGGATGCTGGACTAGATTGGCTGTGGCCTGATCCAGCAGGCTCCTCTTAGGTTCTTATGGACTGGATGGGCTGTGGCCTGATCCAGCAGGGCTCCTCTTAGGTTCTTATGGACTGGATGGGCTGTGGCCTGATCCAGCAGGGCTCCTCTTAGGTTCTTATGGACTGGATGGGCTGTGGCCTGATCCAGCAGGGCTCCTCTTAGGTTCTTATGGACTGGATGGGCTGTGGCCTGATCCAGCAGGGCTCCTCTTAGGTTCTTATGGACTGGATGGGCTGTGGATGGTTACATCGAGTTTGGATAAATCCGCATTAATACGATTTGAATCAAATTGAATATTTGCATATTCAATTTGAATGGAATCGAATCCTCGAAAATTCCATCCATGCACAAACCGTGCGCGGCCTCCTCCTTTTATGGACACTCTCACGGAGGAAAGATTATGGGTTCCTCCAAAGACGTCGTGCCCAGATAAAAGAGGCCTTTTTGAGGCAGGAAAAGGTTCCGGTATGTGAGTTTTTGTGTTCACAGGGGCTGATTGCTATTTCTAGGTCCTGCTCAAGGCCATGTCCAGAACAAAGGGGAATAGAGGGAGGGAGAAAACCCTAAAAAGCTCTGAGAAAAGGCCATGTGCTCAGAAGCAGCGCAGCGTCCGATGAAAGGAAGCCATCGGCCCAGAGACGAGACCCTGGAGGGACATTGTTAGTTGTGTCAGCTAAAAGGCTCCACCAAAGCCAGCTGCAGAGACGTTTATCTTATGGCTCTCCGAGGCTTGGACTGAGGGAGCAGAGCAGATAACTATCTGGAAACGAGATTTTCAGCTTGGGGTGCCACCCCAGAGAAGGCCATGTGTACTGCAGATGATAGTGCTGTTATGATCAAGGATTAGACTGATAGAGGCGATATCGGTGCGCAAATATTCGGCTCTGCACCGAACTGCGAGCCAGTTTGGGTACTTAATGGGTACTTCTAGTGACAGTGGAGAAAAAAAACCCTGGTTTTGATTCCGCACTCCTCCACGAAGCCAGCTGGGTGACCTTGGGGTAGTCACAGCTCTCTACTGAGCTCTCACAGCCCCATTGACCTCACAGGGTGTTCTGTTGCGGGGAGAAGAACAGACAGTTTGTCTGCTGCTTAGGGCGAGAACAGACGGTTTGTCAGCAGCTTTTGAGTCCCTTTAAGCCTTAAGGTGAGAACAGATGGTTTGCCAGCCACCTTGAGTCCCCCTAAATGGGTGAGAAAAGTGAAGTAAGAAAGCCAGCTCTTCCTTCTCCTCCTCGTAATCCCACTCACTTGCCCGTGTAGAGTTTCTAGTCCCTCCCGCCATTGCTTTGGGCTGAGTATTACAGAAAAGCAACAAAGCCGTGGCAGTCAGTAGCAAAACACGCCTCTTCAATCTCCCAACAGGTGGCGGAGCTGGAAGCCCAGCGGAGCCAGGATCTCTCGGGGCAAGCCAAAAGCGACTCCACGCCAGACCTGGAGGAGTTGCAGCACCTGGTGAAAGTAAAAGAGGAGGTAAGGGTGTGTGTGTGTGTGAGTGAGTGATGTTGCAGAATGCTATCCAACGCTAGCACCCCGATCCCGCAAGCGCCTCCGTCCCTGGTTGCCCCCACGACAGGCTCCCCCCGCCTGGCTTTGCAGATTTTGCCCACGGCTTTCTCTTTTATCCTTCCCTGCATTCTCCTCGTCGCTGCCTTTTCTCTTTCCCCAGCTGCAGTGCGCTTCAGTTTCGAACCCCCTCCCTCCCTCCCTCCCTCCCTCCCTCGCGGGCGGCAATTAAATTAGCAGCTTCGTTTGGAGAGGCTTAATTACAAGGCAAGTGCGCGCTCATTTGCATGCTCCTTCTAAGAACGCCGCGCGAGCCAAGAAGCCGTGGCTACGGTCTGCCGTCGGGCGCTGTTCGCCACTTTACCACCGCACCCAACTCCAGTAACATGAATGGAAATCTAGGCAACGCAGCGGGAAGCCTGCTTTCAATAGGAGAGCTTTTTGCTCAGAACCACAGCCCCTCCTTTCCCGGCTCCCTCCCCAGTATCTCTCCTCCGTCTTCGAATTGGCCGCTCCTTTTTCACTCCGAGCAAGGGGTTCAATTCCCTGCAGGGCCCCGGAAGGAGGCATGGCAACCTGGTCCCGCCGCATCCAAGAATAAATGCACAGACATTTCCACGGGAGTTAGGGAACGCCGTCCAGTTTCTGCCTGGGCTGGGCTCATCTCTGTCCCCTGTGACCCCGTCTCCTTTGGGTTCCAGGAAATTCAGAAGCTCAAAAGCCAGAAAGGGCGACGCCGGGAAGGAGACGAGGAGAGTGAGGGAACCCAACAGAAGCTGCAGGTAAGGGAAGAGAAGGGCTGGTGAAGGGACGAAAGGGGTTGCCACACCTTCGGTAATAGAGGCAGTAGAAGAACAGAAGAAAAAGAGTTGGCTTTTCTACCCCATTTAAGGGGACTCAAAGCGGCTGACAAACCTTCTGTTCTTCTCCCCACCCTCACCCCTCTGTTCTCACCAGGAGCTGGAGAGAAGGAACACTGACCTGGAACGCCGCCTGCGCCTGGCCGAACAGTCTCTTTCCGACACGCTGACCGAGCGGGAGAAGATGTACCAGGAGGTGACCAAGGTGGCCGAGATAATGGACATGAAGATCTTTGAGCTGAGCGAACTCAGGCAGGACCTGGCCAAGCTGGTGGAGAGCAACTGAGACCCGGGGTCGAGGAGGAGTTGGCTTGCAACGGACCACCGGCCTGGTGGATCCCGCGGGGCCTCCTCCTCTCTGGCCCCCTTACGAGAGGCAACCACGGAGAAAGAGACTGAGGGTTTCCTCTCTCAACTCGCCTTTCCCAGCCTTAGGTTCCTTTTGGATGCTTCCATTTCTACAAGGGACGTGAATTTTCGGGGATGACCCAAGGTGGTCACCGCTGTTTGGTAGAAGAACTCCCGCGTCCCTCGCCGGTCCATTTGGGAACCCGCTGCCGACTCAGGATCCGGCCCTGCCTGGCCCCGTAGACCTCTTAACCACGTCTTTTTAACAAGGTCGCCTTTTTATAGACGAGCAGGAACCCTCCAGATGACCTCCATCTCCTCCTCCTTTTGTGGTTCTGGAAGCCAACCATGACTTTGGCCTTCAGGGAGTTGGATCGAGATTTTGGGAACATAGCTGGGAAGAAAGGGCCACATCTCCAGAGGAGGACGGCTACATGGGGCGAACCCACCGGTCTGGGTGAAGGACGTTGCTGGAACCCCAAACATCTGGGTGGAGGTCCAAAACTTGAGGAAACGCTCCTTGGCTTGTTTTACTACAGTGCGTCTAATACGAGGGCATCAGATACACAGACACACTCAGAGGGAAGGGAGACCTGGGTGGCTTTAGAAAAGGATTGGATGAATATATAGAAAATGGGTGGATCAGGGGTGGACAAGAGACGGAGGCCCTCCAGGTAGGAGAGGCAGGCAGGAGGCCTCCAAAGGCCACTCGCAGGGAGTCATGAGTGGGAGACGCCCAGAAGCAATTGGTGGGCCTCTGGGGGAGATGGGATGCTGGACTGGGTGGGCTGTGCCTGATCCAGCAGGGCTCCTCTCAGGTTCTTATGGACTGGATGGGCTGTGGCCTGATCCAGCAGGGCTCCTCTTAGGTTCTCATGGACTAGATGGGCTGTGGCCTGATCCAGCAGGGCTCCTCTGAGGTTCTTATGGACTAGATGGGCTGTGGCCTGATCCAGCAGGGCTCCTCTTAGGTTCTCATGGACTAAATGGGCTGTGGCCTGATCCAGCAGGGCTCCTCTTAGGTTCTTATGGACTAGATGGGCTGTGGCCTGATCCAGCAGGGCTCCTCTGAGGTTCTTATGGACTGGATGGGCTGTGGCCTGATCCAGCAGGGCTCCTCTCAGGTTCTTATGGACTGGATGGGCTGTGGCCTGATCCAGCAGGGCTCCTCTGAGGTTCTCATGGACTAGATGGGCTGTGGCCTGATCCAGCAGGGCTCCCCTTAGGTTCTTAAGGACCAGACGGGCTGTGGCCTGATCCAGCAGGGCTCCTCTGAGGTTCTTATGAACTAGATGGGCCATGGCCTGATCCAGCAGGGCTCCTCATAAGTTCTTATGGGTTGGATGGGCTGTGGCCTGATCCAGCAGGGCTCCTCTTAGGTTCTTATGGACTACATGGGCTGTGGCCTGATCCAGCAGGGCTCTTCTTAGGTTCCTATGGACTGGATGGGCTGTGGCCTGATCCACCGGGGCTCCTCATAGGTCCTTATGGACTGGATGGGCTGTGGCCTGATCCAGCAGGGCTCCTCTTAGGTTCCTATGGACTGGATGGGCTGTGGCCTGATCCAGCAGGGCTCCTCATAGGTTCCTATGGACTAAATGGGCTGTGGCCTGATCCACCGGGGCTCCTCATAGGTCCTTATGGACTGGATGGGCTGTGGCCTCATCCAGAGTGGCTCCTCATAGGTCCTTATGGACTGGATGGGCTGTGGCCTGATCCAGCAGGGCTCCTCTTAGGTCCTTATGGACTGGATGGGCTGTGGCCTCACCCAGAAGGGCTCCTCATAAGTTCTTATGGACTGGATGGGCTGTGGCCTGATCCAGCAGGGCTCCTCTTAGGTCCTTATGGACTGGATGGGCTGTGGCACATAAGAGCAACGACAATCCTCTCTGCACGACCCGTCTGGGTTCACTTGGCACCTTCACTCACGTCCTCAGTCCAGACCTCTGACCTAGCAAAGAGCTGATGTTCCTCTGGGTCGTCATTTTACAGTCGCTTCCGTACCGGTGGCTTTTATTACCCGCATTGTATTAAGACAAGCTGATACTGGGAGCCTTTGGAGATCACACCTCGATGGCTGATGGGTAACCTGGATCAGTCCTATTGGGACATGGTTGGGGCCCAGTTCCCCGGTCCCTTTACCCACCCGCTCGGGGAGGAGGCCAACTTACCATGTTCGAAGAGCACTAGAGCGTGGCTGTGCTCCGAAACCATCTAAAGGGCTTTCCTCCTCTGGGACGTGGACCTTTTGGGTTCTGGAAATAAAGTCTCTTGAATCTTTATTGAGCCTCTTTTCCCATCCTTCTCGGGGACCCAAGTTGGCCAAGATGGAGAAGCCCCGGTGGCAAAGAGGGACACCGGCTCAGGACACATTCCCACCTTAATCACGGAATAATGAATTCAGATTTAAACTCTGCATTTCCCATCACAGGCCTCTCTCGGCATATGATGAGCCAGGGATGAAGAAATAGAAAAATAGGGCTATAATGTGTTCAAAACACTCCTGTAATGGACAGAGAACGTTCTCCACCTTTCAGACAGTTTGGTCTACAGGTGAGGGAGCCAGACTCTTACCTGGGAATACGGGGTTTGATTCCACCCTCCTCCACGAAGCCCGGTGGGTGGCCTTGGGCTAGTCACAGCTCTATTTCTGAGCGCTCACAGCCGCACCAACCTCACATGGTGTTCTGTTGTGGGGAGAAGAACCGAAGGTTTGTCAGCCGCTTTGAGTCCCCATAAATGGATGAGAAGAGGTTTGTCAGCAGCTTTGAGTTCCCATAACGTGAGAATAGAAGGTTTGTCAGCCGCTTTGAGTCCCCTTAAGGGTGAGAACAAGGTTTGTCAGCCGCTTTGAGTCCCCTTAAGGGTGAGAACAAGGTTTGTCAGCCACTTTGAGTCCCCTTAAGGGTGAGGTCAGCAGGTTTGTCAGCCGCTTTGAGTCCCCTTAAATGGGTTAGAACAAAAGGTTTGTCAGCCTTTTTGAGTCCCCTTAAGGGTGAGAACAGAAGGTTTGTCAGCAGCTTTGAGTCCCCTTTAATGGGCCTTTGTGTTTCAGGTCTGCTTTTGTTCTTCTTCTTTTCTGAGAGAAGGAACAGTAGAAAAAGTGGAGAGAGAGAGAGAGAGAGGCCAAGCTAGTCGTCGCTGTCACATTGATTTCCTAATCCGGCGATGCGCCGCGTGCAACGTGAGCTCCAGTGAGCGTTGGTGTAATGCCTTGTGAAATCCCCAGAGCCAAACCGGGTCCCAGAGGAGACAAAACCAGGCACGGCTGTTCCCCTCTGGAGGCCGAGTGCAGACGCATCCAGGGTTCGGCATGCCGTTGTGATAGCGGGATCCATGATGCGCTCACAGGATGGAGGGAGCCACAGCTGCGAGCACATGGGCTGCACATCTCAGTTCCTGGAGGGTTTAGTAATAGGAAACGAAGGCAGAATGAATGAGCACTAGGCCTGCTCTGGCTTCCCTCCCTCCCTAAGCTTCCCTCCCTCTCTCCCTCCCCAAAATCTATCTCCTTCCCCTCTTTTCTCACCCGTTTAAGGGGACTCAGAGCAGCTGACAAACCTTCTGTTCTTCTCCCCGCAATAGGCACCCTGTGAGGTGGGTGGAGCTGTGAGAGCTCAGAAGAGAGCCGTGACTTGCCCAAGGCCACCCAGCTGACTTCATGGAGGAGTGCAGAATCAAACCCAGTATTCCCAGTTAAAAGTCCAGCTCCCTAACTACTAGACCAAACAGGGCCTTTATCCACCCACCCATCCAACCAACCAACCAACCAACTGTCCATCCATCCATCCATCCATCCATCCATCCATTTATCCATCCATCCATCCATCCATCCAACCAACCAACCAACTGTCCATCCATCCATCCATCCATCCATCCATCCATCCATTTATCCATCCATCCATCCATCCAACCAACCAACCAACCAACCAACCAACTTCATCCATCCATCCATCCATCCGTGACCCAAAACGGCTGACAAACCTTCTGTTCTTTCCCCCACAACAGACACCCTGTGAGGTAGGTGGGGCTGTGAGAGCTCAGAAAGAGAGCTGTGACTAGCCCAAGGTCACCCAGCTGGCTTCATGGAGGAGGGTGGAATCAAACCCGGTATTCCCAGATAAGAGTCCGGCTCCCTAACCACTAGACCAGGCTGTCTCAGGCCTGTTGCCCTTTTCAGATGGACACCTTTCCTCCAGCCCTGGACCCAAAGAAGAGAAGCCCTCACAAGTGCATGCACACACAGTCCACATGGTGCCAGGGGGAGGAATCGCCTGCCAGCAGAGATGGCTGCTCTGGGTCCACCGAGCACAGACAAGGTGCTTTTGATCCTGGGCAAGAGGTGTCAGTGCGCACACACTTGCCAGGCGCGGGGCTTTAGGGTCAGGCTTGGCTGGCATTTCTCCCTCGCCTCGTCTCTGCCAGCTGTTACCTCGGCCAGAGGGAGGAGAGGCAGATAACTATAATAAGAGCAGCCGCTTGCGTCAGGAGGAGGGTGGGGGCTATGGGGCAAATCCATGCACCAGTGCAGAGAAAACGTAGGTCCTCTTAAATGTAGGTCCCCAAGGGGAGCCCTGCTGGATCAGGCCACAGCCCATCCAGTCCATAAGAACCTAAGAGGAGTCCTGCTGGATCAGGCCACAGCCCATCCAGTCCATAAGAACCTAAGAGGAGCCCTGCTGGATCAGGCCACTGCCCATCTGGTCTATAGGAACCTCAGAGGAGCCCTGCTGGATAAGGCCACAGCCCATCTGGTCCATAAGAACCTCAGAGGAGCCCTGGTGGATCAGGCCACAGCCCATCTAGTCCATAAGAACCCAAGAGGAGCCCTGCTGGACCAGGCCACAGCCCATCTAGTCCATAAGAACCCAAGAGGAGCCCTGCTGGATCAGGCCACAGCCCATCCAGTCCATAAGAACCTCAGAGGAGCCCTGCTGGATCAGGCCACAGCCCATCTAGTCCATAAGAACCCAAGAGGAGCCCTGCTGGATCAGGCCACAGCCCATCCAGTCCATAAGAACCTCAGAGGAGCCCTGCTGGATCAGGCCACAGCCCATCTAGTCCATAAGAACCCAAGAGGAGCCCTGCTGGATCAGGCCACAGCCCATCTAGTCCATAAGAACCCAAGAGGAGCCCTGCTGGATCAGGCCACAGCCCATCTAGTCCATAAGAACCCAAGAGGAGCCCTGCTGGATCAGGCCACAGCCCATCCAGTCCATAAGAACCCAAGAGGAGCCCTGCTGGATCAGGCCACAGCCCATCTAGTCCATGAGAACCTAAGAGGAGCCCTGCTGGATCAGGCCACAGCCCATCTAGTCCATAAGAACCTAAGAGGAGCCCTGCTGGATCAGGCCACAGCCCATCTAGTCCATAAGAACCTAAGAGGAGCCCTGCTGGATCAGGCCACAGCCCATCCAGTCCATAGGAACCTCAGAGGAGCCCTGCTGGATCAGGCCACAGCCCATCCAGTCCATAAGAACCTAAGAGGAGCCTTGCTGGATCAGGCCACAGCCCATCTAGTCCATAAGAACCTAAGGGGAGCCCTGCTGGATCAGGCCACAGCCCATCCAGTCCCTAAGAACCTCAGAGGAGCCCTGCTGGATCAGGCCACAGCCCATCCAGTCCCTAAGAACCTCAGAGGAGCCCTGCTGGATCAGGCCACAGCCCATCCAGTCCCTAAGAACCTCAGAGGAGCCCTGCTGGATCAGGCCACAGCCCATCCAGTCCATAAGAACCTCAGAGGAGCCCTGCTGGATCAGGCCACAGCCCATCCAGTCCCTAAGAACCTCAGAGGAGCCCTGCTGGATCAGGCCACAGCCCATCCAGTCCATAAGAACCCAAGAGGAGCCCTGCTGGATCAGGCCACAGCCCATCTAGTCCATGAGAACCTAAGAGGAGCCCTGCTGGATCAGGCCACAGCCCATCTAGTCCATAAGAACCTAAGAGGAGCCCTGCTGGATCAGGCCACAGCCCATCTAGTCCATAAGAACCTAAGAGGAGCCCTGCTGGATCAGGCCACAGCCCATCCAGTCCATAGGAACCTCAGAGGAGCCCTGCTGGATCAGGCCACAGCCCATCCAGTCCATAAGAACCTAAGAGGAGCCTTGCTGGATCAGGCCACAGCCCATCTAGTCCATAAGAACCTAAGAGGAGCCCTGCTGGATCAGGCCACAGCCCATCCAGTCCCTAAGAACCTCAGAGGAGCCCTGCTGGATCAGGCCACAGCCCATCCAGTCCATAAGAACCTAAGAGGAGTCCTGCTGGATCAGGCCACAGCCCATCCAGTCCATAAGAACCTAAGAGGAGCCCTGCTGGATCAGGCCACAGCCCATCCAGTCCATAAGAACCTAAGAGGAGCCCTGCTGGATCAGGCCACTGCCCATCTGGTCTATAGGAACCTCAGAGGAGCCCTGCTGGATAAGGCCACAGCCCATCTGGTCCATAAGAACCCAAGAGGAGCCCTGCTGGATCAGGCCAAAGCCCATCTAGTCCATAAGAACCCAAGAGGAGCCCTGCTGGATCAGGCCACAGCCCATCTAGTCCATAAGAACCTCAGAGGAGCCCTGCTGGATCAGGCCACAGCCCATCCAGTCCATAGGAACCTCAGAGGAGCCCTGCTGGATCCTAGACTCCATGGGCCTCTCTGTGCAGTTTTATTGGCCGATGTACAGATGTGGTTTGCCATGACCTACTTCCGGGGGACCTTCTGCTTCCAGGCAGGTTGCTCTGCCCCGTGGATTCATTTGCATGTTCAAGGCCTGCTGTGGACGCAACCTGGAGACGGTGCCTGTAAACCCTTGTGGCTGATGAGGTGGGGGGGGGGGGGACAGAGGCCGGGGTAGACGGAGCCCCCCATCTCTGCTGACGGAATTAACTTTGGCTAATTTCCTTTTATTAAAAAATAATAGTGGGCTTTTGGGTAGATTTCTGAAAAGGAATAGTTTCAAATCACTTTAGGGGTGCATTTCTGCCAGCTTAAAGGGGCCACGTCAGCTGCTCTGTCTGCTAAGCAGGATGACCAGGGGCAATGTTATCTCGTTTCATTTAGAGTTTCATCTGAATTCCACCACCACCCCCTTCTCCTTAAGCCTTAGAAACTATCCTCAGGGCCAGATAACACCCCCGACCCCCAAAATGCAGAAAAAAATGCCTTATGCAGTTCCATACTCAGTCCACATGGCGGCGACAGAGAGCGGTTCTTTGTGTATTACCAGCCTGTGAATGCCTTACCAGCCTTTGGGTGCATTACCGCCCGTGTCCACACGGCGGAGACAGAGAGCCCCCTTTGCCTGGCAGAATTAGCCCTGGATTAAAGTCCTTTGGAAATTTCATTTTTTAAAAAATTATTTTTCTTGTAAATGGAGCTTTTTGGAGATTTAAAAAGCCAACAGTCAAAAATCAAGGGAGGGAGCAGCCACCTTGGCCCTTTCTATCCACATCCTGGGGGGCATTTCTACCTGTTTGGGGTGCAGATGGGAACAACAACCCTGCAAGGTAGGCCACGGAGGGCCAATCTTCTCTCTCCTTGAGCCAAGACCTCCAGAATTGGCAGGAAGGGGCTGGGGGACCTCTGGACATTGGATCTGTGGAGAAGAGCATGCTTTAATGGACCTCCCCCCCCCCATGGTTTTTAATAATTGTGGAACACAGTTGCATTAAATCTCCGCAATCTATCAGCACCGAAAAATACTTAGCAATGCAGAATGAGCAAATTGGAGGGTCTCTGAGGTCAGCCAAGTGAAAATCCTCGCCCCTTGTGGGATTTAAGGGAGGGAAAATTCTGCAAAATCTTAACCCTCCATCTAAACCACAGGGCCAGAGATTGTTCCCAATTGATAAATCCAGTTGGGGTGGGGTGTTGTTGATTTTTCGCAAGAACCAGGTTAAAAGGCATTTGTCGTGATATTAAGACACACACCAAGAAATAGGGCCTGAGAGTCTTTGGTTCCATCTCAGAAAACAGAGGAAGAGTTGACTTTTCTACGCTGCTTTTCTCAGCCATTTAAGAGGACTCAAGGCAGCTGACAAACCTTCTGTTCCCACCCTTAAGGGGACTCAAAGTGGCTGACAAACCTTCTGTTCTTCTCCCCACCACAGACACCCTGTGAGGTCGGTGGGGCTGTGCGTGTTCAGAAAGAGAGCTGCGACTAACCCAACTCTTTTCCCTCCAAGAATTGGAGTGACCTTGGGCTAGTCACAGCTCCCTTCTGAGTTTCACAGCCCCAACCATTAAAAAAAAAAGCTGAGAATCCTTCAAGGAGTCTAGGAGTTCTGTATTTATTTATTTATTTGTTTGTTTCTGTTTATTCACATAACCTAATTGTCCTGTTAGATGACAAGTTATACATGTATGTATGAGTGGTTAGTAATTTTCTTTCCACGTTATTTATCCCAAAGGGGAATTTTCTGTGTTACTTCAGACTTTTCCACTTTTCTCTCGCTCTGAAAGGCAGGCAGGGGTCAGACTAGAGAAGAACCAGAGAAGGAAAGAAAGACTTGGAGGAAGAAAGAGGGAGGAAGGAAGGAACTGGAGAGAGAAACAAAGGAAAGGAAAAAAGGAAAGCTCCCATTATGCAGTCAGTGGTGAGCTCCTAACCCAAATGATGTCACTGTCCTGGCATCTAAAGCACGCAAATTACTGAAAGGCTTGGGAAGAAAGGAAAGAACCTCCCCAATGGCTTCTTTCTTTCTTTCTTTCTTTCTTTCTTTCTTTCTTTCTTTCTTTCTTTCTTTCTTTCTTTCTTTCTTTCTTTCTTTCTTTCTTTCTTTCTTTCTTTCATATCCAGGGCAAGCGTCTGTCTCAGTTTCATCATCAGAAGGCATTGCAAAAAACCCTTGACTCTTTCCAAATCTGTATGTGTGTCTGTGTGTGAGTGTGTGTGAGTGTGTGTTGTCCTGTTTTCCCAGGAAGCTTTTTTTCCTGCGCATTTCCTGGTGCCCCCAAGGAGGCTGCCAAAGAGAACGCCATGGGCTGTGCGGCGCACGAAACCCTCCCAGGAGAAGCAGAAGCCGGAATTCCAGCCGGAGGAGGCCTGGAAATGGAGGCGGCTGGATTGCAGGGTGAAAGGGCTGCTCCTGGTTCCGTGCCCCTTGTCCTTGAGGGTGACCATCATTTATAAATAAATAAAAATAAAATAAAATATCTGTATGCAAGCAGAACCATTTCCTTCCTTCCTTCCTTCCCTCCCTCCCTCTTCTCCTCTTTCTTTTTTCTTTCTCACTTTCCTTCCCTCCTTCCCTCTTCTTCTCTCTCCTTTCATCCTTCCCTCCCTCCCCTTCTTTCTCTTTCCTTCCTTCCTCCCTTCCCTCCTTCCTCTTCCTTTCTTCCCTCCTTCCCTTCCTCTTTCTTTCTCTCTTCCCTTCCCTCCATCCCTTTCCTACCTTCCTTCCTCTTCCTTCCCTCCTCCCTTCTCTCCTTCCCTTCCTCTTTTCCACTCTCTTTCCTTCCTCCCTTCCCTCCCTCCCTTATGATCTAATTCTGCTTCCACACCCTGAAAAATCCAAACCACAGTGGTTGGAGAAAGCCAAGCGCCTCTGAGTACATACAGAGGCCTTTTGCTTCCCCAGTAGCTTCTTCCGGGGTTGCCAGAAGAAAACTTTCACCGGTTGAATGCCAGCCTGTCTCCTGAACTACTGCTTGGGTTAGGGGGTCTTTTGGGACAAAACTTTGGGGGACCAGTTGTTTTTCAGCTATTTCTGACAAGGAAACATCCCAATGCGGAGTTTGTGGTTTGCAATTCCTTCTTCTGGGACGATCTCCAGAGGTCCTTAATTTAGAACTTTCACTCTGGGCTTCTCCTGGTGGTCCCCCATCCGAGTCCCAGCCAGGAGCCAGCCCTGCAGAGTTTTCCAAAATCCAGGCTAGATTTCAGATTTGGGCTTCTGACAATTGAGGCCCCCTAGACCTTGAATCAACCGAACCTACCCCGCAAGGTTGTTGTGAACTTTTTTTAAAAGGGGGGGAGAGGGGCAGGAAGGGCTTCCAGGAGGAAGGTGGGAGGAGACCCGCCGCCGCCGCCTGCCTGCCTGCCTACTTGCCAGGACGCACCACTGCGCACAGCTGTTCCGTTTCATGAGGCTTTTAAAACGCACCAAACCCCAGGAAGGGATCCAAAAGAGCGAGATCCCGCTTCCAAGCCGGGATCGGCCGTGTGGACGCTCCACACTTTCCCTCCAAGAAAGTATCCCTCGCACTCGGCGTGGGTGCGTGGGCTTCTGCCAGGCAGGCAGGCAGGGTGGTGTGTGGTTTTTTTTGGGGGGGGGCGGGGGATCCCAGAAAGAGATGCCCCCCAGCCTGGGCACTGTGGGGGTTGCCTGGATCAGAGGACCACTGGGCCACTGGGTGTGGGGAACCCCCTCCGCTTTTAAGGGGTACCCTCTTCCACACCCCACCCCACACCCCCCGCGGGAAACTTCCCCTCGGATCCTGCAGGAATTCGGCTCTTTCTGCCCTTATAAGGCTATTTCCAGCGGTGGCCAATCAGTAGAGGCGGAGGGCGGCACCCTCCTGCCCCCCCAAAACTTGGGCGCCGCCGCCGAGGAGGCGGAGAGGCAGACGGCAGAGGCGATCCCGTTGGCGGCGCGCTCGGGGTGCCTCTCGTTTTGCGCGCGGCTCCGCGGGCCGGCCGGACAGCGCCCTGGCCCACCAGCACCCCCGGACCATGAGCAGCACCCAGTTCAACAAGGGCCCCAGCTATGGTCTGTCCGCCGAGGTCAAGAACCGGGTGAGTGGCGGGCGACAGCGGCGAGGCGACGGGGCCCCCTCCGGCCGGCCGGCTGGCTGGCTGGCGTGCGCCCTGGGCGCACGGCCGTGCGCTCTTGGAGACGGGGGTCCCCTTTGGAGAGGTCGCTGGCTGCGCACCCCCAGGGTACTAGGAGAGGGCCGTGCGACCCCCCGAAGAGGGGGACGAGGGGGGGGGAGGCAGGCAGAGATGCTCTTAAGCCATCCCTTCGGCCGATCCCTTTTTCAAGAGGCTAGTCCTCAGTGAGGTCGATGGGCAGACTAGTGAAGAAGAAGAAGAAGAGTGAGCGAGTTTGGTCTAGTCGGTTAAGGAGCCGCTTTATCTGGGCACGCTGGGTTTGATTCCACCCTCCTCCATGAAGCCAGCCGGGTGACCTTGGGCTAGTCACAGCGCCCTTCTGAGCTCTCACAGCCCCACCCACCTCACGGGGGGGGGAGTCTGCTGTGGGGAGAAGAACAGAAGGTTTGACAGCTGCTTGAATGGGTGAGAAAAGCAGGGTAGGAAAGCCAAATTTTCTTTTCTGTCCCACTTTTCTTACCCGTTAAGGGGACTCAAAGCAGCTGACGAACCGTCTGTTCCCACCTATTTAAGGGCACTCACAGTGGCTGACAAAACTTCTGTCCTCCCCACAACAGACACCCTGTGAAGTGGGTGGGGTTGTGAGAGCTCAGAAGAGAGCTGTGACTAGCCCAGGGCCACCCAGCTGGCTTGGCGGAGGAAGAAGAATGGGCTTTTCTACGCAGCTTTTCTCACCCATTTAAGGGGTCTCAAAGTGGCTGGCAAACCTTCTGTTCTTCTCCAGTCACCCTGTGAGGCAAGTGGGGCTGTGAGAGCTCAGAAGAGAGCTGTGACTAGCCCAAGGTCACCCAGCTGGCTTCATGGAGGAGGCCGGACTCTTATTCCCAGATAAGAGTCCGGCTCCCTAACCACTAGACCAAACTGCGGCACCTCGCCTTTGTTCCCTCTTTCCCCCAGCAGAGAGGTGTGTCTGTCTCCAACAGTCATCTGAAGGCACACTGCGGGGGCAGGGGAGCCTGTTCTCTAACCAGGGGGCTACAGTGAAGAAGGCCCTGCCACATGTTCCCACCTGCCTAAGCCCTGAAAGCCGTGGGGCTATCAAGGGGTGTCCTCACCTTCAGATTGGAGGGCTTGGAAAGGTCTAAAAAGAAGGGTTCCTCCTTTAGATATTTGGGGCCCGATAAGTTCACATCTGTACCTTTACTACTTAAGCTCAGTAGTAAATAGGCAGGCAGTGCGTAGTACTTTTAGGATAAGCCTGATGTGCGTCCCACCGGCCGTGGAGTTGACAGGGACTTACCTCTTGAAGCTGAGACTGTCTCTTCTCTTATCTGGGAATACCAGGTTTGATTCTGTCTTCCTCCATGAAGCCAGCTGGGGGTCCTTGGGCTAGGCACAGCTCTCTTCTGAGCTCCCACAGCCCCACCTGCCTCACAGGGTGTGTGTTGTGGGGAGAAGAACAGACAGTTAGTCAGCAGCTTTGAGTCCACTTAAAGGGTGAGAGCAGAAGATTTCTCTGCAGCTTTGAATGGGTGAGAAATGTGGGGTAGAAAAAGCAACACTTCTTCTTCCTCCATGAAGCCAGCTGGGGGACCTTGGGCTGGCCACAGCTCTCTTCTGAGCTCTCACAGCCCCACCTGCCTCACAGGGTGTTCTGCTGCAGGAAGAAAAACAGAAGGTTTGCCAGCTGCTTTGAGTCCCCTTGAACGGGAGACAAAAGTGGCAAAGGAAACCCAACTCTTCTCCATCTTTATTCTCTTATTTTGGACCAGTTTGTGGCCGTCTGGAGGCTGGCGGCAGGATAAGCCGTGAGCTCTGGTCCTGCTGGTGAGCCTCCATGTGGGAGCACAGAGTATCGGACGGCCATGCCCAGCTGAGTCTCATCTGCTGCCTTTGAGCCTTCTTAACCCTGCTTGCTAGTTCAGCTCATGTGCCTCCATCTCTTTAAGGCCAGAGGAGAGAAGGAGAGAAACGAATCCAAGCCAGAAGAAGACATGCTTGCTTTGGGTTGGCCAACTTGGGCAGGAAGCCGCATTTCCTCCGAATTTCACATTTCCGGCTCCTCTGCGCACTATCTCAGCGCATATGAGCCTTTGCCAAGCCGGGGCGGCTTCCTGGCCTCCGTGGGAACGGAGCCTGCCTTGTTTTCCTTGGGGATTTATTCTTGGAGGCCTCCGCGGCTTCCGTGTTGGCAACCGTCTCCTCTCTCCCTGGCGGCCTCCCGAGCTGGCATTCCAACCCTGCCCGTGGCTTTGTCCTCTTCAGCGTCAAGGCTGGCCTCCGACCGATGGCGCAGCCAGAAGTGACGGGTGGGAGGCTTTGTGAGGCCGGAAGGCGGACTAGATGGGCTGCGGCCTCATCCAGCAGGGCTCCTCTTCGTTCATGGAGGACGGGTGGATCAATGGCTACTAGAACGGAGGCCCAGATCTTTCAGATGGCTCTCAAGCCATTGGCAGGGGGTGGAGGGCAGGTGAAGGTTTTGTCCTTGAGATGCCCAGAAGCAACTGGTGGACCATTGGGTGAGATGGGATGCTGGGCATGATGGGCTGTGGCCTGGTCCAGCAGGGCTCCTCTGAGGTTCTCATGGATCAGATGGGCTGTGGCCTGATCCAGCAGGGCTCCTCTTAGGTTCTTATGGACCAGATGGGCTGTGGCCTGATCCAGCAGGGCTCCTCTGAGGTTCTTATGGACTGGATGGGCTGTGGCCTGATCCAGCAGGGCTCCTCTGAGGTTCTCATGGATCAGATGGGCTGTGGCCTGATCCAGCAGGGCTCCTCTGAGGTTCTCATGGACCAGATGGGCTGTGGCCTGATCCAGCAGGGCTCCTCTGAGGTTCTTATGGACTAGATGGGCTGTGGCCTGATCCAGCAGGGCTCCTCTGAGGTTCTTATGGACTAGATGGGCTGTGGCCTGATCCAGCAGGGCTCCTCTTAGGTTCTTATGGACCAGATGGGCTGTGGCCTGATCCAGCAGGGCTCCTCTTAGGTTCTTATGGACCGGATGGGCTGTGGCCTGATCCAGCAGGGCTCCTCTGAGGTTCTTATGGACTGGATGGGCTGTGGCCTGATCCAGCAGGGCTCCTCTGAGGTTCTTATGGACCGGATGGGCTGTGGCCTGATCCAGCAGGGCTCCTCTGAGGTTCTTATGGACTGGATCTGCTCTGGCCTCATCCAGCAGGGCTTCTATGTTAACTTCCTGTTGAGATAACATGGTGCTGTGAGTCACACAGGGTCGACACTGACGATGCAGAGAGGAAGATGTCTAGACCTTCTATCCCTCCTGATGAAATGGTTCAATTGCCCAAGGAGATCACAACTACCGGCTTAGTCACCCAAAATTATGACCCTTAATGCTGGGGTGTTCATTAACGTCCATAAATCATATGCACCTATTTTTAACTATTCTTCCTTTTTTTTTCAACCTATGTGCCAGTGCACGTAGCCTCATTTTCTCCTCTTTGATGGTCAAGCACTGGGTTGTTTGGGCAAAATCAGCTACATCCACCTGAATGTATCTCTTGCCTCTTTGGTCTTGTGCTTAAGGAGCCAGACTCTTACCTGGGAAAACTGGGTTTGATTCCGCCCTCCTCCATGAAACCAGCTGGGAGACCTTTGGCTAGTCACAACTCTATTCTGAGCTCTCACAGCCCCACCCACCTCACAGGGTGTCTGTAGTGGGGAGAAGAAAAGGAACTTTGTCAGCAGCTTTGAGTGCCCTTAAGGGTGAGAAAAGCGGGCTGGAAAAGCCAAGTCTTCTTCTTCCTCCACCAAGCCAGGTGGGAAACCTTGGGCTAGTCACAGCTCTCCTCTGAGCACTCGCAGCAGCACCCACCTCACAGGGTGTCTGCTTTGGGGAGGAGAACAGAAGGTATGTCCGCAGCTTTGAGTCCCCTCAAGGGCGGGAAAAGCAGGCTAGAAAAGCCAACTCTTCTTCTTCCTCCACGAAGCCAGCTGGCTCACCTTGGGGTAGTCACAGGTCTCTTTCTGAGCTCCCACTGCTCCACTTACCTCACCGGGTGCTTGTTGTGGGAAGAAGAACAGAAGGCTTGTCAGCAGCTTTGAGTCCCCTTAAGGGTGAGAAATGTGGGCTGTGGCCCTGGAACCAAAGGGGACACCCACCCACCCACCCACCCACCCACCCCGAAATGCTGTTTCTCTGCCTTTTGTGCTTTCTAATCTAAGCTGAAAGGGAAGCCTCACTTTTCCTCGCCTTCCTACCCTCGATCCTTTTACAAGCTGCCGAAACTGGTTCGGAGCTCCGCCACCCAGAGGTGGAAGAGCCCCAACCTGTTCCGCAGCATCGTGCGCTGGGCTTGCACAAGGAACGTCCCAAATGGGCTCATTAGCCGGGATGATTCCCTTGCAGTTTGCTGTACCGGTTTGGCAAACGCATGGAGCGCCTCGCACCCTTGGGCGTCTTCCTGGCTGGTCCTCCCACGGGCGGCGGCGGCGGCGGCGGTTTTCGTGCCATCCTATTGGGCTCGGAGTGGCATGGTTGGTGTCAGCGAATGGTGGCCTGCTCTAGGAACACCTCCGTGGGGCGCTTGTTCGCAGTCTTGTTGGCAGGGATGCAGAAGTGGTTTGCCATTGCCTGCTCCTGGGGAGAGGCTGAGTCCAACCTCTGCTTTCCTGGCAGTTTGCTCTAGCGCAGAGAAACGGGGCAAACCTCCTCCTGCTCTCCGATCCCAGCACATGGCCTTAGAGGCCTCCTGCTTGTCCCCCCAGCCTGGAAGATGGACTTAGGCGTCCATTCTAGTAGCCATTGATCCACCTGTCCTCCATGAACTTGTCCAACCCTTCCTTAAAGCCATCCAGGCTGGTTGCTGTCACTACCTCTCCTGGCAGCCAATTCCATGGACCGATGACCCTCTGGGTGGAGGAATCCTTCCCCTTCTCTGATCCGACTCTCCTGCCCATCAGCTTCATAGGTGCCCCCTGGTTCTAGCTGAATGCCCACTCAGGACATTCTGGAGGTGGCCTCTTTGTCTCTTTCTCTCTCTCTCTCTCTCTGTGTGTGTGTGTGAGGCCACCACGAGCGCCACTGGAGGAAAGACCCCTGATTCGATCCGTTCCCCCCTCTCCTCTCCCCCTCTAGCTGGCGCAGAAATATGACCCTCAGAAGGAGACCGAGTTGCGCGTTTGGATAGAAAGCATCACCGGCAAAGAGATCGGCCCCGATTTCCAGAAGGGGCTGAAAGATGGCGTCATCCTGTGCGAGTGAGTAGTTGGGACTCCTTCGTTTTGGAAGTGGAGCCACCGGGAGGCTATTCCAGCGTCAGGAGGGGGCCACCACCAAAAAAGGCCCCGTCCCGTGCCGCAACACCCACCCACCCCCGCGACTTTGAGGGTAGTGGAACTCCAAGTAAGCCCTTAGGTCTTAGAATGGGTGCTTTGGCGTCCGCACGGTAGCATGTTTAGCACCCATTGCCATCGGGTGCTATATGCCCCATGTGGACACATGGGGTCTGCCTTTAGATCGGGAACCACAAGGACCAGATCCTGATGATCCAAATTAACATAATTCGGATTAATTTAATTGGGATTATCTTAATCTGGATTATCTTTAATCCGGATTAATTTAATTCAGATTAACTACAGCAAGTGCGGAAACGATGATTCCCGCCCCCCCATCCCTGTTTTCTTGTCTCCCCACCGGAAACCCTTTGCGCAGGCTGATGAACAAGCTGCAACCCGGGTCGATAAGGAAAATCAACCGCTCCGCGCTCAATTGGCACCAGGTACGTCCGCGGGGCATGCCGGGGATGGAAGGACGAGGCGTGAAACCGGATTCAAGCACCGTCTGGCGAGAGTTGGGGAGGCCCCCAGAGATTCTTGCGCAAAGGTTCTCACTTGGCCTCTCTCCCGCCTGCAGCTAGAGAATCTCTCCAACTTCATCAAGGCCATGATCAGCTACGGCCTGAAGCCCGTGGACCTCTTCGAAGCCAATGACCTCTACGAAAGCGGCAACATGACCCAGGTCCAGGTCTCTTTGCTCGCTCTGGCTGGCATGGTGAGTAACTCACACCTCCTCTAATAGGAACTAGCAGTCCTCCTAGCTGTAAGAGGTCAAGAAGAGGGATTTCAGAGGATCTTTTCCCAAAAGGCTTTGGGGCAACCACTGAAAAGGCCACGCTCCTTTCCACGGCCTTGCTCTTTAACTGGTAATCTCAAAATCCTTTGGCTCTCTGAGGTTTGGCCAAGTGGGGAGAAAGGGGAGAGCACCCTGCCGTGGCGGGGATGGTAATAATAAATAAAGATGCAGGGCCTTATCCCTGCCTGCCCCCTTGTAGGCCAAAACGAAAGGGATTAGCAGCGGCGTCGACATTGGAGTGAAGTACTCGGAGAAACAGGAAAGGAGCTTCGACGAGGCGACGCTGAAAGCAGGGAACTGTGTCATCGGTTTGCAGGTGGGTCTGGGGATCGTGGTGCCGGTGGGCTGGGTGGGCGACGTTGAATTGAGACCCCACTGGGGGAGGTTAATAATATAACGCTGTGGCCTGATCCAGCAGGGCTCCTCTGAGGTACTTATGGACTAGGTGGGCTGTGGCCTGATCCAGCAGGGCTCCTCTGAGGTTCTTATGGACTGGATGGGCTGTGGCCTGATCCAGCAGGGCTCCTTTGAGGTTCTTATGGACTAGATGGGTTGTGGCCTGATCCAGCAGGGCTCCTCTGAGGTTCTTATGGACTAGATGGGCCGTGGCCTGATCCAGCAGGGCTCCTCTGAGGTTCTCATGGACCTGATGGGCTGTGGCCTCATCCATCAGGGCTCCTCTAAGGTTATTATGGACTAGATGGTCTGTGGCCTGACCCAGCAGGGCTCCTCTTAGGTTCTTATGGACTAAATGGGCTGTGGCCTGATCCAGCAGGGCTCCTCTGAGGTTCTCATGGACCTGATGGTCTGTGGCCTGATCCAGCAGGGCTCCTCTGAAGTTCTCATGGACCTGATGGTCTGTGGCCTGATCCAGCAGGGCTCCTCTGAGGTTCCTATGGACCTGATGGGCTGTGGCCTGATCCAGCAGGGCTCCTCTGAGGTCGTTATGGACCTGATGGTCTGTGGCCTGATCCAGCAGGGCTCCTCTGAGGTTCCTATGGACCTGATGGGCTGTGGCCTGATCCAGCAGGGCTCCTCTGAGGTCGTTATGGACCTGATGGTCTGTGGACCGATCCAGCAGGGCTCCTCTGAGGTTCCTATGGACCTGATGGGCTGTGGCCTGATCCAGCAGGGCTCCTCTTAGGTTCTTTTGGACCAGATGGGCTGTGGCTTCATCCAGCAGGCTCCTCTGAGGTTCTGATGTCCTTAATTTAATTTAATTAGTTCTCCTTGTGTTCTCCGCTGTGCAGATGGGGACCAACAAATGTGCCAGCCAATCCGGAATGACCGCCTACGGGACCAGGCGGCATCTGTATGACCCAAAGAACCAGATTATGCCTCCCATGGACCATTCCACCATCAGCCTGCAAATGGGGACCAACAAATGTGCCAGCCAGGTACTGGGAACCGCCCGCCCCCCCTCAGCTGGGTGTTCGGATCCCCTTTTAAGCCAGACCGCCCCGGCTTAAGGTGTGGGAGACGTCAGACCTCGGGTTCAATCCCTCGTGGAAAAGTACGTCTGTTTTGTTGCCGAGAACACACCTTGGGTCAGTCCACAGGGGCCCCAGGAACTGAGGTAGACCGGAGGGTTCTCAGTTTTAGACAAGTATCCCAATAAATAGGTCATGTCAAGGCAACCGGGGCCTCCATCCCATTTCCCTCTCTCCCTCTCTTCAGGTGGGCATGACGGCGCCCGGCACCCGGCGGCACATCTACGACTCCAAACTTGGCACGGAGAAGTGCGACGACACCTCCATGTCCTTACAGATGGGCTACAACCAGGGGGCGAACCAGAGCGGGCAGGTCTTTGGCTTGGGGCGCCAAATCTACGACCCCAAGTACTGCCCCCTGGGGAATCCCACCGAGGCGGCTAACGCGGCCCGGGACGAAGAGGGGCCCGCCACCGACTATTATTATTACCGGGGAGAGAAAGAAGTGGAGTGAATCTGGAAAAAGAACCCCTCCAAAGGACTCAAACCTCCCCCCCATTCTCTCTGGCCCTCCGTTCCCTGGGCAGTTTCTCCCGCTTCGAAAGCAAAACGGTCTTTTCTCGGCGCATTCCTCCCGAGGCCAAAATGGACCCCCCTCTCTGCTCCTGCCCTGTTTCCCCGCTTTGCGAGAAAGGAAGCAAGCAGGCTGATTCTTCAAAGGCCACGGAAGGGGACTTAGAGGTCATCTATCCCACCCACTACTCAGGAGGCGTGTTGGCCAAACTCCAAGAGGGTCACCGGAGGAATAATTCTTCACTGGTGCATCCCGATTGAATCGGCCGGACGGTATCTGCTATCTTTTAGGAACCTGGAACTCCCAAATTTACTCCAGAGTTGCCATATCCAGGGCAGCAGGAAGTGAATTATTTTTATATCTCTAATTTTTGCCTGTGGCCTTACATTTTGGGATACTATTTTTCTATTTCTCCGATTCTCCTTGGTATCTTGGGGAAACCACTCGGTTTCGCGGGTGACTATGTTTTAGTACCTGTGCACAATAACTAGGAATATTCTTGCCTTACCTTTGCAGGGAGAGCTTAGCCATTGCGAGGGCTGTTTGGAATTCTGTCTTCTTGTATCTTGACTGTTTTTACATCACTCTTAAGGATCGACGGTGCTTGGACTCTAACAAATACTCGTTAACATTCCATTTTTGGACTTTCTCAGTTCCAGATATTAGGGGTACGCCCGAATGCCGTTTTCAAATTCGATTCATAAATCAAATACTCAAGAATCCGAATGCATTTGAATAACGAAAAAATGAGTGTCCAGACATTCAATTTGATTTGAATATATCTGTATATATTTGCATGAATAATTTCGACATCCATATCTGTATGGGTACGTACGCATCTCGTTTTAATCCCGTATGAATGCGTACAGGATACACGATGCGTATTTACCTGTTCATTCATGTCTGAATTATTTGTACGAATAACTTAAGATATTTGGATTTGTTCCGATTCGGAAATCTGGACGTCTAGACATTTGATCTTCAAATTCATACAAGTTCATATGAATAACGAATATTTGGAACATTCATGGCCATCCCTACCAGATATACTTCTTTTATTAGGGGCGAACTGTATCCCCCGCAAACAATATTCTCTGGGTGAATCTTAACCTTCATGAGGACTAGAAACTTGCATAGTCAAAGTAATGTAAACAACCAAAGGGACTTAAAAAGAGGAAGGAGAAAGGAGATTTCTCTTAAACAAAGCTTATATAGTTTCTGTGCTTACATACATAGGAAGGAAGGTCAAAAAGATATAAGCCCATTCTCAATGTTTGTGTGTTTGTGTAAACAGCTTTGAGGTCTTCAAATCAGAAAGGACCCACAAATATTTTCAAGGTTCTGGTATTGATTATTTTTGCTGTCAGGTGTGTGTGTGTGTGTGTGTGTCTTTCGGGAGGCGTTTTGCATCGTAGGCCTTTTTTGGTTTTAAAAGTAAGCAATTAAAAATGTTGCTGACGGCAGGGTAGAAGTATAAGGTTGCAGATCCAAAGGTAGGCAAGCTGTGCCTTGAAGCAGGGCCTTGGACGTGGTGGCCCCGCTTGGCGATCCGATTGAAAGCCAGACCCTGCCCGTTTCTGGAGGCTGTAGAGGGTGATTTTGGGGAGCTTGAAGTCTTTAATTTGCGCTCAGAAATGTAGTTTTTACCATTCGTGGGTGCAGTGGGGAACATGAGCAGTTTAGGAAACACTTGTTTTGACATTGGGTTCGTATCTTTTCCGCATCTTGCAGACGGGATAAACACGGGATTGGAAACGGGTGTGGGCAGGATCTGTCACGGTGCGTACAGGCACGTAAAAAAAATGTTGTCGGCGTTCGTAAGTGCGAATTCGGATCGAAAATCCAAGCGGACAGATTCGAATCGGGGTAATCCGACTCGAATTTGGGCAAATTCGAATCGAATCCCGAAAATCGCATCTTGCGGACCCCTAATAACAGGAGACATGGGCGGTTCTGGGTTGTTGATTTTTAACCTTGTGGGACCAATATTTTTTTTAAAACACGGTGCGAATGTTAATCTTTAAAGCCTTAAGTTACCTTTACAGCGGAGAAGAAGAATTTTGTTGCCTGGAGCTCCCATCCCTCTGTGTCAGATATTTCGGTTTCTCTTCTTTTTTCTCCTCTTTGCTTTCCGTAAAACGAGGCTTCTTTCTCATGCCCTCCTGTCTGTACTTTTATTTTTTATTTTTAACAGTAGAAAACTGGACAGCCTGCTCCATAACTCCGGGCGAAGCGCACGGGGCAGGCGGAGGGAAAGGAACGTTCTGTTTTTATTTGTGGTGGAATAGCTGTGAGAGTGGAAAATAATAAAATAAAATGTGAATTTGACGTGGTTGAGTAAAGGAGAATAAAAGGGCTTCTAAAGCAAAGCAAGGTTCCAGGTGTCCTCTTTCTTTCTTTCTTTCTTTCTTTCTTTCTTTCTTTCTTTCTTTCTTTCTTTCTTTCTTTCTTTCTTTCTTTCTAAATTGTTTTGGTAGAAGTTGGCAAACAGGTAGAATAATGGGAAGGGCTGAATAGGAGATCTAGTTTCAAGAATTCCAGGGGATTTTTTGTCCCGTCCTTCAAGTGGAAACTTGAAGAAAAGAGCTAGAAAAGTAACTTTAAAGGATTCATTTAAGCGCGAGATTTGGCCTGCATGAAGAAGAAGAAGAAAGAGTTGGCTTCTCACCTGTTGAGGGGACTCAAAGTTGCTGACAAACCTGTTCTCACCTGTTAAGGGGACTCAAAGTTGACAACAAACCTATTCTCACCTGTTAAAGGGACTCAAAGTTGCTGACAAACCTGTTGTCACCCATTTAAGGGGAGCCAGAGCTGCTGAGAAACCTGTTCTCGCCTGTTAAGGGGACTCAAAGTTGCTGACAAACCGTCTGTTCTCACCCATATAAGGGGACTCAAAGCTGCTGAGAAACCTGTTTCTTCTCCCCACAACCCTGTGAGGCAGGTGGGGCTGTGAGAGCTCAAAGAGAGTGGGATAAAACATTCAATAAATAAATAAGTAAATGAATAAATAAATGAATGAATGAATGAACAAGTGAATGAATGAATGAATAAGTGAATAAATGAATAAGTAAATGAATTAATAAAATAAGTGAATGAATAAATGAATGAATGAATAAGTGAATGAATGAATGAATGAACAAGTGAATGAATAAGTGAATAAATGAATAAGTAAATGAACGAATGTATAAGTAAATGAATGTGAATGAATAAATGAATAAACAAATAAGTGAATAAATTAATAACTAAATGAATGAATAAATGAATAAGGTAAGTGAATGAATAAAATAAGGGAATGAATGAATGAATTCATTTGAAACCCCTCTTGGGTGGAATTGCCATTCATTCATTCATTCATAGGCCCTGTCTTCCCTCCAGCACCTGTGAATATTGAGCCTTGAGGCAGGCTGACGGCCTACCCTCGAATCACCTTTTGCAAAGCAGGTGCTGTCCAGATGTTCACCAGCACATCTGGAGGAGAGACGGCTTGGGGGTGTGGGTGGCCAAGAGTGGATTTATACCCTGGAAGAGAACAGCAGGACTTGAAACGGCAGCCCCGAGGTGGCCAAAGTCTTGCAGGCAATACGGTCTCCCTTGCGGTCTGGCAGGGAAAGTCGGCAGCCGGACCCTGGAAGGGCCACTGCAGGGTGAATAGAAGGTGGGACTGGGTGGGTGGTTGGTTGGTTGGTTGAGTAGGTAGGTAGGTAGATTCAAAGCAGGCAGGTAGGGATGGACGGATGGGTGGGTGGGTAGATAGGCAGATAGATGGGTAGGTAGATAATTATGGATCGATAGATCAATAGATAACAGGATGGACAGGATGAGGGAGGGAGGGATGGGGAAACAGAAAAGGAAAGAGATATGGATGGATGGATAGATGAATACATGGGTAGGTAGACAGGTGGGCAAATAGACAGACAAAGATGGACGGATGGATGGACGGACGGACAGAGATAGATAGATAGATAGATAGATAGATAGATAGATAGATAGATAGATAGGTGGGCACATGGGCAAATAGGTGGATGGATAGAGAGCTATATGGATGAATAGGATGACAGATAGATGGCCAGGTGTGTACACAGATGGGCAGATCGGTAGATGTGGATGGATAGATATAGATGCTGCTGTACGGTTTCGCCAATGGCCGCCAGAGGTCAGTCACAGGACGTGGCCCAGGGGATACTAGCAGGGCCGCTCCTGCTCTTGTTGCATATCCCGGCATCCCATTACCCCACCCCCCCAGACCCCCCTCTCCTTCCACAGATTGCTCTGACCCATCTCACACACACTGCCCCTCCACTATGGGGTCAAGGGCACCTGCCCCCCCTCTCCCCCCCCCACTGGTTGGGCCCTGGCAGATGCATTGCAGGTATCTAGATTGGGGGGAGGGTCATGTTTGGCATGGGGGAGCTGAACCCTCTGGATCCAGTGTGGCCCTCCAAGGGTCCCCACTGGTGATGCCCAGATCTGGAGCCCCCGGTGCATGCTGGGCGTGGGTGCTTTGTGGAGCATTCCTTTTCCTACAGACATTATCCAGACTCAGGATAACCCCCCAGAATGCCTTGCAACACACTGGGTGGTTAGTTTCCCCCTCTTTGGTTGGGGTGGTGTACCGGGTTTGATTCTGCCCTCCTCCACAAAGCCATCTGGGTGACCTTGGGCGCGTCACAGGTCCCTTCTGAGCTCTCACGGCCTCACCTGCCCCACAGGGTGCCTGTTGTGGGGAGAAGAAGAGAAGGTTTGCCAGCGGCTTTGAGTCCCCTTAAATGGGTGAGAAAAGCGGGGTAGAAAAGCCAACTCTTCTTCCTCCTCCACGAAGCCACCTGGGTGACCTTGGGCTAGTCACAGCTCTCTTCTGAGCTCTCACAGCCCCACCAACCTCACAGGCTGTGTGTCGTGGGGAGAAGAACAGAAGGTTTGCCAGACGCTTTGAGTCCCCTTAAATGGGTGAGAAAAGCGGGGTAGAAAAGCCAACTGTTCTTCTTCATTGCAGAGTCGTGGATCGCTGCACTCTGCACGTACCCAGAAGCTGGGAAAAGCCGCCTGCTGAGTTCTACCTTCTGTTTCTGTTGTATTTTTTTTGTGCGTGTTTGTTTTTCTAAATATTTATTTATTTATTTATTTATACATACCCAACGGCCTCAGGGCGGGTTGCAACATATATAACGAACACATTAAAAAAAACCCAATAATCATCCCAGAATGCCTTGCACACTGGATGCTTAGTTGCCTGTCCCTCTTCATTGCAGAGTCCCGGATCGCTGCACTCTGTACGCGCCCAGGAGCTGCTGCAGTATATATATATATAAACTCCTTGCTGGAACGAGCCGTATGCTGCTGAACTCTGGCTAGCGTTCCTGGTGGTCTGTTTGTTTGTTTGTTGCAAATATTTATTTATTTATTTAGGAGGCGCCTTCCCCTTTAAGGAGTGACGTCACGCACCGGCATGGAACGCGGCAGCGCCCGGCGTTCCAAATCCGAAGGAAGGCCGGCCGGCGAAGGGGCGGGGCTTAAGCCCTGGGGTTTGTCTGCCGGGCAGCCGCCGGCCGCAGCATGAGTGGGGACGGGGGCTCGCCTTAAAGGGGCCGCGACCGAAAAAAGCCGCCGCGGAAGGGGGACGCCGCGGAGAAGACCCTGCTGGGAGAGAACGGTAAGGGAGGGCGGGGCCGCACGCAGGTGGGGAGGAGGGAGGGGGAGGGGGCTTTCACACACGGGGGGAGGCTACACAATGTCTTGGGAGGGGTCCACCCAGCCCCGCGGGATTTTAACCTCTTAGGGAGGATCCGTGTTCCTCTCCATCCCGATATGTATTGACCCTACGGATCTGGGCGGAGAAATGCCGTTCAGCCCTGGCGTGGTCCCTGGACTCCCGTGTTAGACCCACCCGGGTCAGATGATGATGATGATGATGATGGTACACGCGAACGTCCCTTCCCTACCCACGATGGTCACGCAGAGCATGGCGAACGCGGTTTAATTGCTGTGTGGACCGGACTGGAGGTTTTTATTTCTTTGGAGTGTAGAGGAAAGAGCCGGTGGCTTTCAGTCTTCGTTGGAAGCCGCCCTCTGGAAATCTGCAGGAGAAAATTTCCATTTCTTCCCCTACAGTTTGGTCTAGCGGATATCTGGGAATACCGGGTTTGTTTCCGCACTCCTCCATGAAGCCAGCTGGGTGACCTTGGGCTAGCCACAGCTCTCTTCTGAGCTCTCACAGCCCCACCCACCTCACAGGGTCTCTCTGCTGTGGGGAGAAGAACAGAAGGTTTGTCAGCCTCTTGGATTCCCCTTAAATGGGTGAGAAAAGCTGGGCATAAAAACCAACTCTTCTTCTTCCGCCATGAAGCCAGCTGGGGGACTTTGGGTTAGTCACAGCTCTCTTTCTGACTGCCCCACCTACCTCACAGGACGTTTGTTGTGGGGAGAAGAACAGAATGTTTGTCAGCAGCCCTGAGTCCCCTTGAATGGGCGAGGAAAGCTGGATAGAAAAGCCAACTCTTCTTGGCACCAAAAGGAAAGATTCAGTTGAAATATATATTTTTTTTTGTTCACTTTGGAATAAAATCCAGAGAGAGAAGAGAAAATTAGAGGGATAGGGAATGTATTTATTTATTCATTCACTTGTTTACTTATTTATTTATAGTATTTAGAGCACAAATGGCAAAATAAAATGAACAAATGCAGGCAGTGGCAACAGGAAATCAATTATTTAAAAACTCCTATACATTAGATTCCATTTGGTTCTTCCTTAAGAGATTTGTCCCTGGGTAAAACCCTTTTCCAGTTTGCAGGAAACCATTTTGCAATGAGCCAGTGGTTAGGGAGCCTGACTCTTATCTGGGCATACCGGATTTGATTCCACACTCCTCCACGAAGTTAGCTGGGTCACCTTGGGCTAGTCACAGCTCCCTTCTGAGCTCTCAGAGCCCCACCTGCCTCACAGTGTGTCTGTGGTGGGGAGAAGAACAGGACACCCTTTGGGATAGAGAATGTGGAAAGGAAATCCCTGGTCACTTTGCTGATGTATTTATTCTCTCGCCCTGAAAGTGGAATGAAGCCAGATTAAACCTTAGGTGTAACCAGGGCCTGAGACTTCCTTTCAGAATGTCTCCCAGTTTTGAAATCAGGAGGGTAACATTGTGTTTGGCAAGGTGAGAAGCTGAGACATTTTATTTGGGTTTTGCAAATGTATATGTTGCTTTTTGGTTTCCTCTTTAAGTCTTTTGCAAACAATTCAAAATGTTGCATTTTGGTTTCCTCTCTAAGTCCTTTGCAACAGGTTAAAAAGTTGCTTTTTGGGTTCATTTATAAGTCCTTTGCAAAGAATTCTTAAAATGTTGCACTTTGGTTTCCTCCAAGTCCTTTGCCATAGTTTAAAATGTTGCTCCGAGCAAACAGCTGAAGTTCTAGCTGTTTGGTTTCTTTTCAGCTTTGTACCTTGCGGTCTCTTTTTTGCTTTATAAATGCATTTTAAAAAAAATTTTAAGCACCTATGTTCTAAACATTCAAAATTCGATCAAATTGGATCTAATATGGACATTCTGGGCGGAGAGATCCTTCCCCTTCTCTGATCCGACTCTCCTGCCCATCAGCTCCATAGATGCCCCCTGGTTCTAGGGTTGGGTGATAGAGAAAAGAAATGTTCTATATCCACCTTTTCTATACCATGCATGGTTTTATATCCTTCAATCAGGTCCCCTCCTAAATGCCATGTTTCCAGGCTGGAGAGGCCCAGGCGTTGCAGCCTGATTTCATAAGGAATTTTATTCCAGCCCCTGAATCATCCTGGTTGCCCCTTTCTGCAACTGGTTGCCCCTTTCTGCACCTTTTCCAGTTCCACAATACCCTTTTTCTGATACGGTGACCAGAATTGTCCAGCTGTGGCCTCACCATAGATTTATAAATAGGCAAAATAACTGAGGGTAGATTTTTTTAAACTCCTTGGTGGCTTCTCCGTCTCTCATGGAGGGATCTTGGAGGACTTAGTTGCCCAGAAATGATCTAAGGGGTTAGAGATACGGCCAGGTCAAGACTTGGAAAGCGAGTTCAGGATCAGACAGGGTCATTTTATAGTTGCCCTCTTCTGTTGTATAGTGTGAAGGTTCCCAAAATGAAGTCGATGTGCAAAAGGCTCTTATGGAATAATTGCTACCTATGGAAAATGGGGGGTTAGAGGAACCACAGAGGCCCAATCTGCCCATGGAAGTCAGTGGTCCTGGGGAGGCCAATCTGTGAATGGAAGGCAATGGCCCTGGGAAGGGGAGGCCCGGTCTGCCATTGAGGTCAGTGGCCCTGGGGAGGGAATCCCGGTCTCCCATGGAAGCCAATGGCCCTGGGGAGGGAATCCCAGTCTCCCATGGAAGCCAATGGCCCTGGGGAGGGAATCCCAGTCTCCCATGGAAGCCAATGGCTCTGGGAAGGGGAGGCCCAGTCTCCCATGGAAGCCAATGGCCCTGGGGAGGGAATCCCGGTCTCCCATGGAAGCCAATGGCTCTGGGAAGGGGAGGCCCAGTCTCCCATGGAAGCCAATGGCCCTGGGGAGGGAATCCCGGTCTCCCATGGAAGCTAATGGCCCTGGGGAGGGAATCCCGGTTTCCCATGGAAAGCTGTTGGTGACAATGCCTCTTCTGAGTCTTTTCTTCGCTTGGACCGGGAGCTGCGGTGCTGCTGTTGCCCTGAAGGCTAATCTTCTTACCCGTTGCCTGGCAAATGAGTTTCTGGGGCAACAATGCTGCGATTGAGGGTTTGTCCTCAGCCTAATTACCCCCTGAGCCGCTTGTTTGCTAAGCCGCCCGGAGACTCAAGAGGAACCGCCGCTCCGGGAGCCAAATTGGGGTGGGTGGGGGGACCGCAGACCCTCGGACAGGGCTGCTGCCGGGGGTCAAACTGCGGAGTCTCTGCCTCATCTCTCTCCGGAACAGGAGGATGTCTATAGGTGATATTTACTTATACAGCTGTTTTCTATAGGCGACGCCTGCTTGCATAGCACAGTTTTCTATGGGTGATATCTACTTACGTAGCGCACTTTCTATAGGTGGCATCTGCTTGCATAACACTTTTCTATAGGTGATATCTAGTTATACAGCTGCTTTCTATAGGTAGCACCTATACACATAACAGGATTTTCTATAGCACAGTTTTCTATAAGTAATATCTACATAATACAGAAGTTTTCTCTACACACATAACACACTTTCCTATAGGTGATGCTTCTATAGCACAGTTTTCTATAGGTGGTGCCTGCTTGCAAGAGGCTGTTTTCTATAGGGCCCCGTATACCTTCCTAACAAAATTAAAAACTGGTTTAAAACGTACAGCCCCCAGGGTCACTCAGCACTCCTGAACATCCAGAGGAAGGGACATGGGGGCTGCCACAGAGAAGGCCCTGTCATGGCTCTGTGGGGGGGGGGGAAGGTGGGGAGAGGGGAGAGAGAGGTTGCTTTTTATTAGGCCTGGATTCTGGTTCCTCTTCATCCTCTCTCAATCTGTGAATGTTTTGTCCGACCAGGAAAGTTTTTTTTCCAACCCTCATTGCTTTTTTTCATGCTCTATTAAGCCAGAGCTTAACAGCCATTTAACTTGAGGGCCCCATAAAACCTGAACGGCCCAAAGAGTGAAACTCGCTTGCCCGGTTCGGCTCATAGCTCATGCGGCTACTGCTGTGGGCGTGGAGTCGCTGTAGCAGCGAGGCGGTTACTGGAAACGGCACCCACCTGCTCCCTTCCCCGGTGGCTGAAATGCACTGGGAAAGTCCCAATCCTTTGGGGGAATGTGGAAAACGTGGTGTGTGTGTGTGTGTCCGTGTCTTCCTTTCTACCTCTGGGATGGGAAGCCAGGAGGAGATTCCTTCATTGTGCCAAATAGCAACTTGGCCTTGCACTTGGTTATTCTTGGGCTGGATCCCAGGGCCGGCCTCTCCCTGTTTCCCCTCATTTAGGGTGACCTTGGGCTAGTCACAGCTCTCTTTCTGAGCGCTCACAGCCCCGCCTACCTCACAGAGTGTCTGATGTGGGGAGAAGAACAGAAGGTTTGTCAGCCACTTTGAGTCCCCTTAAGGGTGGGAACAGAAGGTTTGTCAGCTGCCTTGAGTCCCCTTAAATGGCTGAGAAAAGCGGGGTACAAAAGCCAAGTCTTCTTTGTCAGTGTCTCTTTCATCAATGGGTTTCTCTCTCGGCCTCTGGAGCCGAACTTTTACCTGGGAATACCAGGTTCCATTCCACCCTCCTCCATGAAGCCAGCTGGGTGACCTTGGGCTAGTCACAGCTCTCTTCTGAACTCTCCCAGCCCTATCTACCTCACAGGGTGTCTGTTGTGGGGAGACCTTCATTGGAAGCAATGGTTTGAGCCCAGAATTCTTAGTTTCTGACCCGTCCCATTGCTATGTGGTTTTTCTGAAGTTGATTCCCATAACCACGAGGACTGGAAACTTGACTCCAAAGTCAAGCACTGAGATAATTAGGTATGATTTGGCCACAGTTTGGTGGAGATACTCATAGGCTAACTCTGTGCGTGTGTGTGTCTTCTCTTACGTTAAGGGCAATTAATATGGTGGCCGCCACAGACATCCTTATAGAAAATGGGGTTCGGCATCCAACTGGCGTTGCTATTGTGGAAGAACTTCACCTATCGGCGGAGGCAGACGGTGAGGCGTGGGGAATTCAAGAACCCTCAAGGGAAGCCCAGGGGGTGCAGATGGGTTTCATAGTGGTGAACAAAAAGGTTGGGCATGAATATTCGAACGTAGATGTTGTTACCTGCCCGGAGTCCCCTTAAGGGTGCGAAAAGCGGGGTAGGAAAGCCAACTCTTCTCCTTCTACGACTGCTTCTTCCTTCTCTCCCCCACCTCCACCTTTCTGCTTTTAGTTGCAACTGATCATTGAGATCCTCTGGCCCCTGTTCCTGTTCTTCATCCTGATCTCCGTGCGGCAGTCTCACCCACCTTTCGAGCAACATGAATGTAAGTCAGCAGGGAAGCTGGGCTAAGGCATGCTTCTATAGCAGGCAGATGGGGAGGCCTTGGGAACCAGGGCACGGCCCATCCAGTCCATGAGAACCTCAGAGGAGCCCTGCTGGATCAGGCCACAGCCCATCCAGTCCATAAGAACCTCAGAGGAGCCCTGCTGGATCAGGCCACGGGCCATCTAGTCCATGAGAACCTCAGAGGAGCCCTGCTGGATCAGGCCACAGCCCATCCAGTCCATAAGAGCCTCAGAGGAGCCCTGCTGGGTCAGGCCACAACCCATCCAGTCCATGAGAACCTAAGAGGAGCCCTGCTGGATCAGGCCACAGCCCATCCAGTCCATAAGAGCCTCAGAGGAGCCCTGCTGGATCAGGCCACAGCCCATCCAGTCCATAAGAACCTCAGAGGAGCCCTGCTGGATCAGGCCACAGCCCATCTAGTCCATAAGGACCTAAGAGGAGCCCTGCTGGATCAGGCCACAGCCCATCCAGTCCATAAGGACCTAAGAGGAGCCCTGCTGGATCAGGCCACAGCCCATCCAGTCCATAAGGACCTAAGGGAAGCCCTGCTGGAGATCTTGCAGTCTGTCTGTCTCATGGGTGCTTCGATCCACTCCATTCCCTGGGTCCAATTTCCCCACAGGTCACTTCCCGAATAAAGCCCTGCCATCGGCTGGGACCCTTTCTTGGATTCGAGGGATCATCTGCAACATAAACAACCCGTGCTTCCGGTATCCGACCGAGGGAGAGACGCCCGGATTGGTGGATAATTTCAAGGATTCCATGTAAGAAGGAGTTAAAGTCTCTCTCTCTGTGTGTCTGTTGGGGTTTTCCTTCCAGCTGGGTGACCTTGGGCTAGTCACAGCTCTCTTCTGAGCTCTCACAGCCCCACCCACCTCAAAGGGTGTCTGTGGTAGGGGGGAAGAACTGAAAGTTTGTCAGCTGCTTTGAGTCCCATTAAATGAGTGAGAAAATTTGGGTAGAAAAGCTAACTCCTCCTCCTCCTCCTCCTCCTCCACATAGCATGTCCCGGCTGCTTGCTGACACTCAGAAGGTCCTCCACCATGGGCAGATCTCAGAAGGCCGAGGAAACCTCTCCCAGATCTTCTCTGCTTTGCGTCAGCTTAGCAACAGCCCCAGTTCACCAACAGGTAAGGCTCACTCCCTGTAACAAGGCAGAGGGGAGGCGGAATCCGTGGAGGGCGTGTGTGTTCTGTTGTGGGGAGAAGAGCAGAAGGTTTGTCAGCTGCTTTGAGTCCCCTTAAATAGGTGAGAGAAGTAGGGTAGAAAAGCCAACTCTTCTTCTTCCTTTCAGTACCTTGGAAAGCTCTGAGGAAAGAGATGGTTTCCAGCCACCTCTTTTTACAACTATGGTCCCATAGCTGCATTTCAGGGTCTTTCAATTAGCCCCTCCTTTACCAAGTCAGTGACTACCATATTTGGGGGCTTGGCAGGGCACTTCCTGAAATGTCAGAAGTGGAACATTCTAGAGAGTTGGGGCCACAACAGAGGAAGGCCCTGCTGTGGGAAACCGCAAGATGACTCTTTAGAAATTTGTGGTTCCTGCACTCTGGACAATCTGAGAGATATTGCAGACTTTTGACCAAGATAATTAAGATGGACTTAATTATTTTAACACCAGATTTTTTTTAAAAAAAATCAAAACCCAACAGAGCTTAGCAACCAACCCATAAAAAGGTCTATGGTATCTGAAAGATTCTTGTGATGCCACCAGGTGAATCTGGTCACTTACCTTGTTGTGCTTATTGGGGCACTTGAAGGAGAATTCTGTGGAACAACTTGGGTCACAAGGGTGGTTCCACGTAGGTCCTGAATTGCTTGTTTCCTCTGCTCTTCCTAGCGATGGAGATCAGAAGCTACCTGAAGGAAAATGAAACATTCTCCCAGTCCCTTCTTAACAGTACCTCCTTCCCCCAAGACCTGGTGGAGGATCTCCTGCAGTCGCGACTCAACCTCCGTGTGGTAAGGAGGAGACCAGCTTTGTAGGCTTTGGGAGACCCTATCAAAAATGTACTTATGAGATAGAGAGAATCATATGGAATTTTCTACTGGAAGCGGCTGGGGACAGCAACCAGCTGGGATAGCTTTAAGAAAGGGTTGGACATATTTATGGAGGCCAGGTATATCCTGTGAGCTGGGATGCTGGGCTAGATGGGTTGTGGCCTGATTGAGCAGGGCTCCTCTGAGCTTCTTATGGACTAGATGGGCTGCGGCCTGATCCAGAAGGGCTCCTCTGAGGTTCTTATGGGCTAGATGGGCTGTGGCCTAATCCAGAAGGGCTCCTCTGAGGTTCTTGTGGACTGGATGGCCTGTGGCCTGTTCCAGAAGGGCTCCTCTGAGGTTCTTGTGGACTGGATGGGCTGTGGCCTGATCCAGAAGGGCTCCTCTGAGGTTCTTATGGACTAGATGGGCTGTGGCCCCATCCACCAGGACTCCTCTGAGGCTCTTATGGCAACCATGCCAGAAACTGAATTCTTTTTCTTTTCTGTTTTCTTCTTTAGGTAAACTGTCTCAAATTTCTCTTTTTTCTCCTCTAGTTCTCCCTTGCTGGCATGCCCTTGAAGCAAATTGTTTGCAATGCATCCCTTCTCTCTGAGTTTCTGGTGGCAAAAGACCCTGCAGTCGCAGAGCGGCTACAACGGGAGCTCTGCGCATTGCCCACAGAGGTCTTGCTTGATGTGGAACGTAGCTTCTTATCCCAAGTGGATTGGGCCAAAGTCCTCCTGGTAGGTGCAGGGAAGACACAGAGGTGGAAAACGCATGGCCGATTGGGAGTTTAGGAATTTAATTTAATTTTTAAGGTGACAAACTAAAGTAGACCCTTTCGTCGCCATCTGGATTGTTGATGGGCATTCCGTGGCCTGCTTTTCATAAAAATGAGATAATGTAATGTTTCTAATTCACTCTTGATTGAAGATCAAATACAAACTAAATAACAACAACAACAAATATAAAGCCTTTTCTGGACAGAGATGACTTGGCCACAGCTATCCATGCTCTGGTAACCTCCAGACTAGACTGCTGTAATGCGTTCTACATGGGGCTGCCCTTGGAGGCAGTTTGGAAGCTGCAGCTGGTACATAATGGGACAGCTGGCTGGACACATATCATGCCAGTCTTAAAAGAGTTGCACTGGCTTCCAACTCGCTACAAAGCCCAGCTCCCTAACCACCAAACCACCGGACCAAACTAGAGATCCTTTCCAACTCTATGATTCTAAGGCACATCTAGGAAAGATAAATGAATAAAAATGATGCGGGGTAATTTTAGAAGAGTTCTTTGGCGAG
This sequence comes from Aspidoscelis tigris stejnegeri, assembly GCA_023333525.1. NCBI lineage: Eukaryota > Metazoa > Chordata > Lepidosauria > Squamata > Teiidae > Aspidoscelis > Aspidoscelis tigris. The sequence continues at coordinate 14,611,427 of JALMGA010000014.1, read as the reverse complement.
GGGAATGTGGGTGATCTATGGCAAAAAGAAATACAGTACCTTGAGCAAAAATAATTTTCTTTTCTCATTCCTTTGACCTCCTGACAGGACCGCTTAAACTCTCAGTCTATCAGCATGGACGCTGTGCAATCGCTCCGTATTTTCTTTGACGTGATTCGATCTTTAGTGAAAGAGGTAATATCTGTGATGGAAGGTGTTGGGACTATTAAAAGTTCTGTGTTTTCTTCTTCTCTGTATGCCTAAGCTTCAACTGAGAGGAGGGACTTATTACTTTCTTGGCTGTTGATGTGCCTATCCATGCTCTTGTCTTAGAGATGATGATACCATAGGATGGAGAGGGAATTTATAGGACTGGGATGACTCTTATGGAGAGTTCCATCTTACCTTTTCCCGTATCCCAGCTCTCCACCATGACCAGCTTTGTGGAATTCCGCGAGGCCCTGCGGATCCTCTCCGGTCGTGTCCCGACTGCCTCACCCCAGAAGGTGTTCAAGACCGTGACCCGCATTGTCTGTGGCCGTGCGGATGAAAGAGGCGTCAAAATCCCCTCGTTAAACTGGTACGAAGACCATGATGTCAAGGCCTTCCTCGGTCGCAACGACTCCGAGAAGAAGGTTGTTTCCTTCGACAACACCACAAGTAAGTTGGGTGGGAGGGGTTTCATTTCCAAAAATGGCAGGGCATGGTCTCCCTTCCGGGTCAGCTTCCAGAGTGCTTAAGGAAGGAGAAGAGGGTAAATAGAAGAGGTGTAGGCAACCCACAGAATACCTGTTGGGGATTTTGGCCAAGGTTAGAGATGGCTTCTTCTGAGGAAATAGCAAGCCCTGAACCTTGGACCTTCTGAGTGCAAGATTTAAGGAACCCCCTCCCAAGTTAAGGCAGTGTATTTTGTTTCAGTGAAAGGATGGGGCTAATCTATCATGAAGACACTTCTGGGAAAAACATGGGGTCTCTCCATGCTCTTGTGAGGCAGTTTGGTCTAAAGCCAGACTTTTATCTGGGAATACTGTGTTTGATTCCACACTCCTCCATGAATCCAGCTGGGTGACCTTGGGCTAGGCACAGCTCTCTTCTGAGCTCTCACAGTCCCACCTACTGCACAGGGTTTCTGTGGTGGGAAAAAGGACAGGAGGTTCGTCAGCTGCTTTGAGTTCCCTTAAAGGGTGAGAAAAGTGGGATATAAAAGCCAACTTTCCTTCTTCATTGGTTCCTATCTTTATTTGCATTTCTCTCCACCCCTATACTCTTTTCCTTTTCCTTTTTCATCTTTCAGGCCCCTACTGCAAAGATTTGATCAGGACCTTGGAATCCAACACTCTTTCTCGCATCCTGTGGAGGGGTCTGAAACCACTTTTTGTTGGCAAAATCCTATACACTCCTCCAACACCTGCTGTGGAAAAAGTCATGGCAGAGGTGAATTCTCTCTCTCTTTCTCTCTTTTTTTTTTGGCGTGGGTGGAGTTGGAGGGGGGTAAAATCTTCGTGGATCTCAGGTATTGCAGAAAGTGGAGGAAAGTAACAGGCTGGTTTTGATTCAAGGCTCCTTTCTCCTTAAAAGGTGGATCAGAAGAAATATTATATCAGCAGCCTTTTGCTATGTGCATGAATGGTTTTTGCATTCCGTTCGTATCAAATTGAATGCAAGAAAATTTGTATTAGGTTCAAATAGATCCCCTTCATATGTGATAGGATTCTATTTGATAAAATGGATTCCTACAGATTTGTATGACTATCTGATAAAAACACATCCGATAACGTATCTGATATGTAAATTATCCGGAATAATTTGATATTGTTCCTCTCCTCTGCCCCATAAGATGGCAGCCTAGCATTGAAAATACTGTATAATAAAACTGATCTTCCATAGGTACAACGGAATTTATCTCCCTGTACTCTTTGCTTCCTTTCTCCCATTAAAAGTAGGATAATTCATCGATTACTATCAAAGTCTGGGTTCCCGAAATATGATGCAGATTAGGGGCGTGCAAAATGACTTTATTCTTATACGATGTTTTTATATTTATTGTTGTCAACCGCCCGGATTGGTTCGCCACAGGGCGGTATACAAATAAATATTATTATTATTATTATTAAATCTGATTAAATATTTTGGATTCATGAGCATCTGCATTGAATCAAAAGTCCGGACATTCAAACATCCAAAAATTCAATCAAAACCTAACTGCCATTCAAGGGGTCTCAAAGCGCCTGACAAACTTTCTGTTCTCCCCCTTAAGGGGACTCAAGGTGGCTGACAAGCCTTCTGTTCTTCTCCCCAAGCAGAACACCTTGTGACACAGGTGGGGCTGTGAAAACTCAGAATTAGGAGAGCTGTGACTAGCCCAAGGTCACCCAGCTCACTGCATGGAGGAGAGGGGAATCAGGCCCAACCTTCCCAGATCTGAGTCCAGCTCCCTAACCACTAGACCAAAAGGGGAAAGCTGTTGTGTTTGTTGTCTTTCCCTTGGGACTTAGAATGCTGGATGGACTAAATAGACTTAACGAACTTACCCTTGGTTCCAGGTGAACCGGACCTTCCAGAACCTTGCTTTGTTGCGTGAAGTGAGGGGTGCCTGGGAAGATCTAGGACCCCAGGTGTATACCTTCATGAACACAAGTGCTGAAATCAGAGCTATTCAGGTGGGTCTTTTTAAATCTTGGCGCCCTTCTGTTGGACTGGGAAGGCTGGGAGAGAAGGTTAACACCTTAATTGGCTGTTTGTTGTTTAGGGTTCCTTCTGATCTCCTGTTACCTTCTAATCTCAGCAGCATTATGCCACCAAATGTTGTGCTTTTTAACCATAAGAACCTAAGAAGAGCCCTGCTGGATCAGGCCATGGGCCATCTAGTCTAGCATCTTTTCATGCACAATGGCCCTCCAGTGAGCCTCTCAAGCAGAAGGAAAAGCCTTCACCTGCTTTCCACTCACCTGGACATCCATCCTAGTAGCCACTGATACACCATGAATGAAGAGGAGCCCTGCTGGATGAGGCCACAGCCCATCTAGTCCAGCATCCCATCTCACAGAATGGCCCCCCAGTTGCCTCTGATCTTCTAAAGCAGAGGACAAAAGACAAACCCTCGCCTGCTCTCAATTCCCTGCCAGCTCGGAGGAGTACCTAGACATATGTGAGATGGGATGCTGGACTAGATAGGCCGTGGCCTGATCCAGCAGGCCTCCTCTTACGCTCTTCTTGCGGGAAGCTTTTAATGAAGGGTATGGTTTGGAGGAGGGTTGCAGCATTCTGGGTTAGTCCATCATGTGTTTGAGACTCCCATTGCAATGTGATAGACCTTTATATGGCTTTGTTTGCCATCCCAGAATCTCCTAAGAACGCCTGCGGTGTCCCTATTTCTGGAGCAGCAACTTCGCGGGACGCCTTGGAACGTGTCCACCTTGAGCAGTTTCCTGAGCTCAGAGGGAGGCAGTCAAACCTATACATGGCGTGACGCCTATGCCGAAGTGGACAAGGTTATCAACAGCTTGTCCCAGTTTATTGAGGTACACCTCCGGGGCTTACGCCCAGTATCCTTCTCCATCGCCCATTTTGTTCATGGGAAGGTCCATTAAGCGTGGCTGAGTGTGCCGTTTTGTCTCTCGCCAGTGCGTTTCGCTGAACAAAATCGAATCTGTGGACTCTGAAGAGCAGCTTGTGGTCCGTGCCATGAAGTTGCTAGAGGATCGCCAGTTTTGGGCCGGAGTCGTATTCTTGCCCCCGGGGAACCAGAGCGAGCTCAGTGGTTCTGACTTGCCCCTCCACGTCCGCTACAAAATCCGCATGGACATTGACGACGTTACGCGAACCAATAAGATAAAGGACAGGTGATTGGCGTTTTGTGATTTCTCTGATATATTTTGGCCCCCGCAGGTGAGCCGTTTTGGACGCACATCGCTCCATTCAAAACATAAGGCCCAATGCCTACACATTTGGGAAATCGTGTGGGATCTACATTATGGGTAGCCCTCTGAAGTTATCAGCTACTGGAAAGGGGAAAATATAAGCATACAGGATCAAAGTGAAATCTCCCTATGGAGGAGAATCTGATCAGAGCGAGGAGTCAAGAGGGACATTCCAATTTGTGCAGAACGAGAGACTAGTTTTGCGCAAAACTTGACCATGTGAATGAATGATTTTTTTGGGGGGGGGTTCAATTTGTATCGAATCAAATGCAAGAAAATTGATATCCGTTCAAGTAGATCCCCTTTGAGTGTGATAGGATTTGAATTTGATACAAATGTTAGTTACGAATGTTGAATACAAATCACGTACTAATCCCCGACGTATCGTCTCAAAATCCCCTACATATCCGATACCTGAGCGCATCAGATCTGCCCTGAACCCACTTTGAACCCACTCTGGGTCCATTCCAGATGTGCCTGGCACAGCTGCTTTCCCACCTCCCCAGGTTCACAAAGGTAACAATCTGTACGAATATTGAGTGTACAAATATTCATGCACATTCCTAGCTTTATTGGTTTTACAGTATCCCTTGAACAGCGTTGCCCATAAGCAAATCGTCCACATACTGAACGTTGTTTCTGGGCTTCTTATTCTCCTGCTCAGGTTTTGGGATCCAGGGCCGGCTGCTGACCCCTTTGAAGACCTGCGTTACGTCTGGGGTGGTTTTGTCTACATACAAGACCTTGTGGAGCAAGCTGTGGCACGGGTTCAGGCAGGTACGCCACCTGCCCAGCAACACACGGGGATTTATATCCAGCAGATGCCTTATCCCTGCTATGTCGATGACATGTAAGTTGCTAGTCCCCAAGGTACGGTCAGTGCACCATTTTGTTAAAACCAATCCCCTGCAGCTAGTGATACAGAACTGTATATGGAGGGATGTCAAGGCAAAAGGGTTTACGAGGAACCTGCTCTCTGTGGCTCCTTCTGCATGGGTCCCATAGACCCCATTGAGAACCCAGTTGGTGTGGATTTGGTACACATTTTTCTACAAGTGGTTGCTTTTCCAATTACGGGGGTGGCTTAATGAATTCCGGCAGGTTTCCTTCTGTCATTCCAGCTTCCTGCGCGTCTTAAATCGCTCCCTGCCCCTCTTCATGATCCTCGCTTGGATCTACTCGGTGGCCATGATCATCAAAGGGGTGGTTCACGAGAAAGAAGCCCGTCTGAAGGAAACCATGAAGGCCATGGGGCTGAGCAGCGCCACCCTCTGGTTCAGCTGGTTCCTGAGCAGTTTCATCCCTTTTCTTATCAGCGCTGCTTTGCTGGTCCTCATTCTGAAGGTGGATTATTTAGTACAGTTGCTTTAGTTACATGACGGTTAATATCTCCTCTCCCCCACCCGCCTACCTACCCACACCACCCACCCACCCACCCACCCTTCCACCCACCCTTCCATCCATCCATCCATCCATCCATCCATCCATCCATCCATCCATCCATCCATCCATCCATCCATCCATCCATCCATCCATCTCTATTTATGGAGCCTATCTATATTTACCTACCCACCCATCTCTATTTATGGGGCCTATCTATATTTACTACCTACCTACCTACCCATCCAAAGGCCTCATGGCAGGTTCAAACATTAAAAACCAGTGACCAGACAGAATTAACATATTAAAACCAAGGTCATTCCTGGATGTGGGGAGGAAAAGGCTGTTCCCTTACTTAGCCAAAGACCAGGGTAAAGAGATGTGTATTCACAGCTCTTCTGAACACTTAGAGTGAAGGTCAGATCAGCAGGCAGAATATTCCCCAGCTGGGAGCCACCACTGAGAAGGCCCTATCCCGGGTGCCCACCCCTTTTGCTGCTGAAGGTGGTGGGGCAACGAGGAGGACCTTCCCTCCAGATCTTAAGACACGGGCAGGTCAATATGGAAGGTGTTCCTTCAGATATTTGGGTCCCCAATATTGAATGATATGAATATTCGTGGACCTCTCTAACTGTATTACCTGTCCGATCTTTATGACCTCACGGATTCTATAATTTAGTGGTTGGCTTTTCTGCTTTCTCCTGAACAGGTGGGGGACATCTTACCCTACAGCGACCCAGGTGTGGTCTTCCTCTTTTTGGCCACCTTTGCCATTGCGACCATCTCCCAATGCTTCCTCATCAGCACCTTCTTCTCTCGGGCCAACCTGGCTTCGGCCTGTGGTGGAATCATTTACTTCTCCTTCTATCTGCCGTATGTCCTCTGCGTGGCTTGGCGTGACCACATCACCTACCCTTTGCGCCTGTTTGTGGTGAGGACGTTTCCATGGCTCTCCCTCCAACATGTGTCCCCAAATGGTCCCCATCCCCACTTTTCCTGAATTAGGGAAGCGTCCTGCCTGCCTCTCCAACCTGGACGAGGTACCTAGAGCATTCATCCTAGTAGCCATGGGTACACCTGTTTCCCATGAATGAAGAGGAGCCCTGCTGGATCAGGCCACAACCCATCTAGTCCAGCATCCCATCTCACTCAATTGCCTATTGCTATTCTCAAGCAGAAAATAGACCTTCTGCCTTTAAGATGAATATTTTGAGACCAACTTTGCTTGCAATAGGTCTCATATCTTTCCCCCAGTGTCAGGCATTTGGAAACCTAATTGCAGATGTATTCCTCCTTTGATAGGTTTTTCTGTGTTCCTTCCTCCTGCTTGAACGTTGGAAAATAATGATGGTCTTCTTCTGTTCTCCATTTCTTCTCCCGGTCAGAGTTTCCTATCCCCTGTTGCCTTTGGCTTTGGATGCGAGTATTTCTCTCTCTACGAGGAACAAGGCGTGGGGGTTCAGTGGCACAACCTATATGCCAGCCCCGTGGAAGGCGACCCATATACATTTGCCACGGCAATGGTGTTGCTCCTGGCGGACGCGTGCTTATACGGGGTGGCCACGTGGTATATTGAAGGCGCCTTCCCAGGTAAATGTGGCCTCATCCCGTCTGCTCCGGAGAAGGGGAAGATGTTTCCAGGTTAGGCGTGTATCCGGGTAGTTGCACAGCCTAGGAACGCTCACGAATATTCGTAACATTTGTTGTTCGGACAAATTTGGACATTCGTCCAAGAACCGAATGTTGCGACATTTGTATATTAACGTTCGTACGAGTCGTTTGGGAATTCGTGAATCTGGCGATACTTATCAGATGCGTTTCAATAGGATATGTATCCGATAAGTATCCGATACTTTTGTGTTAGTATCCCATGTGTCCAAATAACGAAAAAATGAATGCCAGGGACATTCGATTTGATAAGAACACATTCAATTTGATATGAATCCATTGAATAATTGGGACATTCATATCTCGACTGGTACATGTGAATCTTGTAGATCCTGTATGGATCCGTATGGATCCTGTACACATCCCGTTTTAATCCCATGTAGGTGTGTATGGATGCGTAGGCAATTCATACTGGTACGTATGAGATACATATGTACCTGTACAGATATGAATGTCCAAATTATTTGTATGAATAACTCGTTATATTTCTATTCAATCAAATTCAGAAATCTGAATTCGTACCAATAACGAGTATTTCAATTTTTTTTTTTTTGGGGCATTACATTCTTTATTAGTAACTTTCCAGAATTAAAAAGGCATGCAAGGAGATATTAATACAATATTCTTATAACCATATAACCATATTCTTTTGTTTTCCTTGTGACTTCTGATCCAGAAGTTATTACCGGACTCGATATAATAAGCTGAAATTCATGATTTTCCTTCCCTTTCTAGGGCAATATGGGATTCCGAAGCCTTGGAATTTCCCTTTCTTGAAAAGCTATTGGTTTGGTGAATCCCCGAAGGGTGGTTCTTTCCACCCTATTCCTTCCAGCCCTCTAAAATCAGGGGACGGTAAGCAAATGTCTGTCATGGGGAATGGAATCTTCTCTTTTCTTTGTTTCTTGGTCATCTGGGCTCTTGGGGAATAGAGAGCATTAGAGATGTACACAAAGATTTGTATTTTTTGAAATTTGTCCAAATTCAGCCGAATTTGTTAGTTCCCTGACCTGTTTTTCACTTCCGTTTCTCCTCTTCTTTTACCTCCCAAGTGATTATTGAAGACCCGCCTCCATCCGTGAAGGTGGGCGTCTCCATCCGGAACCTGGTGAAAATCTATTACAGCGGTGGCAAGATTGCGGTCAACGGGCTGAGCCTTGACTTCTACGAGGACCAGATAACCTCTTTCCTTGGGCATAACGGTGCTGGGAAGACGACCACCATGTGAGTTGGGGATGGGAGACCATGAGGTGATCTCTTTGCGGAATGTGGATTTGGGTATGTGTTTGTATACAGTATTTGACACAGCGGTACCACCTCCCAAGTTGTGGATCGCCCAAATGGGAGTCACTTCAGCAACTGATGGTCTGAGACCAGACGCAACCTCTCAGCCTGACCCACCCATGTTGAATTCCACTTCCCCCCATCTCTCCTTTCACTGAAGGTCCATTCTGACGGGTCTCCTGCCTCCAAGCTCAGGAACAGCGTATATCATGGGGCGGGACATCTGTTCTGAAATGGATACCATCCGGAAGACGTTGGGGATATGCCCACAACACAACGTCCTCTTTGACATGTAAGGACCGGGGAGAAGGTGGTGGGGTGGGGTGGGGTGGGGCAACACGCCTGCTGATGGTTGCTTGGTAAAAGCAGGAATGGATAGCAAGAGGTCTGCAGGCTAGTGGGTTCCAGGACACTTGCTTTCCCTGGTGGAAGCCAGTGCCTTCACAAGGAATTCTCCTGGTTCCACACCAGAGGAAATGTCCGGCTTCCAAAGGGAAGGAAGCATCTGGTTGTCTAATGGTCATGAGCTGTAGGTATCGGTGGACCATATCTGGGATACAAGACCTGTTGGACCAGAATATTGGGCTCAGCGGGCCTAGTGTTAATGGTTTGTGTTGGATAGCTTGAGGATTCAGGGTTCAGCTGAAGATCTGAGAAGACCAATGTTCTCCATCGACTCTAGCCATGAAGAGGCCCCTGGAAGCAAAGTATGGGTTTGGTGGGACTCCAAGGTGCGTGACTTTCTCTTCTGAGTATTTAAGGAAGTCCTTACTCCATCCCTTCTCATCCTCTTTCTCTGTCAGCTTGACGGTGGAAGAGCACGTCTGGTTTTACGGTCGCCTGAAGGGGCTGTCTGGCCAGGAGGTCCGTGAAGAGATGGAACAGATAATCCAAGATGTCGGGCTGCCCCACAAGCGGCGGGAGCAGACCAAGAACCTATCAGGTGACTCTCACTGGCCACAGCTGTAGTGATCATTTTGGACTGATGAGATATAGTGTCTAGAACGTCTATATGTGCTGGGGGTGTTGGGAATTGGACTCCAAAATGGCCGTGCTTGCCGGAGCTGATGGGAGTTAAGGATCTAAAATGGCCAACCCTGCTAGGCATGATGGGAACTGGAATCCACAATGACTGTTCTTGCTCAGGCTACTAGAGCTCCAAGTCCAGAGCAGCCACACTTGCTGGGGTTGATGGGAACTAGAATCCATCCAAAATGGCCATACCTGCTGAGGCTGATGGGACTTGGAGTCCAAAATGGCTGTACTTGCTGAGGCTCATGGGAGTTGGAGTCCAAAATGGGGCTGATGGGAACTGGAATCCCAAATGGCCATATTTGGTGAGGCTGATGGGACATGGGTGTCCAAAATGGTTGTGGTCCAGCGATTTCTGAAATCCTGTAGGCAAAGGAAAGTTGATAGGCCTGTCCGAGTGTTGAGCAAGGCTTCTCTGTTACCACCACCTTCCAGTCCATGAGATCAACTAGAGCGAAGCGTCTGACTCTCCACTACTCTCTTTTATATCTTCCTTAGGTGGAATGCAACGGAAGCTCTCCGTGGCCATTGCTTTTGTGGGCGGCTCTAGGGTGGTGATCCTGGATGAACCCACAGCTGGTGTGGACCCTTACTCTCGCAGAGGCATTTGGGAGCTACTGCTGAAGTACCGTACAGGTCTCTGTTGGGTGAATTAGTGATGGAATGTATAGCTGGTTTTAGTTTTTCAGGGCTCAAGGCGTTCGTTATCTTTAAATACGAATCTAACATTTGAACGTACGAATTTGGGGTCCTGAAGGGTTCTGAACAATAGGTGCTGAGTAAATCCTTCTGCTTTGCCAAACAATCTCCCCCTCCTCCCCCCCTTGCTATCTGTCCTTCCAGGTCGTACGGTGATCCTATCAACCCATTACATGGATGAGGCTGATCTACTCGGAGACCGAGTTGCCATCATCTCTCAGGGCCGACTTTGCTGCTGTGGTTCTTCACTGTTTCTCAAGACCAAGTTGGGCTCTGGTTACTATCTGACCTTGGTGAAATGTGACACCTCAAGAGGCCACAGCCCTGTGGGGGCAACCAATGAAGTTGGGCCCGTCAACAGAAAGGTAAGCTTGAAAAACCAAAAGAGCGTGGGGAGTCCTTCTGATCTGAGACCACAGATAGAATCATAGAATCATAGAATGGTAGAGTTGGAGGGGACCTCCTGGGTCATCGAGTCCAACCCCCTGCTCAAGGCAGGATCTCCTAAACCATCTCAGACAGATGGCCGTCCAGTCTCTGCTTGAAGACCTCCATCGAAGGGGAACCAACCACCTCCCGTGGCAGCCTGTTCCACTGGTTGATCACTCTTACTGTTAGAAATTTTTTCCTAACATCTAAGCTAAATCTTTTCCCCTGCAGTTTCACCCCATTGTTTCTAGTCCTTCCTTGAGAGAGTGAGAACAGGGCTGATCCCTCTGCCTTGTGACAACCCTTGAGGTATTTGTAGACAGCTATCATGTCTCCTCTCAGTCTTCTTTTTGGTAGACGAAACATTCCTAGTTCCTTAAGCCGTTCCTCATAGGACATGGTTTGCAGACCGTTCACCATCTTGGTAGCTCTCCTTTCTCAACCAAGGCTAAAGTTGTCCTCAAAACTTACAGTTGACGCCGGTCTCCTTGAACCATCAAAATAAATCTCCTAGCTGGTAGTTTTGCAATTTGTTCTCATTTTCCTGCTTCCAACCCTATACAAGGCCACACTTTGATCGTCCATGGTTTCCTCCTCTGCAGGTTGACAGTGGTTCAGAAAAAAGCTGTGATACCGGTCTGGGCAGTGAGCAGAACAGCGAAGCAAATGTCCCAGGTGAGTCACATCTGTGTGCCCTAAAGGAGGTCCATCACGTGAAAAGACACGTGTATCAAGTTCACATATGCTGTGTTTTTGCCCTTGATTACGATAGCCATCTTCAGAAGATCTGACTGGTTGGAGAGTCAAATGCAAATGATGGTCTCATGGTATGACCACCATTTCCATCTTCAGAAGATCTGACCGCTAGAAGAGTCAAATGCAAATGATGGTCTCATCGTATGACCACCATTTCCATCTTCAGAACATCTCACTGCTAGAAGAGTCAAATGCCAAAGGATGGTCTCATGGTATGACCACCATTTCCATCTTCAGAAGATCTCACTGCTAGAAGAGTTCGATGCAACTGATGGTCTCATGGTATGACCACCATTTCCATCTTCAGAACATCTCACTGCTAGAAGAGTCAAATGCCAAAGGATGGTCTCATGGTATGACCACCATATCCATCTTCAGAACATCTGGTTGCTAGAAGAGTCAAATGCCAAAGGATGGTCTCATGGTATGACCACCATTTCCATCTTCAGAACATCTGGTTGCTAGAAGAGTCAAATGCCAAAGGATGGTCTCATGGTATGACCACCATTTCCATCTTCAGAACATCTCACTGCTAGAAGAGTCAAATGCCAAAGGATGGTCTCATGGTATGACCACCATTTCCATCTTCAGAACATCTCACTGCTAGAAGAGTCAAATGCCAAAGGATGGTCTCATGGTATGACCACCATTTCCATCTTCAGAACATCTCACTGCTAGAAGAGTCAAATGCCAAAGGATGGTCTCATGGTATGACCACCATTTCCATCTTCAGAACATCTCACTGCTAGAAGAGTCAAATGCCAAAGGATGGTCTCATGGTATGACCACCATTTCCATCTTCAGAAGATCTCACTGCCAGAAGAGTCAAATGCATTTGGTGGATATCGTAGCTATATCCACCAGCTTAGGTTCAAAGGAGAACTGGAGAACACACCCTAAAGTGTGGCATTGAGATGTTCTGATGCAGGTTAATATAAGGACTGAAGTTGGTCATACTTGACAACCATCAACCCAGGGTGCGATTGCTGACTTTCTCCAGCCAAGAAGTACCGGCAGCAGCCTACCATCTGTCTGAACTGTACTCCATTAGACCCAGGTGCACACTCATCAATCTTTTACCATTTTCTCCAGATGTGGCCCAGCTGACGGCTCTGATCCAGAGGAGGGTCCCTGGGTCTCAACTCATAGAGGATATTGGCCAGGAAATCCTTTACGTCCTTCCATATGGTGGAGCTAGCGATGGCTCCTTTGTTGAGCTCTTCCAAGATCTTGACGCCCATCTAGGTGAACTTGGAATCTCAGGATACGGCATATCGGACACCACCTTGGAAGAGGTGAGAACATCAAAACTGAGAACGTGGTAATTTGGGATTTGCATGAATATTCACAAAGCTTTGGTATTTGTACCAATTCGTGCCAATTTGGACATTTCTATACCAATCAACGCAGAGTAAATTTGGCCTGGTTTGAGAGCCGATCCTTGAAAAAAAAAAACAATTATGGGGACCCTAAAACAAAAGAAAATTACTGCCCCTTTTCAAGATTTGCTTTGTTTGTCTTCCAGATCTTTTTAAAGGTAGCCGAAGAGACCGGCGTCGATGTAACAGGTAGTACCTTTTTGCGAATAATCAGATATTTTGAGGTCCCTAAGTTCTCTGTCCCTTACCTTACATATTCTTTTCCTTCCTCTTTCCCTGGACGTGTGGCTCAGAAACCCCATTTCCCAGTCCTGGACCTCAGTCATCCACACCGGTCTCCGATTATACCCTCAGGACGCCGAGCGATGGTGCTGATGGTGTTGATGTAGAAGCAGGTAAGAGTCCCTTCCCTGGCGGGAGGGAGAATTAAGCATCATGCGTTTTAACGGCGGGAACAAATTCCCTGGTGATAACTTTGGAAGATAGCGGCGATGGAAAATCATAGACTAATTCCCGTTGCCCACAAACAGGGCTTACTGGTATGCATTGCTCCTGAGTACCTCCAAACTCTCTTAACCTTTCTCCTCTCTTTTTCCTTCTCTCTCTTTTCTTCCTACCTTCACCTTGGTGCTAAGCTAAAGGACGTAAGAAAGGTAAATGAGACAGCTAGAGTCGAACGCAGGGCTTGGTCCGTCACCAGATTGTAGGACTTAAGGCCAAGGGGCAGTTGGGGGTTAGAACCTGAAACAGAGGTAGTAGCAGAGACTGATGGGGATACGATGTCACCAAAGGGACCACGCTTCTCCTGGCCTTCCCTGCTTGCTTCCTTGGGGCTGGATCTGTGCCTGGTTCAGAGAGGTTTTGGAAGCACATGGAATAGAGATGGGCAGAGATACTTGTAACATCTGAAGTTCGTCTTGAGTTCATCCAAATATGGACATTCAAATTCAAACCGAACGTTGCCACACGTTCGAATATTGACGTTCGAATTCGGACCGGATCCTTTGGAACTTTGTTACATTCGTGAACCTGGGGAGGTGGGAAAGAGGCTGCGCTGGTCACATCGGCAAAAAAAATCCAGAGTGGATCCAAAGTGGATTGAGAGCAGATTCAGAGTGGACTCAGGGCAGATTTCGTGTGTTCAGAGCAGATACGCAGGGGATTTGTATGTGATTCATATTGAACATTTGTTATCGAATTCATATAGAACATTCATAGCAAATTTGAATCCTACCATGTTCAAAGCTGGTCTATTTGAACGAATATGAATTTTCTGGCATCTGATTCGATATGAATTAAACCCAAAACAGCAACATTTGTCCATATTCTTACCATGGGAGAGTCCTCACTTTGCATAAGAGTCATAAGTTTCACGGCTGGAATCTCCAGGTAGAACGTGGGCAAACCCATGGAGAACATCAACCATTCTGAGATGGACAGACCAAGGTTCTGGTTTTCTATGAGTCTCCGTATCCTGAGATTTAGCCTCCTTAACCCACCCTCTAAGTCTAAGCCTGTGCTTACATGAACTTTGTGTTCCCCATGAGACCCCATCATACGTTGCAAGACCACCCTCTCCTGTTTCGTTTGCAGACGAAGCAAAAGAGACCGATTTCCTGCGTGGCGCAGGGGTCCAGCTGACCGGCTGGGCACTGACCTTCCAGCAGCTCCGCGCCCTCTTCGCCAAGAGATTCCTGTACGCCCGGCGTAGCAGAAGGGGATTCTTTGCGCAAGTATAGCAACGCTTCTCTCTCTTTTTGCTCTTAGGGGGGAAAGGGATGGGGGGCCCACTGTAGAGATAAGCATGAATATTCAAATATCTGTTATTCGTACGAATTCAGACATTCGTTTATGAATCGAATGTGCGCCGTCCCTTCTCATGGCTGAGCAAGCCAGGGGACATTAGCTACCTGTGACTGACCTTCCCAACTTCCCGGTCACAGATTGTCCTCCCTGCGGTCTTCGTCTGCATTGCCCTTCTCTTCAGCCTGATCGTCCCGCCCTTTGGCAAGTACCCGCCGTTGCGTCTTGACCCCTGGATGTACGGACCCCAGTTTACCTTTTTCAGGTAGGCCTGTCGCTGAATTATTATCAGCTTATTTTAATTTGTGCATACTATTACTGTTTTTTTTGTGTGTGTGTGTGTGTCTTTTTAAGTAATGATATGGTCTTTGGACTAGAAATGCGCATGAATATCTGACAAAGTTGGAATTCGTAGGAATAGGTAACAAATACCAACATTTGTGGACTAATTGAATTGGGCCTTTTTGTCAGTGGATATTCAGGTATCCATTGAAGCTTTGGTTGAAGTAATTAGACCCTTCACCACAGTATCTACCAGTAATTCCCTGGGGTTTAAATGTGGTGCCTGTGATTTCCACAGTGATGATTTTCCAGCTGATACCGATTCGGCCCGGATCCTGGAAGCTATTCTCAGAGAACCTGGCTTTGGCACCAAGTGTATGCAGGATGATTTGTGAGTACCGTCCGGCATCAGATTAAATTCTTGATTCTCCCAGGCTTGTGGAACCTTTTGGTTCAGGAGAATTTCAAGGTCATAAGAACCTAAGAGGAGCCCTGCTGGATCAGGCCACAGCCCATCCAGTCCATAAGAACCTAAGAGGAGCCCTGCTGGATCAGGCCACAGCCCATCTAGTCCATAAGAACCTAAGAGCAGCCCTGCTGGATGAGGCCACAGTCCATCTAATCCATAAGAACCTAAGAGGAACCCTGCTGGATGAGGCCACAGCCCATCTAATCCAGCATCCTGTATCACCCAGGGACCCACCAACTTCTTCTGGGCATCCTTAAGGTCATCTAGCCCAACCCCCTGCTCAGAGTAATGAACAGCAAACCTATCTCAAACCACTGACCATCCGGTCTCCATGGTGGATTTCCCCACTATTTGATGGCCTTGCAGGTAGGAAATTCCTCATAAAATGGATGCATATTCTGACTTTAACGTCACCATTTTGAACACAATCCCTCCGCTACCCTAATGCGGGGAGTTCCTTAACCCATCAGGACTTCAGAATTGGGACACAAAGCCGTTAAGGTATTCCCAGGACAAGACGTACCTGTCTTAGATGTATCAAGAACTGGCAACATAGAAGGGGTTTCCCTGTAGTGGGCTGCTTTAGTGTGTGTGCTATGTCTCTCATCGTCTTGGTAACTGGAGGGTGTGTTTTAATTCCTTGTTGTTCTGAGGCTTTCAGGGTGGTCCCTTGTCCATCACCTTCTTCCCACGATCAAGGGTTTGAGACCCCAGAGGTGCCTCTATCCCTGGTTGAGTTCTTCTCACGGGGCAACTGGACTTTGAGCAACCCTTCACCGGGATGTGTGTGTAGCTCCCGGGACTCTCGTAAAATGCTGCCCGATTGTCCCGAAGCTGCGGGAGGATTACCCCCTCCTCAGGTAAATGATCCGTCCTCCCCACCTCTCCAATCGGGTTTTGTGTAGTTGGGAGATCCTAAATTCTTCCACCGAGGACTATGGTTTATGCCGGCCGTGGCAAACAAGTTGCGGCTTACCTGACGACCCACCTGAATTCCCCGTTTTAGATGCAGAGGAATACGGGCGATACCCTCCAGAACCTGACCGGTAGGAACATCTCTGATTACCTGGTGAAGACCTACCCCAAAATTATCCGCAAGGGGTGAGTCTACTTACCCCCAGTGGTCTGGGTTATGGGGCAGACACCCCGGGCTATGAAGCAGAGTTTATTATCCGTATATGGCGTCGGATGATAATTCCCGATAAAAAAGGTAACGGTAAAGATTAGCGATGTAGACGAGTATTCATAACATTCGAAATTCGTATGAATTCAGCTGAATTCGGACATTTGGAAGATTTCAATACATTCGTACGAAGCTCCGTTACGGATTTGTATGGTATTCGTATGTGATTCGTATCTAACATACGTGTCAAATTCGTGTGAAATATTCGTATCTAGTTCAAATCCTACCACACTCAAAGGGATTTATTTGAACAAATACAAATTTTCTTGTGTCTGATTCGATACAAATTAATTCAGTGCGAGTTTGAAGGTCCAGATTTGGCCGAATCTCTTCTCTCGAGACGTGGTTTGGTTTTTGAACCACGTTCTTGGTGACTTCACTCTGTCTCCCTTCTTAGGCTGAGGACCAAAAAGTGGGTGAACGAACAGCGGTAAGACACCTTTCTCTTTCTTTCTCTTTCTTTCTGGTCCCACGTTCCCAGTCTTGCCTTTTTGGACTCCTTTCCTGTTTCTGCCCCAAAGTTTTGATTGATTGATTGATTGATTGATTGATTACCTGATTGCTCCATCAATTTGCATTTTTATCCCTCCCTATACATCTGAAAGTGGGGAGGAAAGCTGTTTCCTTTTTTAGCATAAGGCCAGGGCAAAGAGCTGCATCTTGACTTCTCTCTTGAATGTGTGGAGGCATCTCAAGGGGGACATTATTCCATAATCTGGGAGCCACCACTGAGAAGGCTCTATCCCAGACGGCCACCCTTCTTGCTACGGAAGGTGGTCGTACAGCCAGCAGGGACCACCCCTGCAGGTCCTAAGGGACAGGCGGGATGATATACAAGAAGGTGACATCTCACGTTTCTGGAAATATCTACCTCTGCTTTTCTCCACTTCCGCTAGGTATGGGGGATTCTCACTGGGTGCCCACACTTCACAGGCCCTGCCCACCTCCTCCGAGGTGGCCACCATTGTGAAGGAGATCCGCAAACTGTTTGTTGTGACCGAGGTGAGTCTGGGTGGGCCAACGAGGGACAACCGTTTTGAGGGACACCACGTTGCCACCTGCCAAAGCAGAACAGGACAAAGCCTCTAAGGACATTTGATGAACCACACGAGGACATCGCTGCCCTATTTCTTGCCCACTCCTTGGCTTCTCCAACTTTCTCCAGCTCCAGGATGGAGAGGCTGGCAGGAGGCCTCTAAGGCCATCTGCAGGGAGTCAAGAGCAGGTGACCTTTGTCACCTGCTTGAGGTGCCCAGAAGCAACTGGTTGACCACTGTGTTGGATGGTATGCTGAACTATATGGGAAGTGGCCTGATCCAGCAGGGCTCCTCTGAGGTTCTTATGGATTAGGTGAGCTGTGTCCTCATCCAGCAGGGCTCCTCTGAGGTTCTTATGGACCAGATGGGCTGTGGCCTGATCCAGCAGGGCTCCTCTTAGGATCTTATGGACCGGATGAGCTATGGCCTGATCCAGCAGGGCTTTTCTTAGGTTCTTATGGCTTTAATGCCTCTTTTCTGCAGGGAAAGCCTTTAGACAGACTTCTGAGAAACCTAAGTAATTTTATGCAAGCGCTGGAAACCAAACAGAACATGAAGGTTGGTATCTTTTTTGAATTTGTTATATGAAATTACTGTGACCTGATCCAGCAGGGCTCCTCTTAGGTTCTTCTGGACTAGATGGACTGTGGCCTGATCCAGCAGGGCTCCTCTGAGGTTCCTATGGACTGGGTGGGCTGTGGCCTGATCGAGCAGGGCTCCTCTGAGGTTCTTATGTCACGGTTTCCTCTCACCCCTTTCCTCACTGCTCCCTGCAGGTCTGGTTCAACAACAAAGGCTGGCATGCCATGGTGTCCTTTGTCAACGTGGCCAACAACGTGCTCCTCCGGGCAGCCTTGCCCCAGGGCGCGAACCGCTCCCGCTACGGCATCACGGCCATCAACCACCCGCTGAACCTAACGAAAGAGCAGCTCTCCGAGGTGACCCTGTACGTAGCTGTGCTCACTGCGCGTGAAAAGGAACGGTGGGGTTACCGGCCCTTGCGGAGCTGGGAACGCTGCAATGGGATGAAGAACATAGATGTGTCTAATTTATTTTGCCTCCCCTCTCCTCTAATTCCTCCGGGGTAGGATGGCCACTTCAGTGGATGTTTTGGTGTCCATCTGTGTCATGTTCGCCATGTCCTTCGTCCCGGCGAGCTTCGTACTTTTCCTGATCGAGGAGCGTGTCAGCAAATCCAAGCATCTCCAAACTGTCAGCGGCATGAAGCCGGCCGTCTACTGGTTTG
This sequence comes from Aspidoscelis tigris stejnegeri, assembly GCA_023333525.1. Taxonomy (NCBI): domain Eukaryota; kingdom Metazoa; phylum Chordata; class Lepidosauria; order Squamata; family Teiidae; genus Aspidoscelis; species Aspidoscelis tigris. The sequence goes on along the minus strand of JALMGA010000014.1, from coordinate 14,592,881 downwards.
GCAACTTTGCTTGGGATATGGTGAGCAGGGGAGAGGGGGAAGGAGAGGGGGCTGGTCCTCCGTCCACGCCACCCTTGCCAGATATAGGAATGTGCACGAATATTCAAAATATTCTATTCGAATCCGGCAAATGTTGACATTCAAACACAAATAGGATTTTCAAAAATCCGACTTTGGACATTGAAACTCGAATAGGATTTTCAGGAATCTGAATTTGAACATTCAAACTCGAATTGAATTTTCAGGAATCCGAATTTGGACATTCAAACTTGAACTGGATTTTTAAAATCTGAATTTGAACATTCAAACTTGAAACGGATTTTCAGGAATCCGAATTTGAACATTCAAACTCGAACTGAATTTTCAGGAATCCGAATTTGGACATTCAAACTTGAACTGGATTTTTAAAATCTGAATTTGAACATTCAAACTTGAAACGGATTTTCAGGAATCCGAATTTGAACATTCAAACTCGAATTGAATTTTCAGGAATCCGAATTTGGACATTCAAACTTGAAACGGATTTTTAAAATCTGAATTTGAACATTCGAACTTGAACTGGATTTTCAGGAAGCTGAAGTTGAACATTTCAACTCAAATCGGATTTTCAAACATCTGATACAGATTTTTGAATAATTCAAACGTGTAGATTTGCTATCTGTCATATAGAATCTGTGTGAAAATTATGTGTATTTTGCGCTTAAAGTACAGGATTGAAACGGGAAGCATACGGGGTAATACGAGATACATACAGATTCTTCTGGCATGCGCACAGATACGTATAACAGATACGAATGCTGCCAACATTTGTATCTTTAAATACGAATCTAACATTTGAATGCACGGATTTGAAAGTTATGGATTTGAGTCTGATTTTATGACGTTCAGATCTTAGATATCCAAATCGAATTGGATTTTATGACATTCGAATCTGCTCGTGAATGATTTAATTTTCCTCGCCTTTCCTCTTGCAGTGCAATTACCTGGTTCCAGCTATTCTGGTCGTGCTGATCTTTCTGTGCTTCCAGCAGAAGTCTTATGTGTCTACGGCCAACTTGCCATCTTTGATTCTGTTGCTCCTGCTTTATGGGTAAGGCGGGGACGGGTTCTTGGATCTGGGGGAACAGGGAGGTATTTGTCAGCCGTTTCTCCATATAATGTGATTAATACGGATTTAGAAGATCTGGATCTTTGGAAAGGAGTCCTCGCTGAAGACCAGGTTGAAGACCCCTTCAAAGAGGTCTGACGTAAATCCAGATTTAAGGGCCCGATGACCCCATTAAATCCAGATTTCGCTCCTGCTAGTGTGAACAGATGGGGTCCTAAAGGGCTCTTGTGTGTGAAGGGGTGCCTAATGGGTTCTAAGTGGGGTCTTCGTTGCTTGTGAAGAAACACCCTTCAGCTCCACCAAGTGAAGGAAAGAATTGGCTTCCTTTGCCCTCTTCTTCTTTGCCTGTCCACAGATGGTCCATCACGCCGTTGATGTACCCGGCCTCGTTCCTCTTCAGCGTCCCCAGCACCGCCTACGTGGCTCTAACCTGCGTCAACCTGTTCATCGGCATCAATGGAAGTGTGGCCACGTTCGTCCTTGAGCTCTTCACTGATCAGGTGGGCTGCAAGGGTCCTAGGGAGATGTTCTTCAAGAAGTTTCACTTGGAGCTCTGTCTGATCTTCTTAGTTCGGAGGTCCATGTGAGAGGACCGTGGAAGGGTATGGACCAGTAGTTATCACCCAAGGTCCCTTTGCATGGTTTGGACTTCATTTCCCACCAACCCCAGAGAGTCAAGTCAACTTGGACACCCTCTTCCAGGTAGCCCAGTCACTGTAGACTTCCAATTCCCATCAACCCCAACAAACACCGCCATTTTGGATTTCAAGGCCCATCCAAGGCGACATGGGAACGTTGGATTCCATCTCCCATATTCTCCGGCCAACGTAGCCGTTACGGACTCCCAGCGTCCATCACTCCCAACCAGCATGGCCATTTTGGACTCTTAACCCCCCATTAGATGCGCCCACAACCTCCCCCAAAATAAGTCGGTCTCTGTTTTAGGCTTCTGTTCTGAAACTGTAGCAAAGGGAGGTGAGTGGGAAACAGGAGGAAAGAAAGAGTGTGTTTTCTTAGCCGTGTTGAAGGTGAGAATCCAAGTTCTACCTGGAGATAAAATGTCTTCCCCCAAATGAGGTCTGGTTGTGTTTTTGTCTTTGTTGTGCAGAAGTTAAATGAGATCAACGTCATCCTCAAGAAAGCCTTCCTCATCTTTCCTCACTTCTGCCTCGGCCGGGGACTGATCGACATGGTGAAGAACCAGGCCATGGCCGACGCCTTTGAACGGCTTGGTGAGTGGTCCAGCCACATCCCATTCCTCACAAGGCTTAGACTGTGTCCACACGACCATCTTCATGGTTAGGAAGCCGGACTCTTATCTGGGAATACCGGCTTCGATTCTGCACTCCTCCACAAAGCCAGCTGGGTGACCTTGGGCTAGTCACAGCACTCTTGCTGAGCTCTCACCTGCCTCACAGGCTGTCTGTTCTTGGCGGAAGAGCAGAAGGCTTGTCAGTCACTTTGAGTCCGCTTAAGGGTGAGAACAGAAGGTTTGTTAGCTGCTTTGAGTCCAGTGTGCCATCAACGGCGAGGTGGTGGTATTTCTATCATGTATAGCAGACCCTTTAACCTTGTTGACTAATCGGTTGATATCGGATCCCAAAGAGTTTTCTGTTTCCTCGTTAATTCCGACTCTTTCTGGACAGGGGGACGGCAGTTTGTGTCTCCGCTCAGCTGGGACCTTGCCGGGAAGAACATGTTTGCGATGGCCGTGGAGGGCGTCATCTTCTTCACCTTCACCATCTTGGTGCAGTACAAGTTCTTCATCCACCTCCGGTGAGAAAGGAGGCTGGATTGGATGAGCTGTGGCCTGATCCAGCAGGGCTCCTCTTAGGTTCTTATGGACTGGATGGGCTCCTCTTAGGTTCTTATGGATCCAGGAGGGCTCCTCTGAGGTTCTTATGGGCTAGATGGGCTGTAGCCTGATCCAGGAGGGCTCCTCTGAGGTTCTCATGGACTGGATGGGCTGTGGCCTGATCCAGCAGGGCTCCTCTTAGGTTCTTATGGACTGGATGGGCTCCTCTTAGGTTCTTATGGATCCAGGAGGGCTCCTCTGAGGTTCTTATGGGCTAGATGGGCTGTAGCCTGATCCAGGAGGGCTCCTCTGAGGTTCTCATGGACTGGATGGGCTGTGGCCTGATCCAGCAGGGCTCCTCTGAGGTTCTTATGGACTGGATGGGCTGTGGCCTGATCCAGCAGGGCTCCTCTTAGGTTCTCATGGACTGGATGGGCTGTGGCCTGATCCAGCATGGCTCCTCTGAGGTTCTTATGGACTGGATGGGTTGTGGCCTCATCCAGCAGGGCTCCCATGAATTCATGGAGGACCGGTGTATCAGCACTTACTAGGATGGGTGCTTAGATACCATGTTCAGGTTGGATGCTGTACTAGACAAGCCGTGGCCTCATCCACTAGGGCTCTTCATATGTTGTTATGCTGAAATCCTTTGTTGGGGGTGATGGAACTTGAGTCCACCATCTGGGGCTGATGGGTGTTGAGGGAGTCCAAAATGGCCATGTTGGATGGGGACACTAGAAGCTGGGGATGATGGGAGTCCAAGATGGCTATGCTGGTTGACTCCCTGGTGGGATGTGATGTTCCACTTGCAGATAATGGGAGGACTCTTGCTTTTCCAGGCCTAACCATGCCAAACTACTCCCATTGGGAGAGGAAGATGAAGATGTAGCAAAGGAACGCATGCGAATTGCCAACGGAGTGCCGTCAGGAGATGTCCTGGTGGTCCAGCAACTGACCAAGGTGATGGTGGCAGCATGGGTGGTATCCTGCAGGTGGTACAACCTACCTGTGGCCAGATGATGTTGAGTTTGAGAACTAGGTGTGTGGAACCAGGACAAAACCCTAATAGGGTGGCTCAGAACAGCAGCTGCCTATCCTGAGGACCTGGAACTATCTCTCTGGACCTACCATGCACCAGTTCTTGGTCTTCTTCACAGCTACTTTTGTTCCACCAGAGCGTGGGGGGTTTTCCAGAGAGGGTTTTTGGGAATGACAGCTGAGCTTCGAAGTCCATTCTTCGTCCTAAAGTGTTCCACTCTGCCTTAGGATGTATGTTTCTGCAGGTTTACAGGAAGAATAAGAAACCAGCCGTGGATCGCCTGTGTGTGGGAATTCCTCCAGGAGAGGTAAGGCTTGTGGACAAGGAAACCAAAGATGGCCCACAGGTGTAGGGCAAAACCAGCCATTTGATGTGATGCATGGAGCCTGTACTGATTCACCTTGCATACAGACCTTCAGTAGAACCATTGAGTGGTATCGTCTTCAGTGGTAGAACAGGCCAGGATCTTGAGAACTTTACCCTGAGCTCCATCTTCCTTGGCATCTACTTCTTCATTTGCAGTGTTTTGGGCTCTTGGGAGTGAATGGCGCTGGAAAGACCTCAACATTCAAGATGCTGACGGGTGACACAGAAGTCACGTCAGGAGAGGCCTTCCTGAAAGGTCACAGGTACGGTGCTGGGATGTTTTTTTTGGGGAAAGAGCCTTATCAGAACACAGTGGTGGACGTGGTTGGGTTACCAAAATGGTGAGCGGTCTGGAAACCATGTCCTACGAGGAACGGTTGAAGGATCTTTAGCCTACTGAGAGGAGACATGATGGTGGTCTTCAAGTCTCTGAAGGGCCATCATAGTGCAGAGGGATCGTCCCTATTCTCACTTGCCCAAGATGGGAGGACTAGAAACAACAGGATGAAACTTCAAGGGTGTGAATATAGGTTAGATATTAGGAAAAATGTCCTGACAGTGGGGGCGATCAGTCCATGGAATAGGTTGCCGCTGGAGGTAGCAGGTTCTCCTTCACTGGAGGTCTTCAAGCCGAGGCTGGACAGACATCAGTCTTGGATGGTTTAGGGAATCCTGCATTGAGTAGAAGGTTGGACCTGATAACCCTAGAGGTCCTCCCAGCTCTATAAGTCTATGATTCTATCTCATTAGAGATTTAAAAGATCTTGGATTGTAGGGAATAGGAAATACCTTGGGGAGTTGACCACAGTATCTCTTTCCTTACTTTCTCCACAGTGTGATCAGGGACCTACAAGCTGTCCACCAGAGCATGGGCTACTGCCCGCAATTTGACGCCATCAGTGACCTCCTGACCGGTCGTGAACACCTGGTCTACTACTGCCGATTGCGCGGGGTTCCCGAGAGCGAAATCCCTGGGGTAAGAGTGCTTTGTTCCATCTTGGGAAAGCTGGAAAACTGAGTGTACACAATTCTGCTCTACAAAACCCGTGACTAGGAATGAGCACGGATATTTTTGCTTTCAATTCTTATCAAATCGAATGTAAGAAAATTTGTACTTGATTGAATCAAGTGGTAGGATTCAGTTCGGATACAAATGCATGAACTCGTATGAATTTGTATGAATATCGAATGATGAATATTTGTGCCCATCCCTACCTGTGGCGGCCAAATTCTGAATTCGCTGTCGTGCATTGTAGCATATGTGAGTCAGGAAGGTCCGAACCCACCCCCACCCCGTAAAAATGTGTACCCCTCCTTTTATCTCTTCCTCCTTCAGGTGGTTAAGTGGGGCCTGACAACTCTTGGCCTATCACAATATGCAGACAGGCTGGCCGGCCGATACAGCGGAGGAAACAAGCGCAAATTGTCCACAGCCATTGCACTGATCGGAGCACCGCCTGTGATCTTTCTCGTAAGTTGCACAAAAAAGTGTGCAGTTCTCCGCATTACTGCTTGCTCTTTCTGCGAGGCCTCTCCCCTAGGGATGTGCATGAATATTTGTAATATTCCTTATTTGTACGAATTTAAATTTTAGACATAATTAAAACAAAAACACCACCCATCTGCAGATGACAATCAGGATCCACCGTTCCAGCAAATCCATTAATAGCGAAAATTTAAAAAATCTGAATCGAATTTGGTGAATATCGATATTTGAATTCAAATCAGATTTTCAAAAATCCGGATTTCCAAATTTGGATTGAATCCGGATGTTCAAAAATCCAGTGCTTAATATCAATACATATTTGTTTGTATTGATACATATTTGTTTGTGTCGGATATGTATTAGATACTCGTACAGATACATTAGTATTGAAGAGAATCCTACCGCACTCAGAAGGGATCTATTTGAACGTAGACATCCCAATTACCTCCCTGTGTGCTAAAAAAGTATTACCATGGGTTCAACTTCTAGGATGAACCAACAACCGGAATGGATCCGCGGGCCAAGCGATTCCTTTGGAACTGCATCCTTGGCGTGATCAAAGATGGCCGCTCTGTGGTGCTTACATCCCACAGGTACGGGGAATGGTGTGCCCCTCATCATATGCTAGAAATCTTTTTTTTTTGAGAAGGTGAAGGACATGGATCTTTCCTCTTCTGACTTGTTTCCTCTGTCCTTATAGCATGGAAGAGTGCGAGGCCTTATGCACCAGAATGGCCATCATGGTGAACGGCCGTTTCCGCTGCCTGGGAAGCGTCCAGCATTTAAAGAACAAGTAAACCTTGTTATGTGATTGAATTTGTTTAATCAAATAAGTATAGAATATTTGTACGAATAGATACAAATGTACTTGTATCTCTTTGAATGTCTGGATATTAATTTTTTCTTTATTCGTATGAATTTGGATATCCGATTCAAATCGAATCGAAAATTGCATTCGTGAAACTCAACCCCTTGCTCGATTGATCGCGCACCTGCGTTCAACCGCCCGGCTGCTCCTCCGTCGGGTGCCGCCATCTTGAGTGTGGTGTACACCAGATGTGGTGTACATCAGCACCGTCGCTACCGCGGCGATGAAGATCTGCGTACTCGCAGTTGCGTTAAGGGGTCAGATGAGTTGCCAGCGCGCTTGCGCGGCAGCTCTGTTGACCTCCCCATCCGGCGGAGGTGCGAATGGTCGCCGGCTGGACGCTGTCAGGTAAGTTCCGGACGCTTGGAGTAAGGTTTGGTGGGGAGCTAGTTCTTGATAGGTGAACATCTGGGAAGGCAGATAGGGAGGGATAGACCCTGCTGAATTAGAGAAGCTCTCCCTCTGCCCCAAACCATCGGAGATCCAGCAAGGTGGCTTACTCTTCTTCTAGATTTGGAGATGGCTACACTATCATCCTCCGGGTTTCGGGGACAAACCCTGACTTGTCCGGTCTGGAGAGATTCATCCAGGACTCCTTTCCTGGCATTGTCCTGAAAGAGAAACATCACTCCACACTCCAGTATCAGCTTCCGTCTCGGACATGCTCCTTGGCGAAGATTTTCAGTATCCTCTCCGATCACCGGTCGGACTACCAGATCGAGGACTACTCCGTGTCGCAAACCAGCCTGGATCAGGTGAGGAGGACAGTGGACAGGCAGAAGATTTTGTCAGTGAGCGTTTGGTGGCGAAGGCATCGATTGTACGGATGGGCAGGAATATTCAAAATACTCGTAATTTGGGCGAATTCAGGTGAATCTGGACATTCAGACTGGATGGGCTGTGGCCTGATCCAGCAGGGCTCCTCTGAGGTTCCTATGGACTGGATGGGCTGTGGCCTGATCCAGCAGGGCTCCTCTGAGGTTCTTGTGGACTAGATGGGCTGTGGCCTGATCCAGCACGGCTCCTCTTAGGTTCTTATGGACCAGATGGGCTGTGGCCTGATCCAGCAGGGCTCCTCTTAGGTTCGTATGGACTGGATGGGCTGTGGCCTGATCCAGCAAGGCTCCCCTTAGGTTCTTATGGACTAGATGGGCTGTGGCCTGATCCAGCAGGGCTCCTCTGAGGTTCTTATGGACTGGGTGGGCTGTGGCCTGATCCAGCAGGGCTCCTTTGAGGTTCTTATGGACTGGGTGGGCTGTGGCCTGATCCAGCAGGGCTCCTCTGAGGTTCTTATGGACTGGATGGGCTGTGGCCTGATCCAGCAGGGCTCCTCTGAGGTTCTTATGGACTAGATGGGCTGTGGCCTGATCCAGCACGGCTCCTCTTAGGTTCTTATGGACCAGATGGGCTGTGGCCTGATCCAGCAGGGCTCCTCTTAGGTTCGTATGGACTGGATGGGCTGTGGCCTGATCCGACAGGGCTGGTTTGTGTTTCTGGAATTTGGGCGTAGTTTGAAAATCCTTCTTTTTCTCAAGCACAGCTTAGTGTGGTCTGCTCAAGAGTTTGGACTGGGGCATAGAGTTCACCCTAATTCCAGATTGTGGTCTCACACTGTTCCTCTTGTTTCTTTGTTTTGCTCCAAGGTGTTTGTCCACTTTGCTAAAGACCAAAGTGAGGATCAGGGTTGTGCTGAGTTGCCCACGCCGGATGACCATGAGGGTTCCAGAAGATCTTGGGGAAGAATCTTCCGCTTCTTGGAGGATAAAAATGTAGAAGAAACGAGGCTTTGAAAGGTTCTGGCCAGCTCTGAAGAATGTATGTGAATCAGCTTTCCCCATTTCCTTGTCTCCAGGAGGTGGTGACAACACCCATCCTGGGTCACTTTTAGAAAAGATTATATAAATTCCTGGAGGGCAGGTGTAGCAATGGGTCCTAGAATGGATGGCCAGGTACCACCTCCAGGTTGGAGAGACAGACTGGATGTCTCTAAGGACCTGAGAGCAGGTGAAGGTTTTACCTGTGTCTTCTCCCTGAGATGCCCAGAAGCAACTGGTGGGCACCTGTGGGAGACAGGATGCTGGACTAGATGAGCTATGGCCTGATCCAGCAGGACTCCTCTTAGGTTCTTATGGACTGGATGGGCTGTTGCCTGATCCTTCAGGGCTCCTCTGAGGTTCTTATGGACTGGATGGGTGGTGGCCTGATCCAGCAGGGCTCCTCTGAGGTTTTTATGGACTGGATGGGCTGTGGCCTGATCCAGCAGGGTTCCTCTGAGGTTCTTATGCCCTTGATTGGCTGTGGTCTGATCCAGCAGGGTTCTTCTTATGTTCTTATGTAACCCACAGGGTGTCGCTGGTGTTAACACTGCTTGGCTGAATCCAGGATCATGCCCAGCGTTGGCACAACAAAGGCTCTCTGATGGGAACCCGGAGGAGACTCAGAGGGGAACCTTTTCCAATCGCCAGCTGTGTTCAGAGCTCCAGGCCCACATGCACGCCCCATTGAAATCTCTTAGCTGCTTTAGCGATCGCAGTTGCCACACCCAGGAATTCATACTCTCAGGGATCAGGAGGAGGGAAATAAATCAGCTGGTGGCAATGACATGAAAGATGAATAGGAACAGGGCAGGTGTGTTTCCAAAGGTGCTCATGCTAGGCCCACGAAGCTGTTTGGGGGTGAAACTTGAAAAATGTATGCATTTCCCAGCAGCCTTTTTGTTTTATCCTATAAGTTGACCAGTGCTGCCCAAGGAAGCTAAGGAAGAGAAAAAGACAATCCATACAGTTGCTTTACCGTCTGCCCGTAGGGGAATAGATGCCTTTTCTCTGCTTTTGCTCACTTTGTTTAATGTTGCAATGTGAAATGGCTTCCAGAATTTCTTTCTTTGCTCAGGAAATGGACAGAACTGTTGATCCTGGTGCTGATCTATCTATCTATCTATCTATCTATCTATCTATCTATCTATCTATCTATCTATCTATCTATCTATCTATCTATCTATCTATCTATCTATCTATTGAATGCACAAGAGAATGTAATGCAGCCTAAAATGTATTAATTTATCCTATCTGACCCCAAAATGTGATATAGACCATCACGGGATCTTAGCCATGGTTTCAAGGAACTCTTTCTGTTGTTCAAGGATTGCAGAACTGGGTGACAATCCCATAAGCCCCAGGCAGCCTGGGTAGAGGCAGTGGATGATAGGAATTGTAGTACCAGAGTTCCAAAGGGCTGCAAGTTGTGAGTCTGAATTCAGGACAATGGACAGCTCCGTGGCTGAATAAGAAGGAGACGTTGTCCCAGCGGAGATCTGAACCCACATGGACGGACTCTGGCACACCTGGCTGGATGCTCCTGTCGGCCCCACCCAGACTGGCCGAGGGCAAAGAATGCTGGGAGATGTAGTTCAGCACCTCTTCGCCACTGACTCTTGTGAACAGTAGTGCTAAAGGCATACTTGTCTCCCCGGAAGTGCTGCTGAAGTGGTGAGTTGAGGGGTGGAAGGCATCACGTCAGACCAGGGAATCTCAACTGCTACAGCTTGTTAATGCAAGCTGCGCCTGTTGAATTACCAGCTTCTTTCCAGCAATGGAAGCCATAGGAGTCCTTACCCAGACACTCTTACCAGCTCCAAATCTGGGATCTCTTTTGGAGGTCCTTAGGTATGTCTGCCCAGAACACACAGGCAGAAGGATAGAGAATTTGAAAGGCTGGGAGAATGTTTTGCTTCCTTATACTACTGACTCCAGAAAGCAAGGACTATTCTAGGATTCCCTGGGGATCATTACCTTTGAAGCCTTTTCCCCCTGTGAAGAGTTTACAGCTATCAATATTACACGCATCCTCTGTGACCCTTTCCCATGGCGAGCGAAACGCGTATGGCTTTTCTCTCGCGCCTTCGCTGCCACACTGCACGGAAGGTTGCCCATCTTTTCTTCCTTTTACACCCCTGGCTTGGGGAAATGAGGGCAGGGCCTTTTTTGTGTTGGCTGCCGAAGTGTCAAAGATGGAATTTCCTTTTTTTATATATATATATGCGCACCCTGAAGACAATGCAAGTTTTTCACAGTCTCTTTTCCTCCTTTGGGTTCGCAGTTGCGGGAGACATTTTGCTGAAAGATTTCTTGAAAAAAATAACCATGATAAGCCATAAAAACTTGATTATTTCTTCTTATTATTATTTTAAGGCAGCTCCTGACAGTGGGGAAAACCGAGCATTTATTCCATTTTATTTTATTTTATTTTGATTTCTAAGTGTTTTGAGGTTTCATGGATGTCAGGTTAGACTACCGTAATATGCTACGCATAGGGCTACCCTTGAAGGTGGTTCAGAAGCCAGAACGTGTGGGAAATAAACATTAGGTTGCTGGCAGGTGTTTCTAGCTAGACTAATATTCAAAGACCTGTACTGGTTACCGGGTCACTTCTGAGTCCAAATCAAGGCCCGATCTCTGATTTTCAAAGCTTTAAACAACTTGAGACCCAAATATCTCCCCCTATTAACACTCCTACCATTGAAGAGAACTCTTCTTTAAAACCCCGACCTCTCTATGAGGTTGGTAGGATGATGGCTACCGGTAGGACCTTCTCCGTGGTGGCCCTCAGGCTTTGTGGGAGGGGGGAATCTTCCCTCCGAGATAAACCATCACACTGATGCCTGAATGCCTTTGGACGCTTGCAAAAGGCATTTTTGTGCTACCAGGCATTTGTTTTGTTCTGTTAGCCGGTTTGGTCTAGTGGTTAGGGAGCCGGACTCTTATCTGGGAATACTGGGTTTGATTCCACACTCCTCCATGAAGCCAGCTAGGTGACCTTGAGCTAGTCACAGCTCTCTTGCTGAGCTCCCACTGCCCCACCTAACTCATAGGAAGTCTGTTTTGGAGAGGAGAACAGAAAGTTTGTCAGCAGCTTTGAGTCCCCTTAAGGGTGAGAACAGAAGGCTTGTCAGCTGCTTTGAGTCCCCTTAAGGGTGAGAACAGGTGGTTTGTCAGCCACTTTGAGTCCCCTTAAGGGTGAGAACAGAAGGTTTGTCAGCCACTTTGAGTCCCCTTAAGGGTGAGAACAGAAGGTTTGTCAGCTACTTTGAGTCCCCTTAAATGGGTGAGAAAACCATGGTATAAAAGTCAACTCTTGTTCTTCTTCCTCCACAAAGCCAACTGGATGAACTTGGGCCAGTCTCAGCTCTCTTCTGAGCTCTCACAGCCCCACCTACCTCACAGGCTGTTGTGGGGAGAAGAACAGAAAGTTTGTCAGCTGCTTAGAGTCCCCTTAAATGGGTGAGAAAAGTGGGGTAGAAAAGGCAACTCTTCTTCTTCTTCTTCTTCTTTCCTCCCATAATTTTGTTGGCTTTGATGTACTGTATTCTTAAAATGGTTTTTGTTGAGTTCTGCCTGTTCACTTGCCCGGCACTTAAATTTACGGCAAGAGAGAGGAATCGATCACTAAAATCAATCAATCAAATGTCAATAATCAGGGAATCTGGATCCGTCCTCCCAGTTCCCCCTTGGGCTTCCGGTGTCTGCTGCATCCTTTTAGTGACCTCTTGGCATAATCTTATTACGTCTCTTTCCAAGGAAATGGAGAAAAATGTAAAACTGCTGAAAAATAAAGATCTGATCCTATAGTGGAGTGTCTCTTTCGTCAGTGGGTTTCTCTGTAGGACTCTGGAGCCGGACTCTTATCTGGGAATACCGGGTTCGATTCCGCCCTCCTCCATGAAGCCAGTTGGGTGACCTTGGGCTAGTCACAGCTCTCTTCTGAGCTCTCACAGCCCCACCTACCTCACTGGGTGTCTGTTGTGGGGAGAAGACCAGAAGGTTTGTCAGCCGCTTTGAGTCCCCTTAAATGGGCAAGAAAAGCGGGTAGAAAAGCCAACTGTTCCTCTTCCTCCATGAAGCCGGCTGGGTGACCTTGGGTGAGTCCCAGCTCTCTTCTGAGCTCTCACAGCCCCACCCACCTCACAGGAGAAGAACAGAAGCTTTGTCCACAGCCTCGAGTCCCCTTAAGGGTGAGAACAGGAGGTTTGTCAGCAACTCTGAGTCCCCTTAAATGGGTAGAAAAAGCGGGGTATAAAAGCCAGCTCTTCTTCTTCCTCCACAAAGCCAACTGGACGACCTTGGGCGAGTCACAGCTCTCTTCCGAGCTCTCCCGGTCCATTGTGGGGAGAAGAACCGAAGGAGTTAAGCACTATTTTTTTTCCCCCCCTCTGTCTTTTTCTCCTGCCATCCATCCCCTGCCTTTCCCACTCGGTGGCTGGGGAGAAAGAGGAGGGAGGGTGTTTTCTTTTCTTTTATTCCCCTTAGAAGAAAGCAGCCAATTGGATCACCAACCTCCAAGGGGTGCAGGGTTTTCCTTCCCAATTATTCCATCTCCAGAAGTCCAGAGAGCGAGGGAGGGGGACAGAGAGAGAGAGAGAGAGAGAGAAGAGGGATACATAGGCGCAAGGCGCAAGAAGGGACCCCTGAGTTCTCTTGTGGCGGCCCCTGGCTTTTGCAATCAGGCGCCCGCCGCCAACCCTGCGCCCTGCCTCCGCCATGGAGAAGCCTGTGTGCAACTCTCCGCACAGCAAGGACGCCATCCAGCCGTTGCACTATCTCAGGTAAGGCGCAAAAGGGTCGCGCTGGCTCCAAATGGGTGGGTGTGGGTGGGTAGGTGGGTGGCCACTTTCTGCACCCCCCCAGGGGGCCCTGTGGCACGCTCGCCAAGCCCTCCCGCGACAGGCAGGAAGAAGCCGATGGGGAGACCCTGCTGGTTTCTGTTGGGGAGGATTCCTCCACCCAGAGGGTCATCGCTCCGTGGAATTGGCTGCCCGGAGAGGTGGTGACAGCAACCAGCCTGGATGGCTTTAAGGAAGGGTTGGACAGGTTCATGGAGGACAGGTGGGTCAATGCAAGAGGCCTCTAAAATCCATCCACAGAGAGTCCGGAGCAGGAGAAGGTAGGAACATGGACGGACGTTCAAAATATTCATTATTCAGTTTCATGAATTCGGACAGTTTGTATATGGCTCCAATGTCCGGACGTTAGTTTTTAGTATTCGCACAGATAAGAATATTTCAAGCTATTCGTGAGAATAATTTGGACATTCGGATGTGTACCGATGCATATGGGCACACGTTGTATCAGTATGGATTGCATTCTTATCCGTACAAATCTGTATGGATCCATATGGGATTAAAAACTGGATGCAGACGGGATGCGTACAGATGGGCTGTGGCCTGATCCAGCAGGGCTCCTCTTAGGTTCTTATGGACCAGATGGGTTGTGGCCTGATCCATCAGGGCTCCTCTTAGGTTCTTATGGACCAGATGGGCTGTGGCCTGATCCAGCAGGGCTCCTCTGAGGTCCTTATGGACTTGATGATCCGGCAGGGCTCCTCTTAATTCATGGCAGACAGGTGTATCAGTTGATGCCCAGGTACCAGGTTAGGGAGACCAGCAGGATGTCTCCCAAGGCCATTTGCAGGGAGTGGAGAGCAGGTGAAGGTTCTGCCTTCGTCTTCTGCTTGAGATGCCCAGAAGCAACTGGTGGGCCACTGTGTGAGGTGGGATGCTGGCCTAGATGGGCCGTGGCCTCATCCAGCAGGGCTCCTCTTATTTCATGGTGGACAGGTGTTTCAGTGGCTACTAGGATGGATGCCCAGGTACCATCTCCTGGTTGGAGAGACCTTAAGGAGGCCTCTCCGTGCCATTTGCAGGGAGTGGGGAGCAGGTGAAGGTTTTGCCTTGGTCTTCTCATTGAGATACCCGTGGGCAGTTGGAGGGCCGCTGTGTGAGGTGGGATACTGGACTAGATGGGCCGTGGCCTCCTCTTAGGTTCTTCCATGCAGAGGTTATGCGCATGTTGTTCAATCCTTTGGTGCTCCAGTGTTTATTGCTGGAGATTCTTTGGGGACCAGGGTGGGGGCATTTGGGGCTGTGACCGCTCTGCCTCTCTGCCCTACATATTGGATGTGGGGGCAACATAGCTTCCGTAAATCCTTTAGGAGCAAAGGTTGCCCTCCAAAGGGTCTCTGAGCTTTGCCATGCTCACAGCGCCACTTGAGTCTGCGGAGTTGGTTCCAGACCCCACTTGTTGCCGGTTTCCATGGAGACCAGCCCGGGGAAGCTCACACGCAGCTCGCTTGCGCAGGCGGAGGCGGTGGCGGTGGCAGGAGCAGTGGCCTCTTCCAGACCGTTTTGCAAACTGTTGCACGCTCAGCACGGGAGAAGGGGGGGACGCCTCCATGCTGAGCTCTCTGCGCGCGGCCATGGACATCTCAGCCTCCTAATGCCTTGGGGCCTCCACGGAATGCACTGATTTTTGCGGGTGGATGGATAGATGGAGGGTTGCAGGGATGGGTGGAGGGATGGCTGGATGTACGGACGGACGGAGATGGATGGATGGATGGATGGATGGATGGATGGATGGGTGGGTGGGTGGGTGGGTGGATGGATGGATGGATGGATGGATGGATGGATGGATGGATGGATGGATGGATGGATGGATGGATGGATGGATGGATCAGGCCACAGCCGAACCAGTCCATAAGAACCTAAGAGGAGCCCTGCTGGATCAGGTCACAGCCCACCTAGTCCAGCATCCTGTCTCACACAGTGGCCCACCAGTTGCTTTTGGGCATCTCAAACCCTCTGCCTACCAGGTGGTTTACTCTACTACTGAGCTACAGGCCTTCCCAGGTCCCATGGTTCCGTCCGTGCAGTTTTCTTGGCAGGGATACAGTAGCGGTTTGCTATTACCTTCTTCCAGAGGGAGGCTGGCGATCATAACTGCAACTCTCTGCCTACCAGGCAGTTTAATCTGCCACTGAGCTACAGGCCTTCCCAGACCCCATGGGCACCTCTGTGCAGTTTTCTTGGCAGGAATACAGAAGCAGTTTGCCATTGCCCGCTTCCTGCAAAAGGCCTGGGACTGAACTGGTAGGGGTGGTTAGAAACACAAAGCGTATTCTCTGCCACAACTTTGCTATGGCTGGGCCTCTCCTTGGCTCTTGTACGATGCCTTTCATTCACTTGTTACTCTGGCAACCAGAGTTGTATAGCTGCCCTTGAACGCTTGGATCTGTGTAGGAAGTTAAAAAGGGAGAGAAAAGAGAAGGAGAAAGAGCAGGAGATGGAGATGGAGAAGGAGAAGGAGAAGGAGAAAGAGCAGGAGAAGGAGAAAGAGAAAGAGAAAGAGATGGAGAAGGAGATGGAGAGCCAGGCGGGCTCTGGGAGCCTTTTCCACCAAGAAAAGCGCAGAAGAGGAAGAATAATTCGTAATTCAGCAGAGATACAAGGGCTGTGGTCACACTGGAGGTTTAATCCAGCTTCAGTCCACTTTCAGAGCGAGAGAACACCTCTGCAAAGTGAGAAGCTTTCCCCTTTGGGATAGAGAACGTGGAAAGGCAATTACTGGTCCCTTTGCTGATGTGTTCCCACGGTCTGAAAGTGGACTGACGCCGGATTAAACCTTAGCCGTCTTTCCGATTGGAAGCCCTGACACGTGCAGAGAATTGGTCTACGATGTCCTTCCTTCTTCTCCACCGCTGCCCCCAGCTTGAAATAAGTATATAAATAAAATCTAAAAAATCCTTGTATCCTATGCCAAGACATGCTGAGCCAGGAGTCAGACAAGAAAAGTATTGTCTGGGATCGGCATGCCGCAATATAGCCGTGGGAGTTCAGATAACTGGGTCAATCTAAGGGGAGGGGGGTGGCTAGAGGGAGGGGGGGTGTCCAAATTCAGCATCACTTCTTTTGCCCAGGGACTGGTTGGCCTGCAGTCGACTAGGATGTATTTTTGACATTCGAATCCAATACAAACCAAATT
This sequence comes from Aspidoscelis tigris stejnegeri, assembly GCA_023333525.1. Classification (NCBI taxonomy): domain Eukaryota; kingdom Metazoa; phylum Chordata; class Lepidosauria; order Squamata; family Teiidae; genus Aspidoscelis; species Aspidoscelis tigris. Next base: position 14,576,407 of record JALMGA010000014.1, on the reverse strand, counting down.
CAATTCGAATCGAATTTCGAGAATCCGGATTTTCGAAAATCCGATCCGGATCCGGATTATCCGGACCCGTACGTTCAGAGATTCGATCTCTATCCGGATATACGAATGTCCGGTAAGATTCGTATCCAAAATAACGCATTTGCGCAAAAGCGCCCGTTTATAGCGTATTTAATTCCGTTTTCGCCCCGCATTAAATACGAAATGTATAATTTTTTTTTTTTTGCGCAGATTTGGACATAAGGGATACGAAACCCCTTCGGAGCCGTTGCTAATCTCCAAAGGCAACTTCAGAATGACTTTGGAGGGACTTCAGAGTTTTGATTTTGGGTGCCCCCTCCCCTGACCTCCTCTAGACCCCATTGCCCAATTGCAGTGGAAACAGGCTCTCTATAATCCAGATTTTATGTCTGGAGACCCCATTGTAGATCTACACGAAACCTGGATTATAGGTCCTGCAGGACCCGTATGATCCAGATTTCCTTAGCTGCGCTGGAAACAGATGTGTCTCTAATGGGGTCCGTAGTGGAAATGGGGTCATCCGGCTCTCAGCCAAATGGGTCCTTAATGGGTGCTAAAATGGGTACTTACGGCCAGTGGGGAAACACCCTACCAAAGTGCCTCCTTTCTCTCTCTCCTTATTTACAATAAATAATAATTCCTCTTTCCTGCAGCAGAGCAGAAGCTGCGGCTATTGAAAAAGATCTTCTTGAAGAATTTAGGTTTGGACAGCAGCAGTTAATTGAGATTTGGGGTCACGCGTCGGCCATGGCTGTGACCAAGGTAAGCTTGGCGCCGGGGTTCCTGGCTTGGGTTGCACACACAGCTATGACTATTTGCGCTCACCCCTAGTCTGATCGGCTGCCGACCCTTCTGCCCCTTGAGTGACAAGTTTCCTCTTATAGCAGAAGATATTTAGAGGGCATTTGGGCCCACCGGCCTCGCCTCCGGATGCGGAGAGCGATCCGTTTCACTCGCAGCTGGGAGGATCGCTTTTGCCTTATTTGACGCTGCGTCACGCCAGTGGCTCGCCTTCAGTATACCTGCGTTTGGGGAAAAGGGGCAGAAGGTGGCAGGCGGCTCAGACATGGAGAGGGGAAGATTGGGAAAGGGCACATCTTTGCCCACGGGGTTAACTCGAGAACTTTGCCCGCGCCAAGCCGGGGAGCGCGGAGGAGTCGTGCGTGGTTCCGACTCGAAATTCCAGAGCTGCAAAAGACCGGGTGAAGGAAAACAGATTGTCCTCCAAGCCAAACTGGGCAGAGTAGTTCCGTGGGGGCCAAGAAGGCGTCGGGGCCTTGCCAAAACCTGATGGGCTTGGAATCCAGTTTGGCTGCTCCCCTTGACTGGTAGCAGAATGGTAGCGCCTTCCTTTCCGTTTGACATGAACCAGACCCGACTGCTCCCACCCTCCGGCCTCCTCTTCTTTCGCTCTGTTGTTTTTGGATGCTCCGGGGACCTCTTAGCCACTCCTGTTGGAGTTTAAATTCCTTCCAGGCGTGGCCAAGGACTCTTAGAGGAACTTTAACCGTAACTTTGTCCTCCGTGAAGGAAATGATGTTGTTTCCAAAGTCTGGCACCGTCTAATCGGGACGTACACAAATATTCGAAACATTTGTTATTTGTACGGATAGAGGAACAGACTGTTTGTCAGCAGCTTTGAGTCCCCTTTAGAATGAGAACAGAAGGTTTGTCAGCCACGTTGAGTCCACTTAGGGGTGAGGAAAGAGTGGTAGAAAAACCAACTCTTCTCCTGTGAGCCAGTTTCAGCTGGTGGGTAGAGTGCCTGACTCTTCTATGGTAATCTCCTGGTTTGATTGTACACTCCTCCACAAAGGCAGCTGGGTGACCTTGGGTGAGCCACAGCTCTCTTTCCGGGCTTTCACAACCCCACCTGCCTCAATGGGTGTCTGTTCTGGGGAGAAGAACAGACGGTTTGTCAGCAGTTTTGAGTCTCCTTAAGGGTGAGAAAAGTGGAGTATAAAATCCAACTCTTCTTCTTTTACACAAAGCCAGCAAGGTGACCTTGGGCTAGTCACGGCTCTCCTTCTGAGCTCTCACAGCCCCGCCTACCTCACAGGGTGTTCTGTTGCAGGGAGAAGAACAGACAGTATGTCAGCAGCTTTCGGATGACGACAGAGAGTTTTAGTTCGTCATTATTATGTTCCATTTCTTCCAGGTTTTCCCCCTGAGGTCCCTCGCAAAGAAGCAACCAACGCTGCTCGTGGTTTGCGGCTGCGAACAGAACGGCGCCATCGGCCTCGCGTGCGCCCGGCATCTCCGCGTGTTTGTAGGTACCCCTGTGTGAATTAATCCCGAGCTGATCCCCCTTTGGGATCTCCAAAGCGCTCGGCGGGGCTATCAAACCTTAACGCCACTCCAAACCCTGCTGTTTGCTTCCTGGAAAGTCACTGGGAAAGATGCCTAGAATCCTAGAACTGATATCTTGGGATGTAACCAAAGGACATCTAGACTAACCCTCTTCATCCACAGTGTCCCAGCCAAATTGAAGGGGTCTATTGGATCAGGGAAGAAGGGGGTGTACGGGTGGTTCTGGGGAGGGTTCGATTTGTGCCGAATCGAATACAAGAGAATTTGTACGCGTTCATAGAGGATCCGTATTCGTATCCCTACCTAAGGGGAGCCCTGCTGGATCAGGCCACAGCCCATCCAGTCCATAAGAACCTCAGAGGAGCCCTGCTGGATCAGGCCACAGCCCATCAGGTCCATGAGAACCTCAGAGGAGCCCTGCTGGATCAGGCACAGCCCATCTAGTACATAAGAACCTCAGAGGAGCCCTGCTGGCTCAGGCCACAGCCCATCCAGTCCATAAGAACCTCAGAGGAGCCCTGCTGGGTCAGGCCACAGCCCATCCAGTCCATAAGAACCTCAGAGGAGCCCTGCTGGGTCAGGCCACAGCCCATCCAGTCCATAAGAATCTCAGAGGAGCCCTGCTGGATCAGGCCACAGCCCATCCAGTCCATAAGAACCTCAGAGGAGCCCTGCTGGGTCAGGCCACAGCCCATCCAGTCCATAAGAACCTCAGAGGAGCCCTGCTGGATCAGGCCACAGCCCATCCAGTCCATAAGAACCTCAGAGGAGCCCTGCTGGATCAGGCCACAGCCCATCCAGTCCATAAGAACCTCAGAGGAGCCCTGCTGGATCAGGCACAGCCCATCTAGTACATAAGAACCTCAGAGGAGCCCTGCTGGCTCAGGCCACAGCCCATCCAGTCCATGAGAACCTCAGAGGAGCCCTGCTGGATCAGGCCACAGCCCATCCAGTCCATAAGAACCTCAGAGGAGCCCTGCTGGGTCAGGCCACAGCCCATCCAGTCCATAAGAACCTCAGAGGAGCCCTGCTGGATCAGGCCACAGCCCATCCAGTCCATAAGAACCTCAGAGGAGCCCTGCTGGATCAGGCCACAGCCCATCCAGTCCATAAGAACCCAAGAGGAGCCCTGCTGGATCAGACCACTGATATCCATTTAGTCCAGCATCCCGTCTCGCATGGCAGCCCAGCAGTTGCTTCTGGGCATCTCCAGCACAAGATGAAGGTAGAACCTTTACCTGTTCTTGGGTCCATGCAAATGGCCTTCAGAGGCCTCCTGGAAGGGGTACCTGGGTATCCGTCCTGATAGCCATGGATACCCCTGTCCTCAATGAATTTATCTAATCCCTTCCTAAAGCCATTGAGGCTGGTTGATCTTAACTTTTGTTCCCTTGTTCTTCCCCTCCTTCCTCCCCCCCCCCCAGGAATATGAGCCAACAATATTCTATCCCAAGAGATCTTCAAATCCTCTATACCGGGATTTTACCACGCAGTGTGAAAAAATGGATATACCGTTCCTCTCCTACTTGCCAACAGAGGTAAGAGAAGGTCTTTGGCGGTCTCTGGGGAGCTTCACAGTTTCCCTGAGTTTATGTGGATTTCCCCATGCACCTGAGATGCTCTGTTGGTGATAGGGTGTAAAATTCACCTCCAGACAGGTTCAAATGAGTTACAAAGTGTGTAGAGATGGTGCGGAATGGATCTGCGCCTATATTCATGACGCCCTGTATCTGCACGAATACGGATGAATTGGGGCATTCGTACATGAGTCAAAGGTCACAACATTTGTACGTTAACATTCAGACATTTGTTAATCTGGAGATACATATGCATTTTTATAAGATATGTATTAGAGATGTGCATGAATTTTTTTTTGACATTCAAACCAAATTGAATCCCCGAAAATCCGAATCGATTCAAATCTTTTAAATTCTAATTGAAGAAGGTTTGATTCCAATGTACCAAATTTGAATCTATTCATTCGGGCCTTTGATTCGAATCTGCACGTACAAATGCCGACAACATTTGTATGTGGCCGTACACATCCGTATGCATCCCGTAGTTATCCCGTATGCAACCCGTCTTCATCCCGTACGGATCCGTACAAATGCATACGGATGTGGGAAAGATGCAAATCTTCAAGTACGCGTCGTGTACGAATGTCCGGATAATTTGAACGAATAGATCCGAAATTCGGCGCGACGAAAGGTAAGTGGGAGGCGGGAAGGGAGGTGTGTGTGTGTGGGGGGGGTTGATTTGTTTCATGCACAAATATTTGTATGAATATTTCTGCACAAATACAAAGCCCCCCCCATTCGTGTGTGTGGGGGGAATAATACAGCTGAAGCCAAATTTCCCCACATTTAATTCATATAGAATTGAATGCGGTAAATTGGTTTCGCGCACACTACGAATGAGCACAAATGGGGTTTTCTGCATTCGGTCCGTATCGAATCGAGCGTAAGAAAATTAGTATTCAAGCAAATGCGAATGTCAACAGCCGAATGTTGTAACATCGGATTCATGTGCGAATGTCCCAGTTCCTACAAATTTGTACAGATATTGAATATTACGAATATTCATGCACAGGGGGGGTATATTTTTTAGTTCTGAGGTTTTTGGAGGTTTCTTTTCGTTCGCTGCCTGAGATCAAAGGCACCCACAGAGTTTCCAAAGCTTTCACCAAGTTCAGCCTCAGACAGCGGCTCATCGGGAAACGGAGAGGAGTTTTATTAAAGTGATGTAAGTTTTTGGCTTTGCCGTCATTCTATATCTCCACAAACATCCGCAATCTTGTGGTCTGCTCTGAAGGAGAAGCTACCCACGAATCAAGAATGAAAGAATCTTCCAGAGGGTGGTTTTGGGGTTTTTTTGCTGCTAAAAACATGGCAGATATCTATAATATCCGATGGTATCCAGAAGCCAAAAGCAAGGTCAAAATTAGAGGCCCCTATGGACCTTAAACTTGTCAAGGAATGCCCTGTTACAGGTGCCATGAATTATTCTCTTCCATCAGTTGCCCACAGCAGGGCCTTCTCTGTGGTGGCACTTTCTGCCTTCCGGTATTTGCACATAATATCTTTCAGGAAATAATATCTGAGGAAATCGAAGGAGGAATCTCCTGGAATCAGGGACAGATGGCTCGGAGGAGGTAATTTTCTAAAGCATCTTTGGCTCTCCAGGCGTATGACGCTGCTTTTTCTTTTTGGGGTGTGTGTGGACAGGTACAGCTGATTAGCGACGCATATAACCTGGTAATCGATGCTTTGCTGGGCGTGGAAGAAGGTCCCGGCGATCTCTCAGAGCCCTACTTCACGATTCTGGCCACCCTGAAACACGTCAGGATCCCGCTCATCAGCCTTGACGTCCCTTCAGGTATAAATTCCTTGAACCCAGAGGCATACCAAACAACTGTGAGCTAAACCTCACAATTCTTCCAGCACCGTATAGGGGACACCAGATGAAATTGTTCTGGGTTAGTTCAGCAATAACTTGTAGTGATACTGGGTTTCCTGTAATGGCGAGGCTTACCTTCTTATTTGCTGGCCCATTTCATAACGAGCTCGCTTAGGGCCACCGGAAGTCAGCTAAACATATGGAAAGCAATGAAAGGAAGTAGGAAGGTGGTTGCCTGGCTTCCAGTTGTCCCAGGCTTCCTTTGGCTTCCTCTTTCTTACCCTTTGCGTCTGCTGGCCCATTTCATAACGAGCTCGCTTGGGGCTACCGGAAGTCATCTAAACACATGGAAAGCAATGCCAGGAAGTGGGCAGGCAGTTGCCTCGCTTCTAGTCATCCCAGGCTCCCTTTGGATTTTTCTTTCTTACCCTGCATGTCTGCTGGCCCACTCCACAACGAGTTTGCTTGGGGCTACCGGAAGTCAGCTAAACATACGGAAAGCAATGAAAGGAAGTGGGCAGGTGGTTGCCTGGCTTCCAGTTGTCCCAGGCTTCCTTTGGCTTCCTCTTTCTTACCCTTTGCGTCTGCTGGCCCATTTCATAACGAGCTCGCTTGGGGCTACCGGAAGTCAGCTAAAGACATGGAAAGCAATGAAAAGAAGTTAGGCAGATTGATTTCTCTTTCTCTGTGTTGCAAACCTTTTTAAAAAGCAAGCAAGCAAGCAAACAAGCAAATTAAGGAAAAGCAGCGTCTTGATCTTAGCAAGAGGAACCTTCGAGTCATTTCAGACTGATGACAAGGACCCTCTCTCTCGCAACACACTTCTAGATACATCACAGTTGCCTTATTTTTAATGTCCTGTGAATGTGAACATTCAGGGAGGAAAAGGAAAGATATATCCAATGGAACAAACTGGGAGCTTTTCAAGACTCTGTAAGAATTTTTTTTTTCTTTTCCCTTTTTAAAGTTGCTAGCCAAAAGGAAATTATGTCAGCAAATGTTCCTGTTTTTCAGCAAACCTCTTGGAATCGATGGAGAAATCCTGCTTTAACTTCTCTCACAGCCATCTCTAAAGGAACATGTTGTTTCCCACCCCCTTAGAAAACAAACATTAAACCAATAGATGTCTATTAAAGCAGTTTTGAAGGAGACTTTTAAGTGCACGGATTTCTCTGAATTTGTGTGCTCGCCCAGACTTTGGGTCCAGAAAGAGGGGAGCGGGAAGCTTTACATGTTGAATTGCGGGCCTGCCAAACTTGGGGGGACTCTGTGCTGATTTTGCTGGCCCCATTGATGAGCAAGCCAGGTCTGTCTCTTGAAACGGCACACCTCCATGGAGCCTCGGTGGAAGAAAAGGAAGATAAGATTTGCATGACCAAATTCACTGAATGACATTTTAGGAAGTCTGGCTGGAGTCAGGATCTCTCGGTGGTGGCCCCCATCCAATGGAAAAGTCTTCCCTCTGATGCTTGCACGGCACCTGAACTTCAGGTTCTTAGGTTCGGAGTGATGGTCTATATATGATTTTAATGATGGTTTTCTACCCACTGAGGCCTCTGAAGGCCATTTGCAAGGAGTCAAGAGCAGATGAAGGTTTTGCCTTCGTCTCCTGCTTGAGATGCCCAGAAGGAACTGGGCTTCTGGTCATCTCAAGGATGCTGGGCTAGATGGGCTGTGGCCTGATCCAGCAGGGCTACTCTTAAGTTCTTATGGACTTGATTGGCTGTGGCCTGATCCAGCAGGCCTCCTCTTAGGTTCCTATGGACTAGATGGGCTTTGGCCTGACCCAGCAGGGCTCCTCTGAGGTTCTTATGGACCGGATGGGCTGTGGCCTGATCCTGCAGGGCTCCTCTGAGGTTCTTATGGACCGGATGGGCTGTGGCCTGATCCTGCAGGGCTCCTCTTAGGTTCTTATGGACTAGATGGGCTGTGGCCTGACCCAGCAGGTCTCCTCTTAGGTTCTCATGAACATCTCCTCCCTTGCTCCCTGGGCCAATCCTACCTGAGCTTCTCCTCCAGATTCCTACCTCTCTTCCTGGCCGCTCCATCCTTCCCTCCGGCCAAGTTCTCCCACCTCAGGGACCTGGCTCCAAACGGTAGCCGCGTCCGGATGCCAGCAGCTCTTGGAAGTTGCCCGAGCATCGGTTTCCCTCGGCCGAGACATGATGTCAGAATTCAAACACACTTTTCTGTGTCTGGCGGACATGGCCGCCGGCTTCTGTTTTTGCCATCAGGGAAAGGAATGTGTTGTGCGGAAGACCAACAAACAAGCCCGCTGACATGGGCTGCCGCGCGGGTACATCGGATTCCTGCTGACGGAAGCACATAGCTCAACTAGTTCCAGGGAGGTCATGGGTTTATTTTGGGGGTTGGGGTTGGGAGGTAGAACAGCATCACACCTAATCAAAGCCCCTCTGGAAGCCAGTTCTGGCTGATGGTGGGAGCTGGCAGGAGAAGGGGTCAGGGGAGGTGGCAGGATTTATGCCCATCAGAAGGTCACAGGGCAGGAGGAAACAGGGGATGAGGAATCATCTCTCAAGGTTGGAGCGGTGGGCAGGGGGCCTCTGAAGGCCCTTTGGAGGGAGTCCGGAGCAGGTGAAGGTTCTGCCTTCGTCTTCTGCTTGAGGTGCCCAGAAGCCACTGGTGGCCACTGTGTGGGACAGGATGCTGGACTAGGTGGGCTGTGGCCTGATCCAGCAGGACTCCTCTTAGGTTCTTATGGACTAGGTGGGCTGTGGCCTGATCCAGCAGGGCTCCTCTGAGGTTCTTATGGACTAGATGGGCTGTGGCTTGATCCAGCAGGGCTCCTCTTAGGTCCTTATGGACCAGATGGGCTGTGGCCTGATCCAGCAGGGCTCCTCTGAGGTTCTTATGGACCGGATGGGCTGTGGCCTGATCCAGCAGGGCTCCTCTGAGGTTCTTATGGACCGGATGGGCTGTGGCCTGACCCAGCAGGGCTCCTCTTAGGTTCTTATGGACTAGATGAGCTGTGGCCTGATCCAGCAGGACTCCTCTTAGGTTCTTATGGACTAGATGAGCTGTGGCCTGATCCAGCAGGGCTCCTCTGAGGTTCTTATGGACTAGATGGGCTGTGGCCTGATCCAGCAGGGCTCCTCTTAGGTTCTTATGGACTAGATGAGCTGTGGCCTGATCCAGCATGGCTCCTCTGAGGTTCTTATGGACTGGATGGGCTGTGGCCTGATCCAGCCAGGGTTCTCCTTAGGTTCTTATGGACTGGATGAGCTGTGGCCTGATCCAGCAAGACTCCTCTTCATTCCTGGACGTCAGGTGTACCAAGGACTATCAGAACAGGTGCCTACTAGTAGAGGCTTTGTCAAAGGGCGTTTGCAGTCCGGAATATGGCGCCTCCCGCCTTCCTCTTATGCCCTTTCTCTTTTCCTCTCCCCCATCCAGGCTGGGACCCAGAGAGCGGCGGCAGCGACGGGATCAGCCCGGATGTCCTCGTCTCTTTGGCGGCGCCCAAGCAATGTGCCACTCGCTTCATGGGGAAACACCACTTGGTGGCCGGGCGCTTCCTTCCCTACGACGTGCAGAAGAAATTTGAACTGAATTTGCCCGAATACCCAGGCACCGAATGCGTGGTCTCCCTTTAAAACAAGATACGAAAGACAGGGGCAGTTGGCGTGTTCAGGGGCAAGACGTATCTTATTCCCACTGATTTGGTTTTTTGCAACATCAACAAATTCCTTGCTTGGGTTTATAGAGTCCAGGCTCGGTCAATATTGTGTCTTCTATATCTTTAAAGAATTTTCTAGCTCCCATCAGCTCCTGCTGGTGAACCCATTTTGGACTCCAACTCCCATCAGCCCCTGGCAGCATAACTATTTTGACACTCCCATGAGCCTCCAGTGAAGCAGATATTTTGGACTCCGTCTCCCAGCGTTCCCTGCTAGCCTAACCATCTTGAGGTCATGACAACTCCCATCAGCCCCCATTTGAGGAAGCCATTTTGGACTCCATCTCCCAGCATTCCCTGCTAGCACAACAGTTTTGGGATCACAACTCCCATCAGCCCCCACCAAGGGAGTTATTTTGGACTCCATCTCCCAGCATTCCCTGCTGGCATAACCATCCTGAGATTACAACTCCCATCAGCCCCCATTTGAGGAAGCCATTTTGGACCCCACCTCCCAGCATTCCCTGCTAGCATAGCAGTTTTGAGATCACAACTCCCATCAGGCTCCAGTAACGCTGCCATCTTGGACTCCGTCTCCCAGCATTCCCTGTTAGCATAGCCATCTTGAGATCACCACTCCCATCAGCCCCTGCCGAGGCAGCCATTTTGGACTCCAGCTCCAGCCCAGCTGCAGAACTGGATGCCGATCTGGTAATAGCCAGGCCTACCCTTGAGCCGGCGGCTCGTCTGGGTGCCGTGACCTTCTGCCGGCTCTTCCTTCCGGTGGCTTCCTCATCCTCCAGCTGCTCACGGGTGCCCCCAGCTGGTCCATTCCCTTGCTGCTGGAGGCCTCCCCAAAAGGGGGGAGCCGGTGCAAGGATGAAGAAGCCGGCGGAAAAAAGAACTGGCAATGGGGAGCGAACCATCCGCAGCGAGCCGCCGGTTTAAGAGTGCACCCCACACTCCTCAACTGGGCTCCTTCACGTAGGGGTGTGCATGAGTGCAATTCTTAGGATTTCATTAGGATACGAATGTTGACCACATTCAGATGTGCGCATACGCATCTGTATGTATTCGGACGCAAGTGCATTTGTATCCAATCAAATGTCCACACATTGGTTTTTCCTTATTCGGAAAAATTCAGATTTTCGAATATTCCATCCGTTGCAAATCGCGTGTCGAAAATCACATTCATGCGCACACCTATCTGCGACAAGCACACGCTCACAGAGCTCCTCAGGTCCGTGCTGATCTACGCGCCAGGCGCATTAGAAATATACACTGTAATGTGCCCAAATGTAACTGCTGGATCTATTTGCCACCTGAACCCAAGTGCCCCCGAAAGGGTGTTAGCTGTGGGCAAACTGCTTGGAAAACCCCTTCCCTATGTTCACGTGCGTCCGTTTTTATGACTTGGCTGTGCATTAATGTTCTTTATGACTTTGAGATTCAAATAGAGGCCGACTTCGGGCTGTCCTGCGTGCAGTGTCGTTTGCCGCCGCGCGGGAGAGATTTGTGATTCAGTCTGTGATAGGATTTTAATTTCCTTACCAGCCCTCGGTGGCCAACAAATGCAACGACTAACCGTCGTAATTATGGTCTATCCGCGACCCTGTGTGGCTGGAATCAGCTTCTCGATGCTAAATTCCTGAGCGCTGATGCGCAGCGGCGTGGCACGAAATCCCGGCGGGCCCTTTTTATGCAAAAGCCGCGATCCTGCTTCCTGCCAGGGTTGGGTGGGGTGGCGGACTGTATAGCTGCCGACACAGAGGCTGGAGAGGGGGGGAAACGCTGGGAGAATTTTGCCTGAAAGGTAAGTGAGCAATGGCTCAGGATACAGGGATATAGGAAGTCTTCATTGCTCGGGGCGCAGAGGGCGATTTCCCGTTCCTTCTCCGCAATTTTCCCCACTTTGCCCGCTATGTTTGCATCAAGGTGGGGTAGAGATTGTAGAAGATACTGTCTTGGGGGCACCAAACGGGCCTTTCCTATCAATCCCCTGTTTCTCGGCTCGAGCTACCTGGAAGAACCAGATTTATTTTCGGAAGATTCGGCGGGGAAGATTTCCTCGCAGAAATGGAGGACGACGCGAAAGAGGCGGATTTCCGAGCTTTCGCGCAACGTATGTGGCATGCACAGTCTTCCCCGTAGGGGAATGAAACATACAGAGATGTTCACGAATATTCATAAGATTCGTGCGAATTCAAACATTTCTATGCGAAATGAATGTTGCGACATTTGTTTATTGATATTTGTACGGATACGAATGTTTCGCCTGTCCTTGCCTACGCGCCAAACTTACGTTAGGCAAAGGTACTTTTCAAATCAAGCTCGATCCCTGCTGGTTCCATCCCTGCGCCGCAGGATCAATTCACTCATTCCTCAAGCATCACTGTTTGGAATTTCCTGGTGGTCGCCTATCCAAGCACCAACGATCTAGAAAGCTAGATCGTACGTAGCTTTCTGAGAGCTGCCAAAGGTGAGGTTAATGTTACAAATAAGGACATGCACGAATATTTGTCACTTTAGAAATTCATCCGATTGTATCCAAATATGGATTCAAATCGAATGCCGGCACAATTGAAGATTCTAATTCAAATGGAGTGTTTCAGAACATCCGGACAGGAACCAATTTTCGACATTCAGTTCGTAACGAACCTTCGAAAATCCGAATTCGTAAGAATAAGGAAAAAGAAAATGTCAGGACATTTAAATCTATATGAACAGATTTGTATGTATTGGTTCGAATAATTCAGACATTATTCCACATCTCTGTTCAGTGGATCAGGTGAGCTGGACAGGTGTGTGGAAGGAGGTGTGGTCCAGGTAAAAATGGGCGGGGAGATCAGGAGGGGCATGGCGTCCGCGTGGCTCCTCCCACCGGTTGAGAGCTATAGATGACCCCAACGTATGAAGTCCAGCTTCGTGCGAAATGACTCCCCATCCAGACGGGCCAGGAGGTGCCGTCCCAGTTCCAGGAGGCATTCCGGCCAAGGGCGTGCGAAACGAGCTGCTGGGACCGGCCCGGTTTGGCCCGGGCATCGAGGACGGCCTGGGCTGAAACCCGAGGAGATTTGGGGAAAGGCCCTACCAGATGGCAGAAACATCTGCAGGTCTTTTGAGGGCAACCAGAAGTGCTTCGGGAATTGGAATATTCCTGCCCATCCAGATAAGCAAATGGAAAAGAAATCCATTAGGTGCTTATTATTATTATCATTGGTGCCTCCTACATCTTGGTAGGGAAGAGGGGTTCTAGGCTAATACTGGTGGGCTGAAAAAGTAGGAGGTTTCAGAGCATGCACAGAGTGCCCTCTGCCCATGAAGGCGAGGGAGCAATTTGGAGAGGAAAACTCTATGGCTGTGGTCACACGGAAGGATTAATCCGGCTTCCGTCCACTTTCAGAGCGGGAGAAGACATCAGCCAAGTGACAAGGGCTGTGGTCACACTGAAGGTTTAATTCAGATTCAAACCACTTTCAGAGCGCGGGAATACATCAGCAAAGTGACCAGGAATTTCCTTTCCACATTATCTATCCCTCAGGGGAGTTTTCTGAGTTATTTAACACTGAAAGAAAACAGCCTTTCATTTTGCTAATGATTCCGCCCTCCCCCATGAAGCCAGCTGGGTGACCTTGGGCTAGTCACAGCTCTCTTTCTGAGCTCCCGCAGCCCCACCTACCTCACAGTGTGTTCCGTTGCTGGGAAAAGAACAGAAGGTTTGTCAGCAGCTTTGAGTCCCCTCAAATGGGTGAGAAAATCTGGGTAGAAAAGCCAACTCTTCTTCTTCTTCTTGTTTTTCAAGGGGACTTCATGAATGACCCTTTGCAGTGACTTTTTAGATAGATGGTATTTGTTTATTTATTTATTTATTTGCATTTCTATCTCGCCCCATACCCGAAGGTCTCTGGGCGGGTGATAGATAGATGGATGGATGGAAGGAAGGAAGGAAGGAAGGAAGGAAGGAAGGAAGGAAGGAAGGAAGGAAGGAAGGAAGGAAGGAAGGAAGGATGGATGGATGGATGGATGGATGGATGGACGGACAGTGAAGTAATCACCCCATTCCCCCCCCACTATGTTTTTTTCCTTCTGAAAAATGCCCCTTGTCCTTAAACGGCTCCTTTAAGACCGACCCTCATAGCCGGGGCCTTAAGCGGGGCCACTCTCCCTCCCATTCCCCGCCAGCTGCATCTGCAAAGGATCCCTCCCAGCCTCCGGCTTCGCTCCACATTAGCTCATTGCGGTTTCCCTGCCTCTTCCCACCCGTCCGAGGGGCCTCCAATTTTAGCCGCCCGAGATGGCCGAGGCTGCCCTTGAACGCTTCCCAAGAGCAATAATAATAATAATGAACGGAGGGAATTTACGGAGAAGGAGAAACAAGGGAAAAGGGAAAGGAAAGAAAGGGAAAGAAAAAAGCCACCCCAAACCCCCCAGCCCTGCTATACTCTGAGCCCTGATCCTTAGTCCAGGGTGATTTTTTCTCTCGTCTCCTTGTTTTTCCCCAGGACCATCCAAACCAATGAAATTCGAATCGCTCCTATAATAGCCCTGGGAGTCTCTCTGTCCACATCACTTGTCTGAACTCCCGGCTTGGAGACGGACCAGCCTCTTCCAAACATCTCCCGGCTCAGGCTCCGGGAGTCGAAGGTCCCTCGGATCCCCGACTTGTATCTGTCCAAATCCTGAAGCGCCGGACGGCGAAGGATGGAGCCGCTTCTAATCCTCCTGCTCCTCGCCTGGTCTCGCGCATCGCCGGCGCAAGGTAACGCATCTCCGGGCGCAAGGGACCCCGGGGTGGTCCTCCGGGGCGCGGAAGGAGAATTCGAGACGGTCTCTTCCGGACGTGGCTCGGATTTTTCGCCTGCGGATCCGGCACGGGAGACCAGCTGCCTTGAATTTTCATGCTCTGAAAATTGTAGCACGGTGGTCCGAGAGGTCGTGGTCACACCGGAGGTTTAATCCGGCTTCGGTCCGCTTTCAGAGCGAAGGAACACGTCAGCAAAGTGGCCAATAATTTTCTTTCCACATTATCTGGAAGGTGAATTTTCTGAGTTATTTAACACTGAAAGAAAACAGCTTGTCACTTTGTTAATGGACTCTCTCCCTCTGAAAGTGGACTAAACCTTAAGAAGAAGAAGAAGAGTTGGCTTTTCTACCCTGCTTTTCTCACCCATTTAAGGGGACTCAAGGTGGCTGACAAACCTCCTGTTCTTCTCCCCACAACAGAACACCCTGTGAGGTGGGTGGGGCTGTGAGAGCTCAGAAGAGAGCTGTGACTAGCTCAAGGTCTCCCAGTTGGCTTCATGGAGGAGGGTGGAATCGAACCCGGTATTCCCAGATAAGAGTCCGGCTCCCTAACCACTAGACCAGACTGGCTAGGGCAGCCCATGGGGGAAAGGGGAGGAAAGACATCACAGAAGACTAGAAACAGAAGGTTTAATCCAGCTTCAGTCCACTTTCAAAGCGAGAGAACACACCAGCAAAGAGACAAGCTGTTTCCTTCCAGTGTTAAAAAACTCAGAAATTCCACCTTTGGCATCAGTAATGTGCAAAATAAATTACTGGCCACTTTGCTGAGTTCTCCCACTCTGAAAGTGGACTGAAGGCGGATTAAACCTCAGGTGTGATCGCAGCCGAAGCGACTTTCTAACCCAAGTAGTGGTCTAGTGAAAAAAAAAGCAGAAGGAATTTTGCGTAGGAATTTAAAGCTTAATGTACGTCCGAAACCAGAGCTGTTTGTTTGTTTGTTTGTTTATTTGTTTATTTGTTTGCTGGGTTAATGGGCACCCTATTGGCAAAGCATGATGGGAAATTCTTTCAAAATCATGATTAAAACAGCAAGGTTGATAGGTGGGCAAGCACAGGGGTGAAATGCAATGGCACCAAACGTTGAATTGTGCTGCTGTTTTTTATTTTTATTTTTTATTAGAATAATGATAATAATGATGATGATGATGATAACAACAGATACATACAGGATAAACACGGGATGCGTACGGATGTGTACAGACACATATTCAAAGCATTCAAATTCATACAAATAAATATTACATAGATTCGTGCACACCCCTTGTTGTTAGGGAAGCGTTGCCAGACGTTGGGTCAGGAGAGACTTTGTTTGAATGCGTTTAAATGTCCTATTTAAATTCAAATGTCCGAATTTGAATGAATTCGATCGAATTTTGAATGTTTTGAACATTCTTGCCCGTCCCTAAGTAACGTTAAAATTTAGTCCCCTGGGCCATGGGTCAGATTCTGACCAGTTAGCACAGGCTTTAAGGTTACGCAGGTCTTTTTTCTCTCTCTCTCCGCATGAGCGCAGATGCGCAAAAGGCGAGTGACTCACCCCTGGAGAAGACCAAGCTGCTGGATAAGGGGAAGAAGGAAGACGGATCCCAGCAAAGCCACGATGTGGGGGTGCCTGGTGAGTTTGCGTGCCGGCTGCGCAAAATTGCGCCAAGGCAAGGACATTCTGTGTCCATCACGTCTCTGCTTTTGCGCAACTATGCAACCCCTGTGTGCTATTTTTTGCCGTGGTGCAATTTTGCACTTCCCAAGTCGGGATTTCAGGGTGGGGAGGGGTGAAGAGGGACCCCCCCATGCCCTCCGTAGGCCATTTCCGCACAGGCCCAGAAGACCTCCTTAAGCACTCGATAGGTATGCATTTGGTGCCGATTCGCTATGGACCTTCTACACTGAGGACCCAATTAGGACCCAATTAGGAACATGTTCACACAAGCGTGGCAGAATTCCAGATTCAATGGGATCTTGGGCCCTTAAAAAGGAGGAAGAGTTGGCTTTTCTACCCCACTTTTCTCACCCATTTAAGGGGACTCAAGGCAGCTGACAAACCTTCTGTTCTCACCAATTTAAGGGAACTCAAGACAACCAACAAATCTTCTGTTCTCACCCATTTAAGGGGACTCAAAGCTGCCGACAAACCTTCTGTTCTCACCCGTTTAAGGGGACTCAAAGCTGCCGACAAACCTTCTGTTCTCACCCGTTTAAGGGGACTCAAAGCTGCCGACAAACCTTCTGTTCTCACCCGTTTAAGGGGACTCAAAGCTGCCGACAAACCTTCTGTTCTCACCCATTTAAGGGGACTCAAAGCTGCCGACAAACTTTCTGTTCTCACCCGTTTAAGGCGACTCAAGGCAGCTAACAAACCTTCTGTTCTTCTCCCCACATCAGACACCTGTCAGGCAGGTGGGACTGTGGGAGCTCAGAAAGGGAGCTGGGGCTAGCCCAAGGTCACCCACCTGGGGGAAGATCCTGTCGGAATCTGTCTCCTAGGTCAGATAAAGCTTTCCTTCTCATTTTGCTAGCATAGTTCTGTTTTGAGGACATCTAAAGTCCAAGATACGGTTCCAATTTGGGATTTTTTGGGAACTCTCCGTAACCCTCTGGCCTTCCTTGCAGGCGAGTGGACCTCCTGGTTCAACGTGGACCATCCTGGGGGAGAAGGCGACTTTGAAACCCTGGAGGCCATCCGGTTCTACTACCGCGAGCGCGTCTGCCCCCACCCGGTCGCCATCCAAGCCCGCACCACCCAGTGGGAGCTCCCCGAGGAGGTGGGAGAGGTCATCCATATCAGCCCCCAGGAAGGCTTCCGCTGCTTCAACCGGGAGCAACCGGCCAGCAGAGGGTGCTCCAACTACCACGTCCGGTTCTTCTGCCCTTCGGGTGAGGTCACAGCTCACGGCCCAGGAAAGGGGCCACCACCCTTAAGGCCGCGAGGGAACTGTGTCATTAGCCAAACAAAAGCCTGGCGCAGTTGCAATATTTATCCAGGGCTGTTTTTCCTTGAGTTGTACGTATTCGGAGGCGAACAAATACTAGAAGCTGGGACACTTAAAAAGCCCCGGCAGCTGGCTTTTTAAGTGCCCAAGTTTCTAGTCCTCATGACAAACTGTGCTTGGTTTTGAAGATCAAATCTGGACGGGAGGCCTGCAGGAAATCCCCAAGGAGCATCCTGAAATGGGGATTTAAGGGAAATCCTCTACTGTACCCCCACCCACCCACCACCAAGAATTGCTTCAATAATTGGGTTTTCTCTTACCTGCGCAGATCCTATAGACTGGGAGGGCTGGTCGTCCTGGGCACCTTGGGGCCTTTGTTCACGAACAGCGTGTGGCGTCCGTGGCGTCCAGACCAGGCACCGGACATGCTTGACAGGATCCAGGTCCGAACAGCTCCCAAAATGCCCTGGGAAAGCGACGGAGCGACGGAGCTGCAGCGCCGGTCCCTGTGAAGGTAAGAGGTCACCTGAGGTTTCTCTTCACTGCTAGAAGAGGTGGTGACATGTTCATGGATGACAGGTGAATCAGTGGCTACTAGAATGGATGCCTAAGTCCATCTTTCAGGCTGGGGGGACAAGCAGGAGGCCTCTAAGGCCATTTGCTGGGATTGGAGAGCAGGAGAAGGTTTGCCCTTGTCTCTGCTTGAGATGCCCATGGGCAACTGGTGGCCACTGTGTGGGACGGGATGCTGGACTGGATGGGCTGTGGCCTGATCCAGCAGGGCTCCTCTTAGGTTCTTATGGACCTGATGGGCTGTGGCCTGATCCAGCAGGGCTCCTCTTAGGTTCTTATGGGCTGGATGGGCTGTGGCCTGATCCAGCAGGGCTCCTCTTAGGTTCTTACGGGCTGGATGGGCTGTGGCATCCAGCAGGGCTCCTCTTAGGTTCCTATGGACCGGATGGGCTGTGGCCTGATCCAGCAGGGGTCCTCTTAGGTTCTTATGGGCTGGATGGACTGTGGCCTGATCCAGCAGGGCTCCTCTTAGGTTCCTATGGACTGGATGGGCTGTGGCCTGATCCAGCAGGGGTCCTCTTAGGTTCTTATGGGCTGGATGGGCTGTGGCCTGATCCAGCAGGGCTCCTCTTAGGTTCCTATGGACTGGATGGGCTGTGGCCTGATCCAGCAGGGCTCCTCTGAGGTTCCTATGGACCGGATGGGCTGTGGCCTGATCCAGCAGGGCTCCTCTGAGGTTCTTATGGGCTGGATGGGCTGTGGCCTCATCCAGCAGGGCTCCTCTTAGGTTCCTATGGACTGGATGGGCTGTGGCCTGATCCAGCAGGGCTCCTCTTAGGTTCCTATGGACTGGATGGGCTGTGGCCTGATCCAGCAGGGCTCCTCTTAGGTTCCTATGGACTGGATGGGCTGTGGCCATCCTTGGGGGGCATCTGTTCCTTCTGCTGGCATCCCCCTTTCTATTGCTCCAAAGCATCCCCTTGTCCCTCCCGCTGGCGACGGGGAAAAAATTGAATCTTTAAAATCTGAATTTACCCACATTCGGTTCGAACTGAGCAAATCTGAATCTATTCCTTCACATTTTTGGTTCAGATGTGTTGCCTTGTCCTGCAGAGACCCCAAACCCTTCCCCTTCACCCCTATCTCTATCCCCTTCCTTCCCAGCCTCCATCCAAGACGTCTGGACTGTAAGCCAGCACGATTTTCCATGGCCCAGGCTGGCACGCTTTTGGGGGGGTAGAAAGCATGCAACCGGACCCCCGATATACGGCTCCAGACCTCACTGCTCTGGATTTCCAGCAATGGCCTCAGAGTCTCCAGCTGAGCTGTTTTCACAGGGAAAGTTTTCTTTCCCTTCCATCCACCCCCTGGTCCTTGTTTTGAATGGATGTCTTCTTTCCTTCTGCCAACCTGAGTTTCCATCCAAGGCCTTTTTTTTTTTTCTTTCCTGGGGAGGGGAAGGCTTTGAACACGCTTGCAAAGGATGGAAAGACTCCCCACCCCTCCCCTGCCGGTGGCGCAAAAACGACCCAGCACAGAGGAACATAACTTTCGGCATCGCCTTTCTTCTGCAAGCTGCTGGCTTGCTCTAAAACCAGTCCAGGAAGGCATCTGGGTGGGTGATGATGGAAAGAACAGAAAGGACAGAAAGAGCAGGCCCTTGGAGCGGAAACAGCCAAGCTATAGACTAGGAAAGAGGGAGAGGCAGACAGAGGGGGGGGGAGAGAAAGAAAGAGAGAGTGACAGAAAGAAAGAGAGAGAAAGAGGGAGAGAGAAAGAGAGAGACAGAAAGAAAAAGAAAGAGAAAGAGAGTGACAGAAAGAGAAAGAAAGAGAAAGAGGGAAAGAGAAAGAAGGAAAGAGGAAGAGAGAGAGAGACAGAAAAAGAGAGAAAGAGAAAGACAGACAGACAGAAAGAGAGACAGAGCGGGCCAAAAAGAGAGAGACAGAGAAACGAAGACAGAGAGAGAAAGAGAGAGACAGACAGAAGGAAAGAGACAGACAGAGAAACCTCTGCCTACAGATGTGCCCCCACCCCACCCCCCGGCCAGAAAGGCTGGATGAGCATGTAAAGTTCTCCTTCTTGTTGTTGTGGTTGTGGTTGTGATTGTTCGGCACCACTGGAACATGGCTGGGTCTAGTTGACTGCAGTTTTCTTGGCAGGGATACAGGAGTGGTTTGCCATTGCCTACTTCTGGGGAGAGCTTAGGGACTGAACCAGCAACCTTCTGCTATCCAGGCTATTTGCTTTGCCACTGAGCTACAGGCCCTCGCAGAGTCCATGCGCACCTCTATGCAGTTTTCTTGGCAGGGATACAGGAGTGGTTTGCCATGGCCACTTCTAGGGAGGGGCTGAGGATCGAACCAGCAACCCTCTGCTTTACAGCCGCTTGCTCTGTCCACTGAGCTACAGACTCTACTGGCTTCAAACATGTTTCTCTGCCTGTCTTGAAGAACCCAGGCTCCTGACTGTGTTTTCTGTCCCCCTAGAACCCACCTGGAGCTCTTGGGGTCAATGGAGTCCATGCTCAAAAACCTGTGGCAGTGGTGGAAAGCGGACACGTCGCCGGAGTTGCCCCAAATCGAAACACCTGCGCTGTTCCGGCCGCCCCTCGGAGGTGCAAAAATGCGTCCTTTCTGCTTGCCCAGGTAATACAAAACAACCTGCCACACTCGTTCTCCTTCTTCCTTTCCTTGTGCCTCCGTTCAATTGTCTGCAAGCTCTCATTTCTTCCCGGTCTATCGTATTGGCCCTTTTTGGCGCAGCAATGCAAGGCTGGCTCACGTTGAATTGCTGTTTTACTAGGATCCCAATGCGTGTTTTGCCCCAAATTTGGTCCTGGAAAAACCTCTTCTCAACGCAGTTTGGTGGCTTGGCACGCATTGCTTTGGGAGCTGAGCGTGCGCATGGGGACAGCCCTGGGCTATTTGGGGTGGAGATTGGCTTGATTTTTCTCCCTTTTCCATGGCAAGCAACTCCCAACCCCCTTCCCCATTCAGGATCGTCAAGGCAGGCAGGACAGTGGCTTGATTTTTCTCCATTCCACGCTCGCCGGGTGTTCTTGTGGTCCCCGGGTGAAGCGAAGTTGCGCAAAACAGCTCAACTGTGTGGGGACGGCTGTGGCAATGGCATGGGGACGGGCAAGATTTGGTTTCAGTCCCGCACCCGGCCAAAAACGAGCCCAAATCGTACCAAATCCTGCCTCTTCCCCTTCCCCTTCCCCTTCGCCTTTCATCTCATCTCCTTCTCCGTAGCGTGCCAGCTCAGCTGCGCCGTCGGCGTCCCCAACAAAGACTGCAGCGGATGCTTCTGCCCGAACCATACCCTCTCTGGCTCTGTGCGAAGCGCAAGCGGCGCCGCTCTCGCCAACGCCCGGATCGCCCTCACGGACCAGCCTCAGGCCTTGCTGGCCAGAAGCGACCACCGGGGGCAGTTCACCGTGAGAGGCGTCTGCGCTTCGAGCGGCGCCAACGTTTCGGCCACTCTGGAGCGCTTCGCGCAGGGGAGCGCCCCCGTCCTCGCCAACGGCGCTCAGACTTCGGTGGTGGAGATTGTGCTCCAGAGACTGGGTGAGTATGGGCTTTCGCCATGGGGACCTGCTGGTTCTGAAGGTTTTCATGAACAGTGTTGAATCAAAGGCTGCAGTAGGCTTAATGCCCAGAGTCCTGAGTTCGAATCTCCACTCGGTGAACCTGGCCTACCTCACAGGGCTCTTGTGAGGTTGAAATGGAGGGCAGAAAGAGGAGGACCTTGGAAATGTTTGGAAAAAGTCAGGATATAAATGCCACAGAAAATAATAAATAAATTAACTCTACTCTTCCTTCTTTCCTTCCTTCCTTCCTTCCTTCCTCTTTCCTTCCTTCCTTCCTTCCTTCCTTCCTTCCTTCCTTCCTTCCTTCCTCTTTCCTTCCTTCCTTCCTTCCTTCCTTCCTTCCTTCCTTCCTTCCTTCCTCTCTTTCCTTCCTTCCTCTCTTTGTTTCTTTGTTTCTTTCCTTCTTTCCTTCCTTCCTTCCTTCCTTCCTCTTTCCTTCCTTCCTTCCTCTTTCTTTCTTTCCTTCCTTCCTTCCTTCCTTCCTCTCTTTCCTTCCTTCCTCTCTTTGTTTCTTTGTTTCTTTCCTTCCTTCCTTCCTTCCTTCCTTCCTTCCTTCCTCTTTCCTTCTTTCCTTCCTTCCTCTTTCTTTCCTTCCTTCCTTCCTTCCTTCCTTTCTTTCCTTCCTTCCTCTCTTTGTTTCTTTGTTTCTTTCCTTCCTTCCTTCCTTCCTTCCTTCCTCTTTCTTTCTTTCTTTCTTTCCTTCCTTCCTTCCTTCCTTCCTTCCTCTTTCCTTCCTTCCTTCCTTCCTCTCTTTCCTTCCTTCCTCTCTTTGTTTCTTTGTTTCCTTCCTTCCTTCCTTCCTTCCTTCCTCTTTCCTTCCTTCCTTCCTTCCTCTCTTTCCTTCCTTCCTCTCTTTGTTTCTTTGTTTCTTTCCTTCCTTCCTTCCTTCCTCTTTCCTTCCTTCCTTCCTTCCTTCCTTCCTTCCTTCCTCTTTCTTTCTTTCCTTCCTTCCTTCCTTCCTCTCTTTCCTTCCTTCCTCTCTTTGTTTCTTTGTTTCTTTCCTTCTTTCCTTCCTTCCTTCCTTCCTTCCTCTTTCCTTCCTTCCTTCCTTCCTCTTTCTTTCTTTCCTTCCTTCCTTCCTTCCTTCCTCTCTTTCCTTCCTTCCTCTCTTTGTTTCTTTCCTTCTTTCCTTCCTTCCTTCCTTCCTTCCTCTTTCCTTCTTTCCTTCCTTCCTTCCTTCCTTCCTCTTTCTTTCCTTCCTTCCTTCCTTCCTTTCTTTCCTTCCTTCCTCTCTTTGTTTCTTTGTTTCTTTCCTTCCTTCCTTCCTTCCTTCCTTCCTTCCTTCCTTCCTTCCTTCCTTCCTTCCTTCCTTCCTCTTTCTCTTATTCATTTGCAACACAAACTCCAGAAAAGCCCTACATGGAAACGCATCCAGAATCCAAAGTGAGGATGGTGGGAGAGAAAGTCAAGTTCTGCTGCCATTCCAAGGGTATCCCAGAACCCAAAAAATATTACTGGTGAGTGAAGTGTGGAAATTCAGGGGTGGCACTGGGAATCTTGAACCCAGACCCCAAAATCTGAACTCTGGACTGAACCGGTAACAATCCACTTCTGGCTTATGAACCACTTTGGTCCAGCGGTTAGGGAGCTGGACTCTTAGCAGGGAATACTGGGTTTGGTTCCGCACCCCTCCATGAAGCCTTTTGGGTGACCTTGGGCTGGTCACAGCTTTCTCCTGAGCTATCACAGCCCCAACTGCCTCGCAGGGTGTCCATTGTGGGGAGGAGAAGAGAAGGTTTGTCAGCAGCCTTGAGTCCCCTGAAGGGTGAGAAGGTTTGTCAGCCTTAAATGGGTGAAAAAACTGGGTCAGAAAAGCCAGCTCTTCTTCTTCTTCTGAAGATTATGCCTTCATCTGCTCCTTGAGAGGCCCATGGGTAGTTGGTGGGCCACTGTGTGGGACAGGATGCTGGACTAGGTGGGCTGTGGCCTGATCCACCAGGGCTCTTCTTAGGTACTTATGGACTAGATGAGCTGTGGCCTGATCCAACAGGGCTCCTCTGAGGTTCCTATGGACTAGATGAGCTGTGGCCTGATCCAACAGGGTTCCTCTGAGGTTCCTATGGACTAGATGAACTGCAGCCTGATCCATCAGGGCTCCTCTGAGGTTCTTATGGACTAGATGAGCTGTGGCCTGATCCAACAGGGCTCCTCTGAGGTACTTATGGACTAGATGAGCTGTGGCCTGATCCAGCAGGGCTCCTCTGAGGTTCTTATGGACTAGATGGGCTGTGGCCTGATCCAGCAGGGCTCCTCTAAGATTCTTATAGACTAGATGGGCTGTGGCCTGACCCAGCAGGGCTCCTCTCAGGTTCTTATGGACTAGATGGGCTGTGGCCTGACCCAGCAGGGCTGCTCATGGGTTCCTTTACTCTTCCTGTTTGCCCTTTCTGCTCTTTCTCCAGGTATCACAACAGCACACTTCTGGACCGGAAGGTTTACAAATACGGCAGCAGTTTAGTGCTATCTAATCTTCAAAAGCACCATGCTGGCACGTACCACTGCAAAGCTACCAATGAAGTTGGGAGCATCAAGTCTTCTCTTGCCGACCTCACCGTAATAGGTAAGTCCGGGGATCTCTCCAAAGGGCCTTTCCTGGACTGAATGTCTCTAGCCTCAGTTTCCCATGCCCTTGGGATCTCACGTCTAGATTACTGCACTATTCTCTGCGTGGGGCTGCCCTTGAAAACGGTCTGGAAAAAGCACTGCAGCTTGACTCCTGGGCTGGGCTTCTCCTACTATGATCTCTGCAACAGTATTTTTGCTTCCTCACCTTCTGTTTTCTTTTCAGGCCCAGGGACCTCTGTTTGCGTAGCCCAGCCAGAAGAATACCTCATCAGACTCCCAGACGAGTGTTTCCAGGAGGATACGGGGACCTACTTCTACAACGTTGGGCGCTGCCCAAACGCCCGCTGTGCCGGGGACGCTCAGAACGGCCTGCAGTGCCAAGACCCTGTGGTCCACTGCTGTGGGACCCGCCGCATGGAGGTACGGGAGATCCGATGCGCCGGCTACGTCCTGCCCATCAAAGTGGTGGCGGAGTGTGGATGCACCTCCTGCACACAGCCTAAACTCCTTGTGCGCGGGAAGGTATCGGCCGCCGATAACGGGGAACCCCTGCGCTTCGGTGAGATCTACCTGGGCGCGGAGAAGATTGGCTTCACAGGATACAAAGGGACGTTCACCATTGAGGTGCCGCCCAACACACAGCGACTCGTCGTGAGATTTGTGGACCGCATGCGGAAATTCGTAGACGCGATCAAGGTATTCCCCCTTGACCAGCGCGGTGGAGCCGTGTACGAGGATGTCAAACTGTTGAGGAGGAAAGACCCCGTGACATTGGATGCGATGGAAACCAACGTCATCCCGTTGGGAGAAGTGCCTGGGGAGAATCCAGTGGGCGAAATAGTTATCCCTCCTGGGTCTTTCTTCAGACCTGATGGACAACCCTACAACGGGACTCTCAAAGGCAGCATAACATTTGTTGACCCACGAGACGTCGCCTCGGTGGCCGCTGCCTCCAGTGACTTGAACTTTATCAACGCAGAGGGAGATCTTTTACCACTCAGAACTTACGGCATGTTTTCTATGGATTTCTGGGAGGAGGGGACCCACCAGGGCTTGGAGATGGGGCGCGTGGAAGTGAAAATGGATGCCGAGCTCATCAAAATGCCCGAGCACGTTCAGAAAATGAAGCTGTGGTCCCTGAACCCTGTGACAGGCCTGTGGGAGGAGGAGGCACCCTTCAAGATGGCGGCGATGGGGCGCCGCAAGCGTGAGGAGAGGGCCTTCCTCATTGGGAACCTGGAGATACGCGAGCGCCGCTTGTTCAACCTTGACGTGCCAGAGAACCGCCGCTGTTTTGTCAAAGTCCGGACTTATATCAATGAAAAGTTTAACCCTAGCGAGCAAATGGAAGGTGTCGTGGTCAACCTCATCAATCTTGAACCCAGGCCCGGGTTTCCGTCCAACCCTCAGGCGTGGGGCCGGTTTGATAGCGTAGTAACTGGGCCCAATGGGGCATGCCTACCTGCTTTTTGTGATGGCCAACAGGCTGACGCTTATACAGCCTACCTCACAGCAACCAAGGGTGGAGAGGAATTGGAGGCTGTACCGTCCAGCCCCAGGCTAGATCCCCGTGCTGTGGGAGTTTCCCAGCCTTACCTCAACAAACTCGGGTACCAAAGAGCCGACCACGAGGACCCCGCCCTCAAGAAGACGGCCTTCAAAATCAACCTTGCCAAACCCAATCAGAACAACATTGATGAAACCAACGGGCCTATCTATCCCTATCGGAGCTTGAAGGACTGTGAAGAAGCCCCTGTTACCGCCAACCACTTCCGATTCTATCGGGTGGAGGTGGATAAATATGAATACAACGTTGTGCCCTTCAAGGAGAGTGACTTGACTACCTGGACAGGGGATTATCTCTCGTGGTGGCCCAACCCTCAAGAGTTCAGAGCCTGCTATATCAAGGTGAAGATAAACGGGCCACATGAATACATGGTGCGGTCACGAAATGTGGGCGGTACTCACCCACGGACTCAAGGCCAGCTCTACGGCCTGCGAGATACTCGTAGCGTCCGAGACCTCGAAATATTTAACAGTTCCGCAGCCTGTGTGGAATTCAAATGCAGCGGCATGTTGTTTGACCAAGGACAGGTGGACAGGACTTTGGTATCTGTCATCCCTCAAGGCAGCTGCAAACGTACAGGGGTCAACAGTTACCTGAGGGAATACCTAGGCCGCCACCCACCTGTCATGGAGAATAACGACGCATCGGCCTTCACCATGTTGGCACCAGTTGACCCCCTGGGTCACAACTATGGGATATACACCGTGACTGACCAGAACCCACGCCTCGCTAAAGAGATAGCAATCGGGCGCTGCTTTGATGGCACCTCAGACGGATTCTCGCGAGAGATGAAGTCGGACCAGGGCACCGCCCTGACCTTCACCTGCCAGGAGAAACCCGTTGGGCGGAAGAGCTTCTTCCAGAGACTGCTGGAATCTCCGGCTCAGACACTGACCGAGATCCGCCGTGAGATGGCAGGCAACGAACAGCTCCGGGGTCCCTCCCAAGTGGTCGCTTACCCCTCAGGGTTACGGACTGCGGTGGCCGCACAAGCCCGTCGGGGTCCGGGTCGCCGTAGGAGATTGGGGGCAGCCCAGACCCAACCATGAACAATGCAAAGGATGGTCAGAGAATCTTCTTATCTCCTATCGCCGAGAGTATGGTATCTCTCAGCAGGGAATACTTTTGGCTTCTTGCCTTCAGGAACTAATGGTGAAAATACAAAATTCCCCTACATTTTTCCATTTACCGTTGGAACCTGGCCTAATTCCATCACATCTATCCCACCTGCTTCATGTTACCTAGACCATGTTTTCATGGGTGCCACAACCTCAATTAGAATTCTGCTAACCGAACCGGGCCAGACCTAATGAACCAAATCAAACCTACTCCAATCCAGGCGTGGGAAGCCGACAGACGTCCAAACGTTACTGGAGTCCTGGCTTCACTCGCCACCTTTCAGTTGATCCACCTCGCAAGGTTGTTGCGGGGATAAAATGGAGGGAAAAAGAACAATGTCATGATTTTGGGCTCTTTGGTCGAAAGTGAGGCAGTTTGGTCTAGCGGTTAGGGAGCCGGACTCTTATCTGGGAATACCAGGTTCGATTCCGTCCTCCCCCATGAAGCCAGCTGGGTGACCTTGGGCTAGTCACAGCTCTCTTCTGAGCTCTCACAGCCCCACCTACCTCACAGGGTGCTCTGTTGTGGGGGGGGGGATAGAAAAGCTTTGTCAGCCAACTTTTCCTCCATGAAGCCAGCTGGGTGACCTTGGGCTAGTCACAGCTCTTTTCTGAGCTCTCACAGCCCCACCTACCCCACAGGGTGTTCTGTTGTGGGGAGAAGAACAAAAGGTTTGTCAGCCGCTTTGAGTCCCCTTAAATGGGTGAGAAAAGTGGGGTAGAAAAGCCAACTCTTCTTCTTCTGCTTCTTCTTTGACATGCAGAATTGAATAAACAATAAATAATAAACACACAATTAGGCGAACACAGGATTCCTAGGCCCCGTGTGGTTGGATCCATTGTATTTCACAGAGCAATTGATCTAATGGATTCTCTGGTTTGGGATCTTCAACACGTCACAGATTGTGTTGCTTTTTGTGGGATGTTTCCCCCACAAAAACTGTGCTCCCTCCCATATCCCTAAGACGGTTGTTGACGTTTGTATCATCAAATGCGAACTAAATATCCGTGCGAATAGATACGGATGTATTCGAGCCGGTTCGAATTTTTCTCTATTCGTCCGAATTCGGACGCTTGAGAATTCAATTCGAATCGGGTGTGGAATATTGCAATGGGGTCCCACAACATAATTTCCTTAAATTTCTGGTGAACAGAAGTAAATTGAGTTTTTTTTTTCCGCAAGCCGATTCCTTTCCCCGAAGTCGGCGGGGATTTGAAATCGCAAGATTCCGCAGCGGAATCGAGACAGATAAGATTTTGGAAGCTTAGTGTTAGGAAATGCAACGTTTCTGAACTCGATCCTGTGGAATTGAAGTACTGGAAGGTAATTTGGATTGGTTCTGTGCCCAGGAAAGGGGGGGATTTTGGCAGCCACGTCTGGCTTTTGGAAAGGCGAATCTGCAGGTAAAATACAACCATAGAAGAATGGCTGGGGGGCTAAAAATGAGCACGAAAGCACTTTTCTCCTTGGAAATTCTGGGGGCAGGAAGGTGGAAGACGTTTCCCATACGCTCTTGATTCAGGGTTAAGCACTGGAAGTTGGACATAAATGCTGTGGTCATACTGAAGGTTTAATCCAGCTTCAGTCCACTTTCAGGCCAGAGAACACATCAGCAAAGTGACAAGGGCTGTGGTCACACTTAAGGTTTAATCCAGCTTCAGTCCACTTTCAGGCCAGAGAACACATCAGCAAAGTGACAAGGGCTGTGGTCACACTTAAGGTTTAATCCAGCTTCAGTCCACTTTCAGAGCGAGAGAATACATCAGCAGAGTGACAAGGGCTGTGGTCACATTGAAGGTTTAATCCAGCTTCAATCCACTTTCAGAGCAAGAGAATACATCAGCGAAGTGACAAGGGCTGTGGTCTCACTTAAGGTTTAATCCAGCTTCAGTCCACTTTCAGAGTGAGGGAACACATCAGCGAAGTGACAAGGGCTGTGGTCTCACTTAAGGTTTAATCCAGCTTCAATCCACTTTCAGAGCAAGAGAATACATCAGCGAAGTGACAAGGGCTGTGGTCACACTTAAGGTTTAATCCAGCTTCAGTCCACTTTCAGGCCAGAGAACACATCAGCAAAGTGACAAGGGCTGTGGTCACACTTAAGGTTTAATCCAGCTTCAGTCCACTTTCAGAGCAAGAGAATACATCAGCGAAGTGACAAGGGCTGTGGTCACACTTAAGGTTTAATCCAGCTTCAGTCCACTTTCAGAGCGAGAGAACACATCAGCGAAGTGACAAGGGCTGTGGTCTCACTTAAGGTTTAATCCAGCTTCAATCCACTTTCAGAGCAAGAGAATACATCAGCGAAGTGACAAGGGCTGTGGTCACACTTAAGGTTTAATCCAGCTTCAGTCCACTTTCAGGCCAGAGAACACATCAGCAAAGTGACAAGGGCTGTGGTCACACTTAAGGTTTAATCCAGCTTCAGTCCACTTTCAGAGCGAGAGAACACATCAGCAAAGTGACAAGGGCTGTGGTCACACTTAAGGTTTAATCCAGCTTCAGTCCACTTTCAGGCCAGAGAATACATCAGCGAAGTGACAAGGGCTGTGGTCACACTTAAGGTTTAATCCAGCTTCAGTCCACTTTCAGGCCAGAGAATACATCAGCGAAGTGACAAGGGCTGTGGTCACACTTAAGGTTTAATCCAGCTTCAGTCCACTTTCAGAGCCAGAGAACCCATTCGGACATCCGTATTTGACCAGATACATACACGGTGCTCACTTGCCTGTTTGTGTCTTTCCCAGATCCGTACAGATCTCCACGGGATGAATACGGGATACATATGGGATCTGTATGGATCCGTACGGATGCGTGCGGGCTAATTCAAATCGAAAATTCACTCAAATAGATTTGAATGTATTTGATTTGAACTGAATTCGAATTTCAACTGAATCGAATCCCGAAAACTGGCTCAACGTCCGAAACATTCGTATTCGTGTAAATACTAGAGTATGAATATCCAAATTCGTGGGACTATTTGTCCATATACCTAGTTCCTTTATGACTCTAAGCCCATGCAAGTGAAGGTGCCTGATGCCATCCACTAGAGAGCCCATCCCAGGGTCTGGGAGCCACCACTGAAAAGGCCCTGTCCCGGGTGCCTACTCCTTTTGCTGCTGTGAGGGCCAGGGCACCAAATGTCCCCTTGGAAGAAGTAACAACCAAGCCCTGGAATTGCTAGCATCAGCTGAAATTTCAGGAATGGAAAGGGTGCGTTTAACTATTATCGGTTGTAAAATGCACAGAAGCAGGGTTTTATTGCAATCTTCTGGGAAGGAAAGAAAGGTTTGGGTTGCCAGGGGCAGGGTGGGGGGCTGGTGTTGGGGGTTTTCAAAGGGGCTCCTGCTCTGCTTTGGCCAGACGGAATGGAATTCGCCGGCGTGACTGGGAGGCCTAAAAGCATGCCCGGATGCTATTTTAGCTACTAAGAGCTTCTGGGCGCTTCCAGTTCATAAAGAAAAGAATGTCTTTATAAAGAGGAGAATTTGGCTCAAAGGCTTCTCCGCGGCCCCTGGCCAGCTGTGGCGGAGAGAGGTCCATTTTTAGAAGAGTACATGCGCCGCCGCCACTGCCTCCGTGGCCTCCGTGAGGGGCATGAGGAGGGAAGGCGTATAAAACAAAAGGAACAGGGGTGTAGCAAGCAAAGAGTAAGTCATAGGCACAGTGGGGCATGCACAATAATTGACCAGAGGCCATGTGCAGAGTGCAATGGCGAGAGATGAACCTAGAGGAGCCCTGCTGGATCAGCTCATCCAGTCCATAAGAACCTAAGGGGAGCCCTGCTAAATCAGGCCACAGTCCATCTAGGGCATAATATCTAAAAGGACCCCTGCTGGATCAGGCCACAGCCCATCCAGTCCATAAGAACCTAAAGGGAGCCCTGCTGCATCAGCCCACAGCCCATCCAGTCCATAAGAACCTGAGAGGAGCCCTGCTGGATCAGGCTATAGCCCATCCAGTCCATAAGAACCTAAAGGAAGCCCTGCTGGATCAGGCTATAGCCCATCCAGTCCATAAGAACCTAAAGGGAGCCCTGTTGGATCAGGCCACAGCCCATCAGGTCCATAAGAACCTCAGAGGAGCCCTGCTGGATCAGCCCACAGCCCATCCAGTCCATAAGAACCTGAGAGGAGCCCTGCTGGATCAGGCTATAGCCCATCCAGTCCATAAGAACCTAAAGGAAGCCCTGCTGGATCAGGCTATAGCCCATCCAGTCCATAAGAACCTAAAGGGAGCCCTGTTGGATCAGGCCACAGCCCATCAGGTCCATAAGAACCTCAGAGGAGCCCTGCTGGATCAGCCCACAGCCCATCCAGTCCATAAGAACCTCAGAGGAGCCCTGCTGGATCAGGCTATAGCCCATCCAGTCCATAAGAACCTAAAGGAAGCCCTGTTGGATCAGGCCACAGCCCATCCGGTCCATAAGAACCTCAGAGGAGCCCTGCTGGATCAGGCTATAGTCCATCCAGTCCATAAGAACCTAAAGTGAGCCCTGCTGGATCAGGCCACAGCCCATCTAGTCCAGCATCCTCTCCCACCCAGTGCCCACCAGTTGCTTTCTGGCACCTTCAAGCAGAAGATGAAGGCAACACACCTCCACCTGCTCTCCCCTCCCTGCAAATGGCCTTGGGATGCCTCCTGCCTGCCTCTCCGACCTGGAGGTGGCCCCTGGGCATCCATTCTAGGGGCCATGGGTGCACCTGTCCTCCGTGAGCGTACCTAATCCTTCCCTAAAGCCATGTGCATCGCTTGCTGTCGCCTCTTCCTCTGCTAGATCCCGTGAGAATTCCTCAAAACAACCTTTCCGCTTTGGTGTCCTCAGCCAACCTGGCCATTTAATCGCCCCGTCCTGATTCTAGAGCATATTTTATGTCAACCCTGAATAGCAGAACTCCCCTTGTGTTTCAACATCTGGAGAAGTTCAGAAAAATAAACACCCTCCTTCCCTCTCCCCCCCCCCCCGAAAAAAAGACGGATTGTTGTCTTTTCTCGGAGCGTTTGAAGCTGCGGTCACGATGGGTATTTATTACACACATTTTCGGATGATTTAGGAGGCCGGAGGGTCTTGAAAAGCGATTGAGGCCGCTGGCGTCTTGCAAATAACGAAGACTGCGGTCGCACATGATACGCCCCAGAGAGCCCTGATTCAGAGCATGAGTTCTGATTTATTCCCTCCTCAAAGAGAACATCTAAAAACCAACTGCGGGTGGAATTTGAGGTGGTTTTCCATGCCTCCGTCTTGCTCGGGACATCTGATCTGCTTACAGCCTGAAGAATCTGTTGGTCAGCAGCTGTGGACTGTTCTCTTCGTGGGCGTCCGGAATGAGGATCCAAACGGCCTGGGCTTGGGCCAGGCCAGGCCAGGCCAGGCCAGCGACTGCAATTGTTCTCAGCAAGAGATGCTCAGAGCACACAGTCAGTCCATTTACTTGCAGCCTGGAGGCTCAAATGCTGACATAGCAATAACAATAACAATAACAATAATATAGTAATAATAGATTCTGTAAGCTGGATATATTACAGAGGGCGCTTATGAACTTCTGCATGGAGAAAGGCAAACTATTAAATGCTCAATGATAATCATTTACTTATTTACTCATTTATAGCTCCCTCAGATATGCCTAACTATAACTATCCATCCACCCATCCATCCATCCATCCACCCACCCACCCATCCATCCATCCATCCATCCATCCATCCATCCACCCATCCATCCACCCATCCATCCATCCACCCACCCACCCATCCATCCATCCATCCATCCATCCATCCATCCATCCATCCATCCATCCATCCATCCATCCATCCACCCACCCACCCATTAATAGATAAGCAGGTGGATGGATGATAGATGATGAAATAAGCAGGTGTATGGATGGATGGAACCAGCAGGGCTCCTCTGAGGTTCTTATGGACTAGATGGGCTGTGGCCTGATCCAGCAGGGCTCCTCTGAGGTTCTTATGGACTAGATGGGCTGTGGCCTGACCCAGCAGGGCTCCTCTTAGGTTCTTATGGACTGGATGGGCTGTGGCCTGATCCAGCAGGGCTCCTCTTAGGTTCTTATGGACTGGATGGGCTGTGGCCTGATCCAGCAGGGCTCCTCTGAGGTTCTTATGGACTGGATGGGCTGTGGCCTGATCCAGCAGGGCTCCTCTTAGTTTCTTATGGACTGGGTGGGCTGTGGCCTGATCCAGCAGGGCTCCTCTTAGGTTCTTATGGACTAGATGGGCTGTGGCCTGATCCAGCAGGGCTCCTCTTAGGTTCTTAGGGACTGGATGGGCTGTGGCCTGATCCAGCAAGGCTCATCTTAGGTTCTCATGGACTGGATGGGCTATGGCCTGATGCAGCAGGGCTCCCTTTAGGTTCATATGGACCGGATGGGCTGTGGCCTGATCCAGCAAGGCTCTTCTTAGGTTCTCATGGACTGGATGGGCTGTGGTGTGATCCAGCAGTGCTCCTCTAAGGTTCTTATGGACTAGATGGGCTGTGGCCTGATCCAGCAGGGCTCCTCTTGGGTTCTTATAGACTGGATGGGCTGTGGCCTGATCCAGCTGGGCTCCTCTGGGGTTCTTATGGACTGGATGGGCTGTGGCCTGATCCAGCAGGGCTCCTCTGAGGTTCTTATGGACTGGGCTCCCCTTGGGTTCTGTCTCTCTGCCAAGAAGACTGTATAGATGTGTCCATAGAGCCTGGTGGTGTCTGTAATTCAGTGGTAGAGCAAATTGCTTGGAGAGAGCAGAGGGTTACTGGTCCGACCCCCAGCTTCTCCCTGGACCACTTTTGTATCTCTGCCAAGGAAGCTGTATAGATGTGCCCATGGAGGTACCCAAGCAGTCAAACTGGAGAAGGCCAAGATTTGGTGGTACCCAAACAAAACAAATGTGCCTGTTGAAGGCAAGAGTGACACTGTAGGGCCCTCTGGTTTACAACATCCCTGCAAGGTGGACCAGCTCGAACCCAGAAGCTTTTCAACACAAGAATTATAGCCAGGTGATGCCCTGCTCAGGTGACTGATCTTTATTTTCTCCATCTTGTGGAAAGGGTAATAGCTTCAACAGGGAGCCGGACTCTTATCTGGGACTACGGGGTTTGATTCTGCAATCCCCCACAACGCCAGCTGGGTGACCTTGGGCGAGTCGCATCTCTCTTCTAAGCTCAATGCTTAAGAATATAACTCAACCAAAATGTTAAATTTACTTATTTACTTATTTATTTGCATTTGTATCCTGCCCTATACCCAAGCGTCGCAGGGCGGGTCACTGCATATAAAATGAACACATTACAAGCAACGCAGTGCCTGAATGTGGGAGGAAAAGGCTGTCCTTTCACTTAGCCAAAGGCCAGGGTAAAGAGTTGCATGTCAGGAGGGAGGCTATTCCACAGTCTGGGAGCCACCACTGAAAAGGCCCTCTCCTGGGTGCCACCCCTTTTGCTGCTGAGGGTGGTGGGACAACCAGGAGGCCCTCCCCTCCAGATCTTAAGGCACGGGCAGGTCGATATGGGAGAAGGCGTTCCTTTAGATATTTGGGGCCCAAGTCACTTAGGGTCTTGAATTGGGCTCGGTAGCGAATCGGCAGCCCATGCAACTCTTTTAAGACTGGTGTGATGTCCGTCCGTCCAGCTGTCCCGTCCAGCTGTCTAGCAGCTACATTCTGCACCAGCTGCAGCTTCCAAACCGTCTTCAAGGGCAGCCCCATGTAGAGCGCATTACAGTAGTCCAGTCTGGAGGTTACTAGAGCGTGGATAACTGTGGCCAAGCCGTCTCTGTCCAAAAAGGGCTTCAACTGATGCACCAGCCATAGCTGGGAACAGGCACCCTTGGCCACGGCTCCCATCTGGGTTCAGCCTGATACAGTGAATTACTACAGCCTCCTATTGCAAGCGGATAAGGCAGCCCTTGAGACTAAAAAGCCAAAAGAACGTGCAAGAGCTAAAATCAGGGTGTGTGTCTGCTTTTCTCGTGCAAATTCAGCTGGCTTTGCCCACATTGCAAGAGGGGGGGGGGGTGAAAGTGCTTTACAACAACCCTGCAAGGTCGGCCTCTCATTGTTCTATATTAGGGGAAGTGAAGACTAGCGTGGGGCTGTCTATCGCGCTGCCTGAACTAATAAAAGATGCTTTTTTTAGCATGGGGGAGTTCGTGGTCGTGGTGGATTTTACAGTGGTGAAAGGGCGGTGTAAAGGCGGGAAACTGCCCCCCCGAAACGCGCCTCCACCTTGACAGGCATTGACTTAGACAGCCCCATAGGTGCCCCTGCCGCGACAAAGACAAAAGAAGGACCCCGGGGCCTTCCCTCTCCCGTCCGCGGCGCGCAAACCCGGAAGAGAAGCGGCCTAAGGGGGCGGAGCGAGGCTAGAGCGTCGCACGGCGGCCATGGGCTCGCGGTCGGGTTCCCGAGAGCGGCGGCGCCAGCGGAGGAGCCGGTCCGGGTCCGAGGAGCGGAGGAGGAGGAGACGGCGGGAGGAGCGGGAGGAGAGGTGGGGAAGGAGGACGGCGGGGCGAGGCGGGGCTCAGCGCGGGGACCATAGAGTCCGGGAACCATAGAGTCGCCCTGGGCGGCCCGGCTAGAGAGGACGAATAAGTTCCTTTTAAATTCTTATATTTGGGGCTCTTGGGGGTCGAGAAGGGGAAGATGCGTTGCTTGGTAAGAGACTTGGCGCCCTCCTTCTCCTCGCTCCCGTAAAATGTTTGCTCTGCTGAGCTTGGACAAGCTCCTTGGGGCAATGAAGAGTGCCTCTGAGCATGTGAAAAGGGCCCTGCTTGGCCAAAGCTTGAACAAGTTATAAAGGGGAGGGAAGAAGAGTGCCTCTGAGCATGTAAGAAGGGCCCTGCTTGGCCAGAGCTTGAAATAAGCTGTAAAGCAGAGTGAAAAAGAGCGTCTCTGAGCATGTAAGAAGGGCCCTGCTTGGCCAGAGCTTGAAATAAGCTGTAAAGCAGAGTGAAAGAGTGCCTCTGAGCATGTAAAAAAGATGTACACCACCTGTAGCAACTGCATGGACCATAAACAGTGACAATAATTATAATGGACTGTAATTACAGTAATGACAATAGAGGTGAGGTAGACTGCTCCTGCCTACAGAAGATCCATTAGGTAGCCTAATGCCAGATCAGTAAGCCAGCGTATTATCTTCTCTTTTCAGCTCCGAGGAGAAGAAATGGGAGAAGAAGAAGGACAGGCACAGGGACCGGCATCGCAAGAGGCACAAGAAGCGCTCCTCGTCCCCGCGCTCCCGGGATCACTCCCCGCGCTCCGATTCCTCTCCCGAGCGGCGCGACCAAAGCTGGAGCCGGCGGGAAAAGCGGAGCGCCCGGCGGCGGCGCTCCAGCTCCCGGTCTTCCGTATCCTCGGTCACTTCGCCCTCGCCCTCCCGGTCTCTGGGCTCCAGGGGCGACTTGGCGGAGGAGCTGAGCCTCCAGGAGCGGCTGAGGCTGAAGGAGGAGAAGAAACAGCAGAAGGAGCTGATGAAAGCCCTCGAGACGCCCGAGGAGAAACGGGCCCGGCGCCTGGCCAAGAAGGAGGCCAAGGAGCGGAAGAAGCGGGAGAAGATGGGCTGGGGGGAGGAGTACATGGGGTACACCAACACGGACAACCCCTTTGGCGACAACAACCTGCTGGGGGCTTTCATCTGGAGCAAGGTAAGGGATAAAATGAACACAGAACGGATCAGGCCACAGCCCATCTAGTCCATAGGAACCTAAGGGGAGCCCTGCTGGATCAGGCCCCAGCCCATCCAGCCCATAGGAACCTAAGGGGAGCCCTGCTGGATCAGGCCACAGCCCATCTAGTCCATAAGAACCCCAGAGGAGCCCTGCTGGATCAGGCCACAGCCCGTCCAGTCCATAAGGACCTCACAGGAGCCCTGCTGGATCAGGCCACAGCCCATCCAGTCCATAAGAACCTCAGAGGAGCCCTGCTGGATCAGGACACTGCCCATCCAGCCCATGAGAACCTCAGAGGAGCCCTGCTGGATCAGGCCACAGCCCATCCAGTCCATAGGAACCTAAGAGGAGCCATGCTGGATCAGGCCACAGCCCATCCAGTCCATAAGGACCTCAGAGGAGCCCTGCTGGATCAGGCCACAGCCCATCTAGTCCATAAGAACCTAAGAGGAGCTCTGCTGGATCAGGCCACAGCCCATCTGGTCCATAAGAACCTCAGAGGAGCCCGGCTGGATCAGGCCACAGCCCATCTAGTCCATAAGAACCTAAGAGGAGCCCTGCTGGATCAGGCCACAGCCCATCTAGTCCATAAGAACCCAAGAGGAGCCCTGCTGGATCAGGCCACAGCCCATCCAGTCCATAGGAACCTGAGAGGAGCCCTGCTGGGTCAGGCCACAGCCCATCTAGTCCATAAGAACCTCAGAGGAGCCCTGCTGGATTAGGCCACAGCCCATCTAGTCCATAAGAACCTGAGAGGAGCCCTGCTGGATCAGGCCACAGCCTGTCCAGTCCATAAGAACCTAAGGGGAGCCCTGCTGGATCAGGCCACAGCCCGTCTAGTCCATAGGAACCTAAGAGGAGCCATGCTGGATCAGGCCACAGCCCATCCAGTCCATAAGGACCTCAGAGGAGCCCTGCTGGATCAGGCCACAGCCCATCTAGTCCAGCACCCTGTCTCACACAGTGACCCACCAACTGTCCATTGGCATCTCAAGCAGAGACAAGGGCAAACCTTCTCCTGCTCTCCAATCCCAGCCAATGGCCTTAGATGTCTCCTGCTTGTCCCCCCAGGCTGGAAGATGGACTTAGGCATCCATTCTAGTAGCCATTGATCCATCTGTCCTCCATGGACTTGTCCAGCCCTTCCTTATAGCCACCCAGGCTGGCTTCACCACCACCTCTTCCGGCAGCCAATTCCATAGACCGATGACCCTCTGGGTGGAGGAATCCTTCCCCTTGTCTGAATCCACTCTCCTGCCCATCAGCTTCACAGATGCCCCCTGGTTCTAGGGTTGTGGGACAGAGGAAAGAGATTGCCTCTCTTCACCTTTTCTATAAAGTGGATGGTTTTATCTACTTCAGTCGGGAAGGTTGAAATTGTTGCATATAAGAAATGGGAACTGGGCTGCCTGTTTCTGGGTCATTGCTCTGTTTTGGAAGGTGAAAGTCTTGAGAACGGGGTAGGCAATGGGGTGTTAATGACCCCCTTTCTGGAACAGCAGGGAGCTTCCATCCAGAGCTGAGCTTTGCTTCCCTACACTGCATTTAGGCTCTGGAGAAAAAGGGCATCGGCCATTTGGAAGAGAAAGAGCTGAAAGAACGGAACAAGCGGATCCAAGAGGAAAACCGTTTGGAGTTGCAAAAGGTGAGCTCCCCTCCCCTCCCCTCGACCTCCCCTTCCCCTTCCCAAGGATAGGAATAATAACACAAAAAGCCTGGTTATAAGGAGGCTTGAATTCAGGATGATTATTTCATTGAATGAGACATCGCCAATTAGAAAGCATAAGAAAACATGTACAGAGTGTTTTCTCCCATATAGACCAGCCCGAGTATTGACATACGAAGGAGAGGCCAGTCTTACAGTCTTGTATTTTGTCCTCTCTCTCATAGGCACACAGGGTAGGGACATGCATAAGGGACTTTTCTGTGGTGGCCCCCAGACGCTGGAACAACATCCCTGTGGTTTTTGGTGTCTGGTTAAAGCTAAACAAAGCGATGCCTAGTCCAGCTTTGAAGAAGAAAGACAGTTGGCTTTTCTACCCTGCTTTTCTCACCCATTTAAGGGGTCTCAAAGCGGCTGGCAAACCTTCTGTTCTTCTCCCATGTCAGGCAGGTGGGGCTCTGAGAGCTCAAGGGAGCTGTGACTAGCCCAAGGTCACCCAGCTGGCTTCGTGGAGGAGTGCGGAATCAAGCCTAGTATTCCCAGATAAGAGTCCGGCTCCTTAACCACTAGACCAAACCAGCTCACCTTATCCTTTCTGTCCCTTTGTGTCTCACCTGTGCCCAGGTGAAGCAGTTGCGCTTGGAGCGGGAGCGGGAAAAGGCCATGCGTGAGCAGGAGCTGGAGATGCTTCAGCGGGAGAAAGAGGCCGAGCACTTCAAGACCTGGGAGGAGCAAGAGGACAATTTCCACCTTCAGCAGGCCAAGTTGCGGTAGGTTGGGGGAATGTGGACGCTTGCCTTTGGCCTTTGGCTTGGGATGCCCAGAAGCAACTGGTGGGACACTGGGTGAGACGGGATGCTGGACTAGATGGGCTGTGGCCTGATCCAGCAGGGCTCCTCTGAGGTTCTTATGGACTAGATGGGCTGTGGCCTGACCCAGCAGGGCTCCTCTGAGGTTCTTATGGACTGGATGGGATGTGGCCTGATCCAGCAGGGCTCCTCTGAGGTTCTTATAGACTGGATGGGCTGTGGCCTGATCCAGCAGGGCTCCTCTGAGGTTCTTATGGACTAGATGGGCTGTGGCCTGATCCAGCAGGGCTCCTCTGAGGTTCTTATGGACTGGATGGGCTGTGGCCCGATCCAGCAGGGCTCCTCTGAGGTTCTTATGGACTGGATGGGCTGTGGCCCGATCCAGCAGGGCTCCTTTGAGGTTCTTATGGACTGGATGGGCTGTGGCCCGATCCAGCAGGGCTCCTCTGAGGTTCTTATGGACTGGATGGGCTGTGGCCCGATCCAGCAGGGCTCCTCTGAGGTTCTTATGGGCTAGATGGGTTGTGGCCTGATCCAGCAGGGCTCCTCTTAGGTCCTTATGGACTAGATGGGCTGTGGCCTGATCCAGCAGGGCTCCTCTGAGGTTCTTATGGACCGGATGGGCTGTGGCCTGATCCAGCAGGGCTCCTCTTAGGTCCTTATGGACTAGATGGGCTGTGGCCTGATCCAGCAGGGCTCCTCTGAGGTTCTTATGGACTGGATGGGCTGTGGCCTGATCCAGCAGGGCTCCTCTTAGGTTCTTATGGACCGGATGGGCTGTGGCCTGACCCAGCAGGGCTCCTCTGAGGTTCTTATGGACTGGATGGTCTGTGGCCTGATCCAGCAGGGCTCCTCTGAGGTTCTTATGGACCGGATGGGCTGTGGCGTGATCCAGCAGGGCTCCTCTGAGGTTCTTATGGACTGGATGGGCTGTGGCCCGATCCAGCAGGGCTCCTCTGAGGTTCTTATGGACCGGATGGGCTGTGGCCTGATCCAGCAGGGCTCCCCAGCCGCTTTGAGTCCCCTTAAACGGGTGAGAAAACGGGGGTCGAAAAGCCAGCTCTTCATCTTCTTCCTCTCTGTGTTCTGTTTTCACCACAGCTCCAAAATCCGCATCCGGGACGGACGCGCCAAGCCGATCGACCTCCTGGCGAAATATATCAGCGCTGAGGACGATGACCTCGCGGTGGAAATGCATGAGCCGTACACGTTCCTAAATGGTCTCACTGTCTCTGATATGGAGGACCTGCTGGAAGATATCCAGGTATGGGGCTAGCTTACCTGCTGGGGTGTCCATTCTGTTAGTTCTTCTTGCGAAGGGATCATTTCTGGGAGCAGAGGCCACTGTGTGAAACAGGATACTGGACTAGATGGGCTGTGGCCTGATCCAGCAGGGCTCCTCTTAGGCTCTTATGGACTGGATGGGCTGTGGCCTGATCCAGCAGGGCTCCTCTGAGGTTCTTATAGACTAGATGGGCTGTGGCCTGATCCAGCAGGGCTCCTTCTAGGTTCTTATGGACCAGATGGCCTGTGGCCTGATCCAGCAGGGCTCCTCTGAGGTTCTTATGGACTAGATGGGCTGTGGCCTGATCCAGCAGGGCTCCTTCTAGGTTCTTATGGACCAGATGGCCTGTGGCCTGATCCAGCAGGGCTCCTCTGAGGTACTTATGAGATTGGGTTGGATATTCTCTGAGGACTTTTTCAACATTTGAGGGATTCTCCTTGTGGAGTGAAACACACGTTCAAAGCTTTCTCCCAACCTCAACCTCAGGAAGGAGTTTGCAGCAGGATTTCTGGGGTCCTGCTCTTACCTTGCCCCTCCGTTTCAGGTCTACATGGAACTTGAGCAAGGGAAGAACGTTGATTTCTGGAGAGACATGACCACCATAACTGAAGACGAAATATCCAAGCTCCGGAAACTTGAGGCTTCGGCCAAAGGGCCAGGTGGGTCACTCACACTAAAGAGGGTGGCTTCGCTCACAGCAGACAACCCTTTCTCCTTTCTCCATTTCCCCAGAGTTTTAAGAAGCAGGTTCAACTTAGCGTGATGTAGCTAGTTTGCCTTGAACCAAGAGTGAGGGTTGGTGGCTACTAGAATGGATGCCCAGGTACCACCTCCATGTCGGAGAGGCAAGCAGGAGGCCTAAAGACCAATGTTTTAAGAACATATTTTCCTTTTTCCCTATAGGGGAGCGTCGAGAAGGCGTTAACGCCTCCGTGAGCTCCGACGTGCAGTCGGTCTTCAAAGGCAAGACCTACAACCAACTCCAGGTCATCTACCAGGGCATTGAGGGCAAGATATTGGCCGGGGGACCCAACCTGGATATTGGCTATTGGGAAAGTCTCCTACAGCAACTCAAGGCCTACATGGCCCGGGCCAGGTAGGCTGCTGGATCTGGGAGATATCAGGGTGGGGGGTCTGGTCTAAGACTTGAATGAGTTTCCTGTACGAATGTCTGAATTCAGATGGACTGTGGCTTCATCCAGCCAGCAGGGCTCCTCTTAATTCATGGAGGGCAGGTGTATCCGTGGCTGCTGGAACGGATGCCTGGGTACCACCTCCCTAGTTGTAGAGACAGGCAGGAGGCCTCTGAAAGCCCCTTGCATGGAGTTGAGAGCAGGTGAAGGTTTTGTCTTCATCTTCAGCTTGAGATGCTCAGAAACAACCGGTATAACACTGGGATCAACGGGATGCCGGACTGGCCGGTCCACGCCTCGATCCACCAGGTCTCCCTTAGCTTCTTAGGTTCTTATTCATCCTGCTGCGCTTCACTCGTCCTGGGGTGAGATGATTTGTCTTATGTTTCCTCATTATTCCCTAGGGCCAGGACGCCTGGAATGTTTCCATTTCCACTTCCCTTCCCTTCCGGGTTCACCTGCTGTTTGGTCAAACTATCCCCCTCATTTTGTGCCAAGCCCCGGCCAGAAAGCAGAACCAGTTCAGGGCCTCTCCGTTCGCCGTTTTAGGGTTTTGACCCTGCCTTCTTTTCTGCCCTGCACAGGTTGAGGGAAAGACACCAGGACATCCTGCGGCAGAAGCTCTACAAACTGAAACAAGAGCAAGGAGTCGAGAGCGAACCGTTGTTTCCTATTATAAAGAAAGAGGTTCCATCTCCAGGGCATGAGAACGACGGTGGCAGCAGCAGGTAGAACGGGTGGCCCCTTCCCCACAAGATTTATTTAGAAAGAAGAAGAAGGAGAGTTGGCTTTTCTATCCCGCTTTTCTCACCCATTTAAGGGGCCTCAAAGTGGCTGACAAAGCTTCTGTTCTTCTCCCTGCAACACAACACCCTGTGGGGTAGGTGGGGCTGTGAGAGCTCAGAAGGGAGCTGTGACTAGCCCAAGGTCGCCCAGCTGGCTTCATGGGGGAGGGCGGAATCAAACCCGGTATTCCCAGATAAGAGTCTGGCTCCTTAACCACTAGAACAAAATCCCTCTTTTGCTCAAATCTCGCTCAGAATGGGATTTCAAAGGCATTATGGGAGATCGCGCGCCATTTCAGGCCATTTTCTGCCTGTCCCAGGCCTCGGGAGACCTTATGGTAGGCCTAACGGCACCCACGGCGAATGGGGCTCATTCGGTCACCCCAGGAAATTGAAACCACAATTACTGGATCGGTGGATACGGGGGTCCAACTGCGGTAATAGATGCAGACCTTATAAATGAACCTCAGGATAGCAACTGGGTTTTTCATACCCCTTAAGTCCTATAAATTAGTTAAGCCTAAACACGTAGGCATGAAAAGCTGTAGGGTGCAGAAAGGCTAATAAGCCGAGCTGGGAAGATTCTGCTCGCAGAGAAAGGAGGAATCAGACTGTATCTTTCCTGCAGAACGGAGCCGGAGGAGACCGCCGAACCCCAGCCCGGTCCGTCAACCGCCGAGTCCGCGACCGAACCGGAATCCGAAGTCAAAACGGAAGGCGACGGCGAGGCGGTGTTGATAGAGGAAGACCTGATCCAGCAAAGCTTGGATGACTACGATGCTGGTAAATACAGCCCCCGGTTGCTCAACTCCCACGAACTGCCCTTCGACGCCCACGTGGTGGAGGCCGATGAGGATTTTCAGCGTCTCCTACTCTCCCGGCAACAGCTACAGGTCACAGGTAAGACGCAGGTGAAAGACCAGGGGCTACTGTGGGTAAGTCCAGATCTAAGAAGATCCGGATTAAGGGAAGTACCCAATGTGTTTCCATGGGTGGTCTAGCACCCAATAGCAATGGGTGCTAGCCTCCCTGCCATGGAAACACCAGAGCACCCATTTGGAAATCCGGATCTACCCATGAGGGGTCTGCCTGTCACCCCAGGTGTTTGGGGGGACAGGGGGTGCAGTCTCCGAAGTGGCTTTGAAGTAATTTCGAAGTCACTTTGAAGTCTGTGCTGATCTTTGGAGTGAACTTTGAAGTGACTTCAGAGTCACTTCGAAGTTCACTCCAAAGATCAGTACAGACTTCAAAGACGCTCCGGAGCTATTTTGCACAGACATCGAAGTGACTTCGAAATGACTTCAAAGCTTGGGTTTTGGGGCTCCCCCCCATGGGTGCCCCCTCCCCCTAGCCTCCTCCTGACCCCATTGCCACACAAGTGTGGAAACAGACTCCCTTTAATCCGGAATTTCTGCCTGAAGACCCCATTGTAAACCCCATTAATGGGGTCTACAGAAAATCTGGATTAAAGGCCAGAAAGTACCCATTTGATCTGGATTTCCCCAGTGGCACTTGAAACAATCAGGTCCAAATGGGTGGAAATGGGATCATCCGGCTCACACCCAAATGGGTCCTTAATGGGTGCAAAAATGGGTACTTTCTGACGGTGGAAAAACACCCAGTAACTCTCCTACTCCCTCTTTCCAGGTGATGCCAGCGAAAGCGCAGAAGATATATTTTTCCGCCGCGCCAAGGAGGGTATGGGAGCGGACGAGGCCCAGTTCAGCGTGGAAATGCCCTTAACTGGCAAGGCCTACTTGTGGGCCGATAAGTACCGCCCCCGCAAGCCGCGGTTCTTCAACCGGGTCCATACCGGCTTCGAGTGGAACAAGTACAACCAGACCCACTACGACTTCGACAACCCGCCGCCCAAGATAGTGCAAGGCTACAAGTTCAACATCTTCTACCCGGACCTGATCGACAAGCGCTCCACCCCGGAGTATTTCCTCGAGGCCTGCCCGGATAACAAGGACTTCGCCACCCTCCGCTTCCACGCCGGACCGCCCTACGAGGATATCGCCTTCAAGATCGTCAACCGCGAGTGGGAATACTCACACCGGCACGGCTTCCGGTGCCAGTTCGCCAATGGCATCTTCCAGCTCTGGTTCCACTTCAAGCGGTACCGTTACCGGCGGTGAACCCCCCGCAGGGGTTCGGATGGGGTCCAAAACCGGGACCACGGAGGACTCGTTTTCACTGGGGTTGGTATTCTACCGTGGAGTTAATCTCCACGAGCCAAAATTCTCCGAGTCCAAAGTGAAGGAAAACTGTTCTCCCAAAAATTACGGGACTCCGACTAGTAGTCAGAATGGGCAGGACGGTGGGCGCTCCGGAATATCCCGCGGGGGACTCTGGGATATACCTGGCTGTCGGTTAAATGTTTTTGTTATCCTAAATGGAATTACTCCCGACAGGTGGATAAGTGCAGTTGCTCTTTTCTGGCACCAGGTGGGGCTGTTCTACCAGAGAGACTGGGCATAGAGACTAAGCATTTTTCGGCAAACCTCAAAATAAAAAGAAAACCCAACTCTTTGCTTCTGTTCTGTGTTGCTTTCCTTGAAAAGGGAGAAGAATATGGAGAGGAAAACAGATTGGGAGCAGACCAAATGGTTGGGAAGAAGCCTTGTTGTTGCCCAACTCTTCCACGCCGCTGCCGTTTCCTGTATTAAGTTGGGTTTGACGGTGGATGGGCGGGGGCTGGAGTTCAGAGACAGGCGGCTGCCGGATCCCGAGGGTGTGTCAATCTAAAATAACATAAGAACCTAAGAGGAAATGTGCTGGATGAAGCCACAGGCCATCCAGTCGATGAGAACCTCAGAGGAGCCCTGCTGGATCAGGCCACAGCCCATCCAGTCCATAAGAACCTCAGAGGAGCCCTGATGGATCAGGCCACAGCCCATCCAGTCCATAAGGACCTCAGAGGAGCCCTGCTGGATCAGGCCACAGCC
The DNA here is from genome assembly GCA_023333525.1 of Aspidoscelis tigris stejnegeri. Taxonomy (NCBI): domain Eukaryota; kingdom Metazoa; phylum Chordata; class Lepidosauria; order Squamata; family Teiidae; genus Aspidoscelis; species Aspidoscelis tigris. The sequence goes on along the minus strand of JALMGA010000014.1, from coordinate 14,531,665 downwards.
CATCCAGTCCATAAGAACCTCAGAGGAGCCCTGATGGATCAGGCCACAGCCCATCCAGTCCATAAGAACCTCAGGGGAGCCCTGCTGGATCAGGCCACAGCCCATCCAGTCCATAAGAACCTCAGAGGAGCCCTGCTGGATCAGGCTACAGTCCATCCAGTCCATAAGAACCTAACAGGAGTCCTGTTCTCAGGATTACAACATTTAAAGGCACCAATTTGGGCGTCCGGGCTTGGGCATGACCCCGGTCACTCCGAAATCCATAAACAGAGGTTCCTTTTCGTCGTGGTTGCTGGAAACTGCAATGTGGGCTTGGCGCGACAAATGGATTCCTGTCCTGAAATGTAAACTCCCGGCTCAAATAAGTGGATCTCCGTCTATCCGGGGTCCTAACAGGAACTCGGTAAACAAAGCCCAAAATGTCTTCCTAATTGCTTAATGGATTTGCTGGAACGGTGGATCTTGATTGTCATCCGCAGACGGGCTCTGTTTCTTGTTTTTTTAATTAGGATTAATATCTTTAGCGCTCTGATGGAGCAGGGAGGCTGAGGGGGAGGCAGGGCATGTTCCCAATTAATTCCCGTAAGCCTGGGCGCTCCGTTGCGTCTCGCTGCCTTTCCCCACTGCGTGAAGCACAACGCGGCTGGCGATCCCAACAGCCGAAGGGAGGCTGGCGAGGCTTTGTTGGCTTGACCGGTTCCGGCCCGGAAGGTCCAGTGAGTGGCGTTGCCCTGCGTTTCGCACAACTGACCCATAAGCCGCGGGTCTGTTTGGTCTAGTGGTTAGGGAGCTGGGAATAGCGGGTTTGATTCTGCGCTCCCTCCACGAAGGCTGCGGGGTGACCTCGGGCTAGTCACAGCTCTCTCGCAGTCCCACCTGCCTCACAGGGTGTCTCCTGTGGGGAGAACAGAAGGATTGGCAGCTGCTCTGAGTCCCCTTAAGGGTGAGAACAGAAGGACTGTCAGCCACCTTGAGTCCTCTTAAGGGTGAGAACAGAAGGATTGTCAGCCACCTTGAGTCCCCTTAAGGGTGAGAACAGAAGGATTGTCAGCCACCTTGAGTCCTCTTAAGGGTGAGAACAGAAGGATTGTCAGCCACCTTGAGTCCCCTTAAGGGTGAGAACAGAAGGATTGTCAGCCACCTTGAGTCCACTTAAGGGTGAGAACATAAGGTTTGCTAGCTGCTTTGAGTCCCCTTAAGGGTGAGAACAGAAGGATTGTCAGCCACCTTGAGTCCTCTTAAGCGTGAGAACAGAAGGACTGTCAGCCACCTTGCGTCCTCTTAAGGATGAGAACAGAAAGTTTGTCAGTAGCTTGGCATTCCCGTAAAGGTTAGAACAGAAGGTTTGCTAGCTGCTTTGAGTCCCCTTAAGGGTGAGAATGGAAGGTTTGCCAGCAGCCTTGGGTCACCTTAAATTGGTGAGAAAGCAGAGTGAAAAGCCAACTCTTCTTCTTCTTCTTCTTGGGCATGTTGGAGGCCCAGCTGTTCCAGGGCTTCTGACAGGGCTGAGGTCACCCTGTCCATGAACATAATCTGGTGATGGATCCTTCCCAGCTGGCCTTGCAAACCCCTTCGGCCCAGCCAGCGGGGCCATTCTGGCTCCCATTTCCCATCAGCCCCTGCCAGGTGACCATTTTTAGCCGGTTTGGGAGCCGGACTCTTACCTGGGAATACCGGCTTTGATTCCGCACTCCTCCATGAAGCCAGCTGGGTGACCTTGGGCCAGTCACAGCACTCTTCTGAGCTCCCACAGCCCCACCTACCTCACGGGGTGTTCTATTTTGGGGAGAAGAGCAGAAGGTTTGTCAGCCGCTTTGAGTCCCCTTAAAAGGGTTAGAAAAGCGTGGTAGAAAAGCCAACTTTTCTCTTTCTCCTTCTTATTTTTAAAAAAGCGTCCAAGTCTTCTGCTTCCGGACCGATAGCCTACTAATTCTTCTCTCATGTGTCAGCAGGAAGGAAGGTCCCAGGGGGTGGGACGGAGTAGGGGGAGAGATTGCTCAACCCCTGGGTGACTCAGAGCAAGGCTGGAGGTGTCTGGACTAATGGAATGCTGGCTGGGATCTGGGAACTCTTGACGTGCTTAGGGTAAGTGTGATTTCTTGGTGACCTTTGGCTATATATATATATATCTAACTTGAGTGTTATTTTGCTTAACTCTTCATTTTCTCACTGCCTCTTGCAGAAAGGGGGTCGTTTTAGAAGATGTAGGCCAGGGTTATTGCTTCATAGGTTGGATGTGTCTTCAGGAATGTCTCACTGGGCATCTGTGATCTAAGGGGCCAGGATAGGCACTTATGGAGTTCCACCAGAAGAACTTCACAGGGAAGCCCACCATGAACACACAGCTTCCTCTCCTCCCAGCCTCCCAGCAGCCACCCCTTGGGAGGCATGAGAACCTAAGAAAGTCCCCTACTGGATCTGGTTCATGGCCCATCCAGTCCGGCAGCCTGTTCTCCCAGTGGCCAACCAACGTCATATGGAAGCCCACCATGAAGACATCGCTTCCTCTGCTCCCAGCCTCCCAGCAGCCACCCCTTGAGAGGCATAAGAACCTAAGAAATCCCCCCATTGGATCTGGTCCATGGCCAATCTAGTCCAGTAGTCTATTCCCTCAGTGGCCAGACAACGTCAAATGGAAGCCCACCATGAACACACAGCTTCCTCTGTTCCCAGCCTCCCAGGAGCCACCCCTTGAGAGGCATGAGAACCTAAGAAAGTCCCCTACTGGATCTGGTCCATGGCCCATCCAGTCCGGCAGCCTGTTCTCCCAGTGGCCAACCAACGTCATATGGAAGCCCACCATGAAGACATCACTTCCTCTGCTCTCAGTTGCCCAGCAACCCTTGTCACTTTGTAGATGAATTCTCTCACTCTGAAAGTGGACTGAAGCTGGATTAAACCTCAAGGCTGACCACAGCCCTTGTCACTTTGCTGATGTGTTCCCTCACTCTGAAAGTGGACTGAAGCTGGATTAAACCTCAAGGCTGACCACAGCCCTCGTCACTTTGCTGACGGATTCTCTCACTCCGAAAGTGAACTGAAGCCGGATTAAACTTCAGGTGTGGACACGACCCTTCTCACTTTGCTGATGTGTCCCTTCACTCTGAAAGCAGACTGAAACTGGATTAAACCTTAAGTGTGACCACAGCGGCCTCAGAGGCATGCCGGGATGGGGAAAGCCTTTGAAACAGAGAATAATTATAATAAGGGATGTAGTAAAATGACGTTTTTTGTGTTTGCAGATCTTGGCTGTCCGGCAACGGAGGTCAGACCGATTGTAAAACCTCCATATAATCCTAAAAGTTGAAATATTAAAATCTCATTAGCTACTGGAGCTGCTCTTTCGCAGCAAGCTCTCCTGAGGGACCCTGGAAGGCCAAGCAAAATAAAGGCGATCTTCTACAATGGTCCCTCTGACCCTCCCAAACACAAAGCCCACACAGTAGTGGACTGATCTGCTCTGAACCCTGTTAACTAGGGTTTAAGCAGGAAGGGACCCTTCTTCCCTTGCTCAGTTTCATCGGGGACCTCCGGGCCAATTATTGCATTTGACGTCTTCTGGGCTGTGGTCACGCTGAAGGTTTAATCCGGCTTCAGTCCACTTTCAACGCAAATTTCCCCAAAGCCGCCCTTCCAAAACAATGAGGCTACTCCTACACACAGCTCCCTGGAGCCGAGAAAGACACTGGCGTGGAAAGCTACCAATGGCTATGACTTATATCCATTAGTCAAAGCCCCATGGCCAGGACTGCTGTGGTTTAGAATCATAGGATCATAGAGTTGGAAGGGACCTCTAAGGGTCATCTAGTCCAACTCCCTGCCCAATGCAGGATTCCCTAAACCATCCCAGACAGATGTGGGTCCAGCCTCTGATTGAAGACCTCCAGTGAAGGAGAACCCACCACCTCCCAGGGCAACCTATTCCACTGACCGATCGCCCTCACTGTCAGGAAGTTTCCCATAATATCTAATCTGTATTGACTCCCTTGGAGTTTCATCCCATTGTTTCTAGTCCCCCCATCTTGTGCCAGTGAGAACGGGGACGATCCCTCTGCACTGTGGTGGCCCTTCAGAGGCTTGAAGACCACCATCATGTCTCCCCTCAGTCTTCTCTTCTGTAGGCTGAACATTCCTAGATCCTTCAACCATCCCTCGTAGGACATGGTCTGAAGACCACTCACCATTTTGGACTTGCTCTAGTTTCTCAATGTCTTTTTGGAATTGGGGTGCCCAGAACTGGACACAGGACCCAGGACGAGGTCTGACCATGGTAGAGTCAAGAGGAATAATTGCTTCTCACGATCGAGACTCTGACCTCCTCTTGGAGCATCCTAGGATGGTGTTTATCGGGGTCATTCTGTGCCCCGGAGAACTGTCCAGCCTTGCCCTGACGGTGCCATCTTCTGCAGCAGAGAGGAGGCGTGAGCCTGCCTTTTCTGGATTTTCTGTGCGCTGTTTCCAGACACTCTGCGGCTCCCCAGAGGCCCTGGTGCCATCTTCATCCGTCTCTCGCTTGCTCGCTTCTTCCATTTGGAGCTGGCACATTCCCAGGAAAGACTCGGCTCTGGGGTCTGATTGCCAGTGCCGGGAAAAAGGAACACAGTTCAGCCCCCCACCCCACCCCAAAGGAGCCACCAGCTATTCCCTCCCTTCCAAAACTGGCTTCCCAAAAGTCTCACATGCTTTCTGCTGGAAGATGGAAGTCTCCCCTCCCAGTTTGGCCCAGTGGTTAGGGAGCCAGACTCTTGTCTGAGAATGCTGGGTTTGATTCCGCATTCCCCCAATTAAGCCACCTGGGAGACCTTGGGCTAGTCACAGCTCCCTTTCTGAGCTTTCACAGCCCCACCTGAGTCACAGGGTGTCTGCTGTGGGGAGAAGAACAGAAGCTTTGTCAGCCGCTTTGAGTCCCCTTCAATGGGTGAGAAAAGCTGGGTAGAAAAGCCAATTCTTCTTCTGTTGCTCCTTGATGTGCCCATGAGCATTTGGTGGGCCACCATGTGCAACGGGATGCTGGACTAGATGGGCTGTGGCCTGATCCATCAGGGCTCCTCTTAGGTTCTTATGGACTGGATGGGCTGTGGCCTGATCCAGCAGGGCTCCTCTGAGGTTCTTATGGACCAGATGGGCTGTGGCCTCATCCAGCAGAGCTCCTCTTAGGTTCTTATGGACTGGATGGGCTGTGGCCTGATCCAGCAGGGCTCCTCTGAGGTTCTTATGGACCAGATGGGCTGTGGCCTCATCCAGCAGAGCTCCTCTTAGGTTCTTATGGACTAGATGGGCTGTGGCCTGATCCAGCAGGGCTCCTCTGAGGTTCTTATGGACCAGATGGGCTGTGGCCTCATCCAGCAGAGCTCCTCTTAGGTTCTTATGGACTAGATGGGCTGTGGCCTGATCCAGCAGGGCTCCTCTGAGGTTCTTATGGACCAGATGGGCTGTGGCCTCATCCAGCAGAGCTCCTCTTAGGTTCTTATGGACTGGATGGGCTGTGGCCTGATCCAGCAGGGCTCCTCTGAGGTCCTTATGGACCAGATGGACTGGAGCTTGATCCAGCAGGGCTCCTCTGAGGTTCTTATATTCTTAATTTCCCATTGTAATAACCTGCCAATACGGAATTTCCAAAATCGAGTGACATTCCCTTCTAGCTCTGTCACTGAGAGCATCTTACCCACAGAACTCATTTAACTCGTCCTTAATAGGTGCCTAATTGATGCAGAAAAATAAAAACTTGCTGTTTTTCCTTCCTCCGTCATTCCATTGCTAATTTTACCGTTCCTCTGAATTTTTAAAAAGCCCTTGGCCATATTTTGCTCAACCGCTACGCCAGTTGGATCCTCCTCTGGGCAAAGTAATTAAACGTTTTAATTAACGCTGGAGATTTGCATGATTTTTTTTTTTTTTTTACATTCTGTTCGAATCGAGTACCCGAAAATCATATTTGATCCGGATCTTTTAAATTCGAATTTAACAAGATTCGATTCTCATTTTACCAAATTCCAATCTATTCGTTTGGATTTTTGATTGGAATCTGGGCATGTTAGTGGCAGCCTGGTGCTGTGGTTGGAATGTCAGGATAGAGCCTGGAAGGGAGAAGAACAGAAGGTTTGTCAGCCGCTTTGAGTCACCTTAAAGGTGGGAACAGAAGGTTTGTCAGCCACCTTGAGTCCCCTTAATGGGTGAGAAAAGCAGGGTAGAAAAGCCAACTCTTCTTCTTCCTCCACAAAGCCAGCTGGGTGGCCTTGGGCTAGTCACAGCTCCCTTCTTTGCTCTCCCATTCCCACCTACTTCACAGGGTGTTCTGTTGTGGGGAGAACAGAATGTTCGTCAGCCACTTTGAGTCACCTTAAAGGTGAGAACAGAAGGTTTGTCAGCAGCCTTGAATGGATGAAAAAAGCAGGGTAGAAAAGCCAACTCTTCTTCTTCTTGAGCATACTGGCTTGAGTTTCTCTTGACTTCCAATTTTATTTATTTATTTGTTTGTGTGTGTGTTTGTTTATCCTGGAGGGACACAAATTCTCCAGGGTCCCAGCAGGGTGGGTCTCCTCTTCCCTCCCTCAGCTGGAAGATCCTCCCATCTCCTTCCTTGCCTCTCATCTTCCGCTCTCCGGCTCTGAGTCTCTGGAGTCTTTCTTCTTCCCAGATGTGAGCGAGGGAGCGAAAAAAAGAAAGAGAAAAAGACACACAGAGGGAGAAAGAGAAAGAGAGAACAGCTGTGCCTGATTCCATCTACTTACCAACTCCTCAGAACCCTGGCTGGGAAAGGTAGGGACTTTTATGGCCTGATTTTTACGCTTCCTATATGGCCAGAGGCTTTAGCAGGCAGGCATGAAACACAGTTTGCATTTGAGCTATTTATCATGGGTTTGAGTCCTCTGAAAACCCAATGATTTAATCAATATACAAAGTCGAAGAAGGAGGGTTGGCTTTTCTACCCTGCTTTTCTCACCCATTTAAGGGGACTCAAAGCAGCTGACAAGCCTTCTGTTCTCCCCACAACAGACACCCTGTGAGGTGTATGTGGGGGGGGGGTGGCTGTGAGAGCTCAGAAGAGAGCTGTGACCAGCCCAAGGTCACCCAGCTGGCGTTGTGGAGGGGGGCGGGACAGGACTCGAATGATCAGCCAAGTGTTCTTTAAATTCTTGAGGGTTTTGCAGCCTATAAAAGATCCTCTTTTGGTGGCACATCTGTCAGGTAGATTCCTAATTCAAGAAGGGGAATTGTTGTTGTTGTTGTTGTTTGTTTGTTTGTTTCGGAAGACTTCAGTGTTGTATATGAGATCCTCGTATATTATATGATCCCGATGACTTGTGGACGCGCATGATGTATTGGTCAGTCCTTGGTTCAGTACAAGAAGGATCCTAAGAGAATCCTGGTGGCTACAACATTTTTATACACTATTTTCCTTCCTAGTTTCACATCTACCTTTCCTTCCCCCCTTCCTTCTTCCTCCTGTTCTTCAACCTTTCATTCCTCCTCCTTCCAAATTATTCTTCCTTCCATCCATCCATATCCTTCCTTTGTCCCTCTCTCCTTATCTTCCTTTCTTCTCCCTCCAATTTCTCCTTCCTTCTATCTTCTTCTTCTTCCTCCCCTCCCTTCTTATTCCAATTTTTCCTTCCTTCCTTCCTTCCTTCCTTCCTTACCTTTCTTCTCCTTCCAGTTTTCTCTTTTTTCCTTCCTTCTCCAATCTTTCCTTCCTTCCATCTTTTCCTCCCTCTCTCTCTTCTCCCTCCAATTTCTCCTTCCTTCTATCTTCTTCTTCTTCCTCCCCTCCCTTCTCCCTCCAATTTTTCCTTCCTTCCCTCTTCTTTTTCTCTTTTCCTTCTTCTTCTTCCTCCCTCCTTCTGTTCTTTCTTTCCTCCCTCCCTCCCTTCTCCAGTTTTCTCTTTCCTTCCTTCCTTTCCCTCCTCCCTCCCTCCCTCTCTCCCTCCTCCACTTTCTATCTTTCCCACTCATAGCAAGGACAACGTGGTTCGGAGGAAATTCGGCGCAGACAAAATAAGCTCCAGGCTGCCTTATTAGAACAGCGAAGATGCTGGAAGTCATGTTCTGTCCGCAGCCCCAGGACAGGGTGTTTCCCCCCTGCTTGGACTAGAACCAAGGGCCTAGGAGTTGCAGAGAGAGCATCTCCAAATATAGGATGTTCCTCGTGTAACTGTTTTCGATTCCTAGCGAAAAGCCATAATTCCTTCCACGTTTGAAGGGCTTTTTGAAGCCTCCAGAAAACACAGCCTCCCCGCCACAACTATGATGGTGTTCACTGCTGTGGCATTTTCCATTTTGAAGGGTAAAGGTGTGGCCAAGTCAGGTGGGACTCCAGGAGGGATCGATGCCTCTTTCCTGGCCAAAAAAATGACTCCAGCAGCCACTTCCTTTCCCTAGAATACACCATTTCCCACAACGTGGCCCAGCCTAAGACTCTGAGATTTCCTGGTGGTCTCCCATCCAGGCCAATGCCACTTTCCTGGTCAAAAAATGACCCAGCAGCCTCTTCCTTTCCCTAGAATGCAGCATTCTCCATAACATGGCTGAGCTTACAACCCTTCCTGGTGGTCTCCTATCCAAGCCTTAACTAGGCCTAACCTGAGATTGGCCGGGCAGAGCTTAAACACGGAAATGGCATACAAAACCCACATTTATTGCTGCTGAGCTATTGCATCTCCTTTCTGAAGCATATTTAAACATGCTAGCAGCCCTCTGAGCTTAAACAGAGTTTGCATTTGGCTCTCAAATGTGTCACAAGGAATGAGTGGGTGCCAGTATCAATATCTTTCATATCTGGGATTCCTTTCCCCAAAAGCTTCACTTATATCTCGTCTCTGATTTCCTGGTGGTCTCCCATCCACGTCTTAACTAGGCCTAACGCTGGCCATCCCCATGCAACTAAATGTCTAGGATGCACCAAACTTAGTTTCCCTACGTGTAACATTAGTTACAATATTCGTACATTGACCTTCGTAGAAATACAAACGGATTCTGGACATTCGTGTGAATAGTTCGGACATTTGTTGAACTGCAGTGGATCTAGATTGCTTTCGACCTGGATCGAGAGTGGATTAAAAGTGGATTCAGGTCGGATTTGATGCTTTCAGAGGAAAATCCTTAAGGGATACTTATCGGATACGTGTTCGTTTGTATCAGTTATCCTTATCGAATCGAGTCCTACCACATTCAAAGTGGATCTATTCATATGAATACAGATTTTTCTAACATTCAGTTTGTTATGAACCGAACATCCAAAAAAACTTCCGTGCAAATCTGTTGTCACTCCGTATTTCTTTATTCCTTCTCTGCAAATGATAAATTCCCCCTCGGTCTCCGCAGATTTGGAGAATCCAGATATTTGGCACGGCCTTTCAGCCTGGATGAAAACGCACACATACACACATACACACAAACAAAAAATAACCACAAAATAAAACAAACACACGTCACTTAGATCCTGAAATATGCGCACACTGTTGAGCCCCAAGGGGGTTCTGCCTGTGAGTTCTAGAACGAGACGTCTGATCCCGGATCGCTTCCGAACGAGAGATAACTTGACGCACGGCGGAGGGTTTCCCAGGGTTTCGGTGCTGATAAAAGACGGGGCGGTTTTGCGCTGGACGTCCACATGGACTGCAAGTTCCAAATCAATCATGATTTTATTTTCAAAACATGCCACGGACAGGAGAGTCCCGGCGGGGAAAAGGGGAGGATCGTTAAGGGGAGGATCGTTAATTTGTAAGGATTTGCCGAGATAGATAAAGGGCGGACCGGAGGGGGAGATGAAGATGCTGATTTTCTGGCTCCTGTTCCAATTGTCTGTCCCCCTAAACTGTATTCTCCCCCTTTATTATTCTCAATTTCTTCCTTTTATCCTCACAACAACCCTGCAAGGTGGGTCAGAGCGAGGGCCAGAAGTGAGCCAGGCTCACTCAGTGAGTGTCCATGCTTGCTCTGGCCACTTTGCTTAATTACAGTCAGCCAAATCTAGACATTTGTATACGGATTAGGGACATCCACGAATATTCATAATATTGGTTATCCGGACAATTTCAGATGAATTTGGACATTCATACACTAATTATTTCTTTATTATTTATATTTCTATCCCACCCTATGCCTGAAGGTCTCAGGCTGGGTAACAACCTTTAAAAGCCAACAGAGTACAAAACAACAGGGCTGAAAAACTTTGAATCCATTCTGACATTTGTATATTAACATTAATGCAATGTATTAATATATTAATACAAATTAATACAAATACATTCGTATCAAATAGAATCCTACCCCATTCGAAGGGGATCAAACAAATACAAATATGAATACCCTGCTTTTCTCACAGATTTAGGGGGACGCAAAGCTGTTGACAAACCTTCTGTCCTCACCCTTAAGGGGACTCAAAGCTGCTGACAAACCTTCTGTCCTCACCCTTAAGAGGACTCAAAGCTTTTGTTCTCACCTTTAAGGGGATTCAAAGCAGCTGTCAAACCTTCTGTCCTCACCCTTAAAGGGACTCAAAGCTGCTGACAAACCTTCTGTTCTCACCCTTGACTCAAAGCTGCTGACAAACCTTCTGTTCTCACCCTTGACTCAAAGCTGCTGACAAACCTTCTGTTCTCACCCTTGACTCAAAGCTGCTGACAAACCTTCTGTTCTCACCCTTACGGGGACTCAAAGCAGCTAACAAAACACCTCATTTGTGAACACCCCTAATCCTTGCTCATTTCGGCTGACGGGATCTGCCGGAGGTTTTGCTTCCCGAATTTTACCCTGATGTCATTGCCGTCCTATAACTGGCAACAAACACTGATGTCACTTCACTAGGGGCAGGAGAGATAAAGGACCCGGCCGTTTTTCCCAGGCTGGTGTCTGCTCTTCCGCGTTGCCTTAAAGCCAAAAGCACATTCTTTTCCTTCGGCAGCCTGCGTAAAGGATCGCAGATGTTTGCATTCTATTTAATCTTAATTTTGCCGTCTAGTAGGCAGTGTTTGTGTAGACTTTACAGGACAAAAAAACAACAGAAAGAGGCACAGCAAGTGAAAGTTTTATTGCCACTTGTATTGGCTGGGATTGTGTTTGCCGAAATTCCTGCAGACGGACATGAATCATATCAAATAGAACATTCGAATGATTTGAAATTGCAGATCTGTAATTAGAAGGCACCATTGCTTTGCTTTGTAATTGGGTATCGTAAAGATCCCTCAGGCTGGGTGACATGGAATGGATGACCGATGCAGTTTTATTGGCAAGGGAGGCAGAAGTGGTTTGCCATGACCTTATTTTTCTGGGCAGATGATGGGGGTTTAAACCAATGTCCTTGTGCTTGGGAGAAGAAGATGATGATGGAGAAGAAGAGTTGGCTTCTCTGCCGTGCTGTTCTCAACCTTTTAAGAGGACTCCAAGTGGCTGGCAAACCTTCTGTTCTTCTCCCCACAACAGAACACCCTGTGAGGTAGGTGGGGCTGTGAGAGCTCAGAAGAGAGCTGTGACTCACCCAAGGTCACCCAGCTGGATTCATGGAGGAAGAAGAAGAGTTGGCTTTTCTACCCCATGTTTCTCACCCGTTTAAGGGGACTCAAAGCAGCTGACAAACCTTCTGTTCTCACCTTTAAGGGGACTCAAAGTGGCTGACAAACCTCCTGTTCTCACCCTTACGGGGACTCAAAGCGGCTGGCAAACCTTCTGTTCTTCTCCCCACTACAAGACACCCTGTGAGGGGGTTGGGGCTGTGAGAGAGGGCAGAAGAGAGCTGTGACTAGCCCAAGGTCACCCAGTTGGCTTGATGGAGGAGTACGGAATCAAACCCAGTCTTCCCAGATGAGAGTCCGGCTTCCTAGCCACTAGACAAAACTGGAGGAAGGAAGGAAGGAAAGAAGTAGAGGGAGAAGGAAGGGAGGACAGAGGTGGGTGGGTGGACAGATGGACTGACCCTGCATTCCAGCCCCCCAAAGACCCCTCAAATCCAGCTTTTATACCCTGGCTATTCCAAGCAGTCCAGTGTGATCCTACACCAGTGGTGATTTACCCTGGCCAGGACAGCCTTTCTCCTAGGTGGGGGAAAAGAGGAGCCTAAGAGCTGCTCCCAGGCAGATGATGTGATTCATGCCGGGGGGCCAACACCCCACCCACCCACCCACCCACCCTCCTCCGCCTGCCCTGCGGCCCCCAGCCCAAAGACGGTCAGGCGAGCGGCCATTGCCTTTTAAGATCCTGAAATGCCACATCTGCTTTCCAGCTGAGAAAGGCAAGGAACGCCGGCGGGGCGGAGGAGTCCTCAGCTGGAAGCCCTGGAATCGTTTGTCTCCGAGGCCCATGTTTCTTGGATCGAAAACAGCGCTCTGTCCACTCCTCGTAATTCTTACCCGTGGCCGGAGTGGCCGTAAATCAGAGCCTTGCTTTGGCCCGGGCGAACTTCTTCTGCGCGATTGCACAGAAAGCTGCGCACATCTGTCACGAGGAGTCGGGGCCAACTCAGGTTGCCTTTACCTGCAGCCCCGCAAACGTGCCTCACAGGGGAGAGGAACAGGAGGTTTGTCAGACGCTTTGAGTCCCCTTGTGTGTGTGTGAGAGAGAGAGAGAGACGCCCTCCTCTGCTCCCGCTTTCGCCCCACTTTGGTCTAGTGGTGAGGGAGCCGGACTCTTATCTGGAAGACCGGGTTTGATTCCGCGTGCCTCCACGAAGCCAGCTGGGTGACCTTGGGCGAGTCACAGCCCCGCCTACCTACACAGGGCGTTCTCTATTATGGGGAGAAGAACAGAAGGTTTGCCAGCCGCTTTCAGTCCCCTTAAATGGGTGAGAAAAGCTGGGTAGAAAAGCCAAGCCTTCTTCTTCTTCATCTTCCACGAAGCCAGCTGGGTGGCCTTAGGCTAGTCACAGCTCTCCTCTGAGCTCTCACAGCCCCACCTAACTACACAGGGTGTTCTCTATTATGGGGAGAAGAACAGAAGGTTTGTCAGCTGCTTTGAGTCCCCTTGAATGGGTGAGAAAAGCTGGGTAGAAAAGCCACGAGATAGAAAAGCCAACTTTTCTTCTTCTTCTTCTTCTTCTTCTTCTTCTTCTTCTTCTTCTTCTTCATTCCTTTCCCTCCCTCTGTCCTTCCCTCCTTCCTTTCCCTTCCTTCTTTCCTTCCTTCTTTCTCCCTCTCTGATCTGCAAGTTTAAGACAGATTTCAGCCGGGGTTCCTGGGCTGGAAACTTGCAATGAAGGACAATGGAAGCGTGGAACATATGATGCAAAAATCCTTCCACATTGGAGCTGGAATTGATTTCTGAAATGGCTTCCTCGTGCCCCCAGAGAGGGAGGGTGCCTGGCTGGCAGGCTGGACCCCCCAGCTAGAACCCCCAGAGAGAAACTTCCAAGGAAAGGGAGCGAGAGAATCCCTTCCAGACCTTCCCACGCTGCCAACTTTCCCCAGAATTGCAGCACAACCGCCTTGCCTTGGCCTGAGAAAGGGCTCTCCGGGCCAGGGAGAATCATGGGGCACAAAGAATCCCCCCCCCCCTGAATCCTTGTCCCCTCCAGATGAGATGCAACATCTGCTCCCAATCGCCTTGGACCGTAAATGGGCCTGGTAGGAGGAAAAACAATTCCCAGGCTTCCGGGAATTGACGTAAGACTGTTGCCAAGATGTGAGGTCAGGGACGCACAGCCAGCTGGTTGACCTTGGTCTAGTCACAGCTCTCTTCTGAGCTCTCACGGCCCCACCCACCACACAGGCTGGCTGTTGTGGGGAGAAGAACAGAAGGTTTGTCAGCCACTTTGAGGTCCCTTAAATGGGTGAGAAAAGCAGGTTAGGAGAGCCAACGCTTCTTCTTCCTCCATGCAGCCAGCTGGGTGGCCTTGGGCTAATCACAGCTCTCTTCTGAGCTCTCACGGCCCCACCTACTGCACAGGTGTCTGTTGTGGGCAGAAGACCAGAAGGTTTGTCAGTTGCTTCGAGTCCCCTTAAATGGGTGAGAAAAGCAGCATAGAAAAGCCAACTCTTCTTCTCCTTCCTCCACAAAACCAGCTGAGTGACCTTCGGCGAGTCCCAGCTCTCTTCTGTGCTCTCACGGCCCCACCTAACTCACTTCAAAGAGCCTACATGGATGCAAATAGAAATTGCACAAATGTGCCTAAAAAAATTGTTGGAAACCCAGCTCCATGCGACGGCACCGTTACACAGAGAGGAAGTAAGTTCCGGGGGTTTCCGCGGAAGAAGGTAATGGTAAACCATCTCTGTAGTATTGCCAAGAAAGCTGCTCAAAGACGCTTTTTCCAGGACTGCCTTGGCTGCTCAGGAGAGCTCAGAGTAATGGGGCTACCAAGAGAGTTTTTGGGGGCCTGGTTTCGCCCTCCGCTGGCTTCGAATCAGGAAAATCCATCTCGGGAAAGTCACCATAATCCTCTTATAGACGTTGTTTAAATAAACTTGTTTTCAGCTTCTCAGCAAGCAGAAAGACTCTTAGATCACTCCAAGTGCTGGGTGACGGATGAGCTAATTATTTATGCTTTCTCTACTCCTCCAGCCACAGAGAAGGAAGTTTTTGCATGGAGAACATTAATGCCTCTTGATTGATGCGCCTTCGCTTTGCCTTTTCGGGAAAAGAAATGGGGCAGGATCCAGAAAGTGAGGAACGCAATGGCAGGAGGCCTCCAAAGGCCCTTGGCAGGGAGTCCAGAGCAGGTGAAGGTTGAGATGCCCTGAAGCACCTGGTGGCACCTGGTGTGAGATAGGATGCAGGACTGGATGGGCTGTGGCCTGATCCTGCAGGGCTCCCCTAAGGTTCTTATGGACTAGATGGGTCCTTAGCCCATAAGAACCTAAGAGGAGCCCTGCTGGATCAGGCCACAGCCCATCTAGTCCATAAAAACCTCAGAGGAGCCCTGCTGGATCAGGCCACAGCCCATCTAGTCCATAAAAACCTCAGAGGAGCCCTGCTGGATCAGGCCACAGTCCACCTAGTCCATGAGAACCTAAGTGGAGCCCTGCTGGATCAGGCCTCAGTCCACCTAGTCCATAAGACCTAAGGGGAGCCCTGCTGGATCAGGCCACAGCCCATCCAGTCCATAAGAACCTCAGAGGAGCCCTGCTGGATCAGGCACAGCCCATCCAGTCCATAAGAACCTCAGAGGAGCCCTGCTGGATCAGGCCACAGCCCATCCAGTCCATAAGAACCTAAGGGGAGCCCTGCTGGATCAGGCCACAGCCCATCCAGTCCATAAGAACCTCAGAGGAACCCTGCTGAATCAGGCCACAGCCCATCCGGTCCATAAGAACCTCAGAGGAACCCTGCTGAATCAGGCCACAGCCCATCTGGTCCATAAGAACCTCAGAGGAACCCTGCTGAATCAGGCCACAGCCCATCCGGTCCATAAGAACCTCAGAGGAGCCCTGCTGGATCAGGCCACAGCCCATCTGGTCCATAAGAACCTCAGAGGAACCCTGCTGAATCAGGCCACAGCCCATCCAGTCCATAGGAACCTCAGAGGAGCCCTGCTGGATCAGGCCACAGCCCATCTACTCCATAAGAACTTCAGAGGAGCCCTGCTTGATCAGGCCACAGCCCATCTAGTCCATCAGAACCTCAGAGGAGCCCTGCTGGATCAGACCACGGCCCATCTAGTCTATAAGAACCTAAGAGGAGCCCTGCTGGATCAGGCCATGGCCCATCTAGTCCTTAAGAACCTCAGAGGAGCCCTGCTGGATCAGGCCACAGCCCATCCAGTCCATAAGAACCTCAGAGGAGCCCTGCTGGATCAGGCCACAGCCCATCCAGTCCAGCATCCCATGGGCACCTCAATCAGAAACAAGGGCAAACCTCCTCCTGCTCTCCAATCCCAGCCAATGGCCTTAGAAGCATCCTGTCCCTCCCCTCCCCCCCCCCCCAGCCTGGAAGATGGACTTTGGCCTCCATCCTAGTAGCCACTGACCCACCTGTCCCCCATGGACTTGTCCAGCCCTTCCTCAAAGCCCCCCTGTCCACCTGGGGCCCAAAAACCTTGGAACTCTGGTGCGGATCCCCCCTCCTTCCTGCCTGTGCGGCTGTTTCCTTCCCTAGGGACGTCTCAACTCAATTCAATTCTTTTCTCCCAGTCTGGCTCTCGGCGTAATCTAAACAACTGGCAGCCATGGCCTCCTGGAGCATGCTGGGAGTTTTCCCTCAAGAGCTCCTGCAGGACCTGAGTGGAAACCGCAGTTGGGTCTTCCCACACCCTCCAAGAATTTGTTTCCCTGGCCAATCGGATACGTCCAACGAGGACCAATGGGCGCTGAGAGGCTAAGACCAAGCAGGCCGACTTCAAGTTCAAATTGGCTCTTTAATGTCTGGCTCATGAGGACCAGATGGAGAACTAGGGCGGGAGGGTGAGGTAGACCATCTCTGCAGGGCCTTCAAGGAATTCAAAACTGTCCAATCACCATTGAGTCACCATTGTCCCAGGTGGTTTGAAATGCCCAATGAGGACCAGCAGGCATTGACCAATCATGTGGCAACTTTTAAGTTCAAATTGGCACTTTAATTTCAGGCCTGGAGGACCAGATGGAGAACTATGGGGTAGTCTGAGGCAGCCAATCTACACACAGCCTTCAAAATTCAAAACTGTCCAATCACCATTGACTCCCCATCTACCCAGCCAGTCAGATACGTTCACTGGGGCCAGAAATTAAAGCCCTGATTTGAACTGAAGGTCATCGTCTGATTCGTCGGCCACTCAGCCCCCATTGGCATTAGTGGGCCTATATGATTGGCTAGGCAAAAGGTTAGTCAATGGTGATTGGGCAGTTTTGAACTCTTGAAGGTCTGCATCAGCCTACACTGGTCCTCCAGTGTCACAAAATTAAAATACTAATTTGAATTTAATTTGCCATCTGATTGGCCAACTACTCGGTGCCCATTGGTCCTCAGTGAACGTATCTGACTGGCCGAGTAGATGGGGGACTCAATGGTGATTGGACAGTTTTGAATTTTGAAGGCTGTGTGTAGATTGGCTGCCTCAGACTACTTCCCCCCCCCCATAGTTCTCCATCTGGTCCTCAGGGGCCAGAAATTAAAAGTGCCAATTTGAACTTAGAAGCTGCCACACGATTGGTCAATGCCTGCTGGTCCTCATTGGGCATTTCAAACCACCTGGGACGATGGTGACTCAATGGTGATTGGACAGTTTTGAATTCCTTGAAGGCGCTGCAGAGATGGACTACCCCAGCCTCCTGCCCTAGTTTTCAATCTGGTCCTCTAGGCCAGGATTAAAAAGTGCCAATTTGAACTTGAAGTCGACCTGATTGGTCTAAGCCTCTCAGTGCCCATTGGTCCTCATTTGGCCGTATCCGATTGGCCAGGGAAATAAATTCTTGGAGGGTTGTGGAAAGACCCAACTGCGGTTTCCACTCAGGTCCTGCAGGAGCTCTTGAGGGAAAACTCCCAGCATGCTCCAAGAGGCCAAGGCTGCCAGTTGTTTATATTATGCCAAGAGCCAGACTGGGAGAAAAGAATTGAATTGAGTTGAGACGTCCCTAGGGAAGGAAACAGCCGCACAGGCAGGAAGGAGGGGGGATCCGCACCAGAGTTCCAAGGTTTTTGGGCCCCAGCTGGACAGGGGGGCTATGAGGAAGGGCTGGACAAGTCCATGGGGGACAGGTGGGTCAGTGGCTACTAGGATGGAGGCCAAAGTCCATCTTCCAGGCGGGGGGGGGGGGAGGGACAGGATGCTTCTAAGGCCATTGGCTGGGATTGGAGAGCAGGAGGAGGTTTGCCCTTGTCTCTGATTGAGGTGCCCATGGGATGCTGGACTGGATGGGCAGTGGCCTGATCCAGCAGGGCTCCTCTGAGGTTATTATGGGCTAGATGGGCTGTGGCCTGATCCAGCAGGGCTCCTCTGAGGTTATTATGGACTGGATGGGCTGTGGCCTGATCCAGCAGGGCTCCTCTGAGGTTCTTATGGACTGGATGGGCTGTGGCCTGATCCAGCAGGGCTTCTCTGAGGTTCTTATGGACTGGATGGGCTCTGGCCTGATCTAGCAGGGCTCCTCTGAGGTTCCTATGGGCTAGATGGGCTGTTGCCTGACCCAGCAGGGCTCCTCTTAGGTCCTTATGGAGTGGATGGACCTCTTCTTCTTCCTCCATGAAGCCAGCTGGGTGATCTTGGGCAAGTCACAGTTCTCTTCTAAGCTCTCACAGCCCCAACTATCTCACATGTTTACTGTTGTGGGGAGAAGAACAAAAGTTTTGTCAGCCGCTTTGAGTCCCCTTAAGGGTGAGAACTGAAGGTTTTTCAGTCGCTTTGAAGCCCCTTTAATGGGTGAGAAGAGCCGGGTAGAAAAGCCAACTTTTATTACTGTTTCTATTGCTGTTGTTAACTTTCTGTTGGTGGTTGCAGATCAACAGTCCGTCAGCTGCCCGTTCACAGTGGATTAATTTGCTTTATCCACCTCCTCTTTCCCTTTTTCCTGTAAGATCCTGCACCCAGGGCAACTGAGGGTCGTCCTGGTCCTCTGCAAGATGGGAAGGGCTCCTCCTCCTCCAAGGGTTGCCCTTTTCCTGTTGGATGTTGAGAAGGGGTGGCTGAACCTGCCACGGGGAGGTCTCTCTCCGGCCGGAGGGTCCAGCTGAGGATGCAAGGTCCTGCCCCGGAGCGCCATGGATAACCTCACCGCCCCCCGCGAGCTCGGCTCCTGCTTCCGCAACATCAACGTGACCGAGGCGTACCGTGGCCACGCCGCCGCCTCGCCGTGGTTCTCCACCAGCTTCGGGGTCATCGGCCTCTGCTCCAACCTCTTCGCCTTCTGCGTGCTGGTCAACTCCTCGCGGAGGATGCACAGCCGCTCCCGCTCCTCATTCCTGGTCTTCCTCTCCGGCCTGGTGGTGACCGACTTCATGGGCCTCCTCCTGACCTTCTCCATCGTGGTCCCCTACCACTTCACCCACTTCGACTGGGGCCGGGTGGACCCCGGCTGCCACCTCTGCCGCTTCATGGGCCTGGTGATGGTCTTCTTCGGCCTCTGCCCGCTGCTGCTGGGCGCCGCCATGGCGGCCGAACGCTTCCTTGGCATCAACCGGCCCTTCTCGCGCACCGTCGCCATGTCCAAGCGCCGGGCGTGGATCTCGGTGGGCTTGGTGTGGGCCGTGGGGTTCGTCCTCGGTTTGCTGCCCATCCTTGGCCTCGGAGACTATAGCCTTCAGTACCCCAACTCCTGGTGCTTCCTCACCTTGGTCCACACCACCAGGAACGTGGCCTTCTGCCTCATTTTCGCCCTCCTCGGCCTCTTCTCCGTGGGGCTCTCCTTCCTCCTCAACACCATAAGCGTGGTCACCCTCTGCCGGGTCTACCACGACTCCGACTCGGTCCAGCGCCGCCGGGACAGCGAGGTGGAGATGATGGTTCAACTGGTGGGCATCATGATCATCGCCAGCGCCTGCTGGCTTCCCCTTCTGGTGAGTGGCCGGTCTGACCACCGACGCCCCAAGGGTCACCTCACGTAATGTGGCGTTGCACTCAGGGTCTCTTGCTCAACGGTTGGTGCTGGGTAACAGTTAGCAAGGTCTGACTCTTGGTTTAGTGGTTAAGGAGCCGGACTCTTATCTGGGAATACGGGGTTTGATTCCGCACTCCTCCACTAAGCCAGATGGGTGACCTTGGGCTAGTCACAGCTCTCCTCTGAGCTCTCACAGCCCCACCTGCCTCACAGGGTGTCTGTGGTGGGGAGAAGAACAGAAGGTTTGTCAGCTGCTTTGAGTCCCCTTAAATTGGTGAGAAGAGTGGGCTATGTAAGCCAACTCTTCTTCTTCTCTTCTTCTTCTTCCTCCATGAAGCCAGCTGGGTGACCTTGGGCTAGTCACAGCACTCACAGCCCAACCTACCTCACAGTGTGTTCTGTTCTGGGGAGAAGAACAGTTTTGTCAGCCGCATTGAGACCCCTTCAATGGGTAAGAAAAGCAAGTTAGAAAAGCCAACTCTTCTTCTTCCTACATGAACTTAGCTGGGTGACCTTGGGCTAGTCACTGCTCTCACAGCAAGGTTCTTCTAAATTCATGGAGGACAGGTGTATCAATGGCTACTGGAATGGATGCCCAGGTACCACCTCAAGGTTGGAGAGGCAGGCAGGAGGCCTCTGAAGGCCATTAGCAGGGAGTGGAGAGCAGGTGAAGGTTTTGCCTTCATCTTCTCCTTGGGATGCCCAGAAGCAACTGGTGGGCCACTGGGTGAGACGGGATGCTGGACTAGAAAGCTGTGGCCTGATCCAGCAGGGTTCCTCTTGGGTTCTTATGGATTGGATGGGCTGTGGCCTGATCCAGCAGGGCTCCTCTTAGGTTCTTATGTACTGGATGGGCTCCTCTTACATACGTCAGTCACGGGGCATTATGTTTTTCCTGGCATTTCAGTCGATTATGTCCAGCTCCCTTCAGGATCCAACCCTTGAACCTGCCTTCCTGACTGTCGTTTTACCTCTACGCCTCATGGTTCCCCTTTCTTCTGCTGCTTCTCCTCCACTTCTTTGCAACTGAGGGGCATTTCTGAACTGACGCATCCCGTTTGAAAACCCAAATCCACCCTTGTCAAAGAGAATTAGCTCAGACCCTTAACATGTTGCAAAACAGACGCATGGAGGACGTGATGGGGCTGAGTTAGCGGGTAAGATATTTTCCCTCTCCCCTGATGGCATTCCTTTCTACCCGTCCCCCATCTTGGAACATTCAGGGCATCTTAAGAATCCTGGCTACCTTTCTTCTGACATGTCTTTCCCCAATCCCCGGTTTTGTAGAAGTAGGCGTGCGTGTCTTGCTCGTTGTGGCATAATACCTTCTCAGACGTCTGCAAAAAGGATCCCAGGACTTTGTTTGGCTGTGTCTGTTTGGCAGGGGCTGCAAAGTTACCCCCCCTGATTCTAAAACGAAACTGAGACGGTTAAGAAATAACAGTAATTCACTGTTCATTCCCATCTTTCTTACAATCCCTGTTCTCATCCTTTCCTTGCAGATCTTGATTGTACAAACTTCTCTCCAAGATCCACCAGCTGGCCTGCCTGCCAACCAGATCCCTCACGCCACCGAGAAGCTGCTCCTGATCTACTTACGGGTGGCGACCTGGAACCAGATCCTCGACCCCTGGGTTTACATCCTTTTCCGCCGGGCGGTGCTCCGGCGCATCTACCCGAGCTTCAAAGCCCGGCCCTCCATCGTCTCCCTCTATCCGATGCTCAACCCATCCTTACGGAGGAAGTTTACACAAGAGTCAGTGCTCCAGTAGAACGTTGTCCATGGGCAGCGGGAGTTGAGGTTCCCACCCCATGAATCCTTCTCTGCCTCCCTCCCACCCCCAAGTGTGGCAAAGACTTGGTTTTAGGAACAGGGTGCGCAACTTTGCTCCGCTTCAAGCCAGATCAAGGCTTTGGGGGATTTCCTATGCTACGTTCTATCCTCCCATCCAACTACCACCCCGGCTCAAGGGTTTGGCCACTTCGTTGGTGAAGCCCTATATGAAGAGCCACTTTGAAGAGCTGGAGCAAAATCTTCCCCTTTTCCCAGATCAGACCTGCATATTCACCACCTGCAAGTCTGTGGCCACCAAACTGTCATTCCGACCAAAAGAAACCCTTCTCCAAACTCTGCCATCATTACTAATAGTTGTTAATGTAGCATGAGCCCTTTAAATTAGACAGCATAACAGGCCAAGCCAACAGGGGGTGTGCCCTTTTGTGAGCCCTGGCTGGCACTGGAGGGAATACTCAGAGGTTGTTGCACAGACGTAAGATTGACCTATTGCACTTTGCAGTTAACTGGACTTGCACAGGTGAGCACAAGTGAGGTCGGGAAGCAGAGAGGGGACTTGTTTATCTGGGAAGGGCATTTCCTAGCCAGAGGCAGAGGTATGGAAAAGCCGTTCATCTCGAACAATGTAGAATCCATGGAGGAGAAATTGCATGAGTCTTGCGGTAATAAACTTTGCGTTATGGAGAGCCTGCCATTGTCTTTCATGATTAGGGATCCAAAGTACCACATGTGGTAGACCTTGGGGCAAAGATCATGGACTGCATGGAAAGGCAAGCCTTCTTTCCTTGGTGTTTGGTTTTTTTTTAAAGATAAATAAATACATAAATACATAAATAAATCCATGACTCATCTAGGATCGCACATTACTACATTACCACTTCACCTGTTTGAATTTTCTTTTACCACTTTACCACTTCACCCGTTTGCACTTTGAAATCAATCAATTTTTAAAGTGCGGGGCCTGTTTTTCCCTGGGGAAGTGCAGCTAAGTGGGTACTCACTGATCCAAAAATTAAGTGGTGGTCCTGGGCGGGGGGTGGGAGTGGGGGCACAGAGGAGAAAGGAATTACTGCAAGGAATTCCCTGCCAGGTTATTTATTTCTAGGACACCCATAATGGAACTTTGCCAGCCACTCTGCTTTCATCCTCCGTGGTGGGATGCTTGGGAAATAGGTAGCATCTCAAACAGGAAAAATATCAAGCAGCAAATATCAAACATTTGCCCTCTTTGCTAATATCTCAGCGTCAGTGTGTTGAAGGCCAGGGGCCATCACCAAAAAGTCCCAGAAGCATTGCATCTCTAAGCAGGTAGAATGGGAGCATGATTCTCCCGTCTTCACACCTACATTGATCACTCTATTTGAAAAAGCGGGGGAAATGGAATATTTTCTTTAAAATATTTTTTTTCCCCCATTATTTCAAAAAGACAAGACGGCAGGCATAAAAACAAAACAACATATATATATATACATCATAACAAGCCAGACACAAATTGCTTTTTCCACCTTGAAAGTTTGGGGGCGGGGGTTCAGCAAGGGGTCATAGTGTTGGGGGGGGGGGGGAGAGACTCCAGGACTGTGGTCCCACCTGTGGATGTACCAAGTAGAAATCTGAGGTTTGAAAAGGTTCAAAAGGAAGGGAAAGAGATGCCCATTTTAGGGGATTGGGGGGGGGGGGGAGGGAATAAAAAAATAGCCACCCCTATTACATTTCGCCCCCCCTGGCCTTGGAAATGTTGGTCCAGAGCTCAGCCACAAACTCTTCCGGGAAGGCAAATTCTCCTAGGAGTAAATCCAGGCCTCGGGCAAGGTCTTCGGGGCTGTGATGTTCCTTGGCCATTTCCACCATCGTTGATGCTGCGGAGAAGGTGGAAGAGATGAGGGTTGTGGGATCGGGTGGACCAAGAAGGTGCGTCTGTGTTCAGAGGCCAGGGGCCAACACCAAGAAGTCCCTATTCTGGATTCCCCACCCCCTCGACTCCTGGAGGCGGCGGTACAACCAGGAGGGCCTCACCTGGTTACCACCAAAAAGGCCCCCAACTGTATACGGGCAACGGCTTACCCAGTTCCACGTCCCGGATGCCCATGTAACTTTCAAGGAGGTCGTCGACTTTCGCGGTGGCTTCTTCCTCACGCTCGCTCGGCTGCAGGTGGGACAAAAGGGGAAATCAGCCGGCGGCAGGACCGGTAGCGTGACTAGCAGGAGGGTTTATAGGGGAGAGAGTCAGGCTGGAGGTCAAGGGACATGGGTTCGAATCCCCGCTCTGCTGGGAAAACTCCACTGGCACCCTCAGGCTGGTCCCTGCCTCTCAGCCCACCTCACAGGGCTGTTGTGAGCCAAAAGATGGAAGGGAAAAGAAGCAGATCTTGTCCTCAAAACAACCCTGTGAGGTAGGACGGCCTGAATAGCAGCGGCCTACCCAAGGGCACCCAGGAAACACCCGTGGCCTTAGACCCATGAGCGTCTAAATCATGCCTGACATGCTAGCCACTGTGTCACGCTTCTTTTTCTTGTCCACATTATCCCCAAAACAGCCCAGCGAGGTAGGCCAGGCTGTGTGGGGACGCGAATCTAGAACATCCTGAAATCTTTGTACAACAATCCACTGATAGAGCAATTGATTGATTGATTGATTGATTGATTGATTAGGCCTATGTAGCAAGTCTATGTGGGTTTGGAAGATAAACAGTAACAGGAAAAAATATTGCTGGTGACCTAAACATAACAATGTTAATCGATCAATAAAATAACCATCGCTGAGTTTCCAAAAACACGAAGGAAGAAACACGGTTTTGAAGCTGCTTTATAAAATTATTTTTGAAGATCTCAGTTGGCAGAAGGGGCCACCACCGCAAAGGCCCTGTTTCCCAATCCCCTCACTCACCGCCTCCTCCACTGTGGCGTTACCCTGGGCACGTAGCCGTAATGTCTCTCTTCCGCTTGCCACCGTGCCCTCGCTGGGGCTTTTAGCGCTCCGTGTCCGTTGACTGATCATGTCTAGGGCAGGGGAGGGGAGGGGAGGGGAGGGAGGGAGGCGAACAACTTAGTTCTAGCTTAAGGATGCAATAATCCTTAACTGTGCATGTCTGGGAAATTGTAGCCACTGGTTCCAGAAGAGCTGCCCATTAGGCACAGTCTTGGGCAACCCGCTCTCCAAGGCAAATTTGTTACATAAGAGATATGGCACAAGAGGAATAGGCGCAGGAGCGGATGAGGAAAAAAGCAAGCTCTAGTGATTCTCTCAGGGTAAACCGATGTGGGGGCCACGGTTTCCACAAGGGTATAATGAGTTGCCCAGGCTGCTTGGCGCACGGGATCTTTTAGCACCCCACCTCGCCCGCTCGCCTCGACCTGCCCGCACCACGGCCGGGCGCCCGACTCACCAAAGGCTCTCTTTGGCTGCACCAGGCGCAGGGTGAAGGGCTGAGCTCTGGGCATCTCGCGCAGCATCTTGGCGACCTCGTAGTGCCGGCACCCGACGATGGTGTGGTCGTTGATGGCCTCGATGCTGTCGCCGACGCAGACGGTGGAGATGCCGCTGATGATGCTGCCTTCCTTGATGCGCTGCGGTTCGACGAAGGGGATCGGGGGGGGGGGGCAGGAAAGAAACATTTATCGCCTATTATGACTTCTTTGTGGTCAGAATACACCAGAACCAAATGCGGGGGGGAGGCGAGGGGGGAAGCAAGACACAGCAGTTTCCTTGGCAGTCGGATGAAAGCGGTTTGCCATTCCCTTCTCCCCAAAACAGGGCATGCCAGGTGCAGATGAGACCTCATCTTCCCAGGCTCTTGCTCTACGCTTGAACTATATTTATCCTATTTATTTAGAAAACTTCTATCCCGCCCCTCACCAGGTGGTCCCACAGCAGGTTACGATGAGATTAAAATGCATCGAATGGTAAAAGATAATTAAAAAATATAACTCCCTCCTTCCCACCCTAACACCCTGGGGAAGCTGTTTAAAAAGTAAAAGCCAGGGTGAAAAGTATACAGCGTAGGCTCCTGGCGAACTTCAAGAGGGAGGCTGTTCCAGAGTCTAGGGGCCACCACAGAGAAGGCCTTCTTGCATGTCCCTGTGCCTCGTACCTCTGGAAGAGAAGGAACTCCAAGAAGGGCCTCTCCTTGAGATCTCAGTGCCTGGGCAGGTCTATATGGGAGAAGATGCCCTTTCAGATACCCAAGGGCCCAAGCCTTTTGGAGCTTTATATGTTAGCGTCAACATATGATGAAGGAAATTTGAGGACAAACTATTCAACTCAGCTACCAGCGGTCCAGTGGCACTGAGTTCCCTAGGTCCGCCAGGGACCTGGGTGTCCCCAACAGCTAGGGCCCCCAGTTTCCAAACTTTCTTCTCACCTTGATGAAGGCACAGCCGGCCCCGTTGTCTGTGATGGTCAGGCCCAGGGCGTCCTCGGTTTTGGTCACCTCCACCTCCTTGGTTTCGCCACGGACGTGGGCAAAGATGAAGTCCTCCAGGCCGATTTGGCCACCCAAGAGCTTTTGCATGTCCACTTTGTGGGTGTTTAGGGTGCAGAACAGGATCTAAGACGGAGAGGCACGCAGCAAGGTAGGCCTCTGGCTGCCAGGAAATCTACCGGCCGTGGGCAGCGGATCTGAGATCTTAATTCTTTGCCCTCCTCCCATTCCTGCCCTTTTGGGCTCCTCTCCAAACCTGCCACCCTCCCGACCCACCCCTGCTCGGACGGCCAGCCTCACCTCTGTCGGGGAGATGTCAAAAACCTCTGCAATTTTGGCATACAGCTCCTTGACGTTGGTGAACCCCTCGATCTTGCCTGTGGGGCTGCCGTGGGCCAGTTGGGTGTGGAACACCAGCCGCGGACGGACGCGGGGTGGGTGAGGGCCCGCCACCGGGGCTCCTGCTGCCCCAGCCGGTTTTGGGACACCCTTTCCTTTCTCCGGGGAGGCCTGGCCGCCTCCAATTTCCTGGGGGACACCGTTCTCCATGGATGGGTGTCTCTTCCTACTCCTCTTTCCTTCCTCTTTCCGGGTTCGCTCCCCGGATCCGTGCGGATCAGCGCCGGCCGGTTTGCAAATGACGGGCAGACAATGGCTGCCCGGCTGAATAATTGATGCCCTCAGCCTCCAGGTGGAACGGCAGGGTGGTAATATAACCTCAGGCCTGGCACATGAGCTAGAAACCCAATCCCACAGCTACCAGTCGCGTCCTTTAATGAGGCAATGGTTGATCTAAAGGGGTCACCTTTGCTCAAAAAGCCTGGACAGGAAGAAGACGACCGCACAAACCTGGACCTACTGCTGATGTCTGCCTCTGACTTTTTTCTTTCTTTAAAATATTCCAGGTGCTGTTAAAACCTCCAGGGACTGCAGGTGTTTTTGCAGGTATACTTGGTAAATAGGCAGGCTTGTTTGCTTGGCTTTTCATTCAGGAAACGTCGCTGGCCGCTTGGTTTTCTCAACAGGTTTTTCACTGCCGTTTATGCCCCGGTTTCGCCAACAAGTATTTGTTGTTGGTTAATTTGATTATGGTTGCTTTTTTCAATAATAAAAAAGGAAGAGGGAGGGTGGGCCTGGGAGGAAGGGGTTATATTTTTAATTATGGTTTACTATTCAATATGTTTCATTTCATTGTAACCCATGCTTGGACCACTTGAAGGGGGGGGATATAGGTTTTCTAAATGGATGGATGGATGGATGGATGGATGGATGGATGGATGGATGGATGGATGGATGGATGGATGGATGGATGGAATGATGGATGGATGGATGGATGGAGAAAGGAAGAAGGGGAGGGGTGGATGGATGGATGGATAGATGGATGGATGGATGGATGGATGGATGGATGGATGGATGGATGGATGGATGGATGGATGGATGGATAGAGAAAGGAAGAAGGGGAGGGGTGGATGGATGGATGGATGGATGGATGGATGGATGGATGGATGGATGGATGGATGGAGAAAGGAAGAAGGGGAGGGGTGGATGGGTGGGTGGATGGATGGATGGATGGATGGATGGATGGATGGATGGATGGATGGATGGATGGATGGATGGATGGATGGATGGATGGAGAAAGGAAGAAGGGGAGGGGTGGATGGGTGGATGGATGGATGGATGGATGGATCCCACAGACTTGTGGACACACAGTGCTAAGTATGGGGTTTTATTGTGAGCTGCCCAGAGATCTTAGGATATGAGGCAGGATTTAAAGAGTCTAAATAATAAAATAAGTAAAAAAGTTCAATGCAATATGGTGCTTATTTCTTTCACACACACACACATATATATGAATCCTTTTTTCTTTAGATTTCTACCCTTCCCTAAATCCAAAGTCCTTGTCTGTGTGTTCCAACAAAATCAGCAGAGAAAAAGAGAAAATAAATTAGCTTTTGATACTTCCTCTCTCAGAGGTTCAAGAGGCAGAGAAACACACCAGGACCTTTTCTGTTGGGGCCCCCAATGCAGCAAGGGAAATTAGTGGCTTTCTGGCGCCAAACTAATCCAAAAATCCTAAAAAAGGTTCAATGCAAAATGAGAGAGCTTGGCCGAACCCAGAAAGTACACCGAATTTCAGATCAAAAACGTGGGAACGACCTCCATCTGTTTGCACTCAAATAGGTTGCTAATCTCAGGAGATTTTGGCTGTAGTCACACTGGAGGTTTAATCCAGCTTCAGTCCACTTTCAGAGGGAGAGAACACATCAGCAAAGTGACAAGGGGTATGGTCACACTTAAGGTTTAATCCAGCTTCAATCCACTTTCAGAGTGAGAGAACACATCAGGAAAGTGACAAGGGCTGTGGTCACACTTAAGGTTTAATCCAGCTTCAATCCACTTTCAGAGTGAGAGAATACATCAGCAAACTGATGAATAACTCAGAAAATTCCCCTTTGGGATAGATAATGTGGAAAGGAAATTACTGGTCACTTTGCTGATGTGTTCTCTCGCTCTGAAAGTGGACTGAAGCCGGATTAAACCTCAGGTGTGACCACAGCAATGGAGCCCTATAATAAACAGTCCCAGAATCGACACAATGAATCCTGAACCCAAATATTCCTCAGGAGGAAACAGGCATTCCGGGTTTTGATACAGTAACTGTGAAAAGAAAAGTAAATCAAGTTTAGTAGCAGGCAAATCACTGCTGGTTACAAAGGGTGAATGGAAGGTTAGCAAAACAGCAAAATAATTCAGTAATCATTGCAAAAACACCAAGGTTGTGTTCACACGTGAGTTTTAATCCAGTTTCAGTCCATTTTCGGAGCGAATGAGCAGACCACCGAGACGATTAGTCATTTTCTTTCCTATTTATTTATTTCAAAGGTGTTTTTCGAGGTTAGAAAGTGCCCAAAGGCCACACCTTGGAGCTTTGTTGGTGAGTCGTCCCGCTCCCAAAGTGGACTGAAGCTGGATTAGAACTCAGGTGTGGACCCAGCCCGAGGTTTAGGAAAACCCAGCTCGCAATTCTGCCCCCTTGTGGGCCTTTTAGGTGAAGGGAAGACACCGGGGCCACGGATGAAGGGCTGTTCTTGCCCCCCAATGGGAAATGGAAACTCCAGGCTAGGCTACCGCAATGCACTCTGCGTGGGGCTGACCTTGGAAGAAGCTGGAGCTAGAGGAGAATGCGGAAGGGTGATGGGAGTCTCTGCACATGCCCAGAGGCCCCCTGCACATATTTCTTTCATCTTCTCTTTCTGTCTTTCCCCATGCAGAGGGGAACAGTGGCAGCTTTGCAAGGCACTTTAAGGGGGGGGGACACCAGATTTCTCTAAGACCCCCCCCCTTTGCTAATAATTTAAAAAATCCTTAGCATCTCCCTGATTGGTTGTGGCCCCGTCCAATCAGGTCGGCCTTCTAGCCGTGACGTGGCTGGTCCATGACGCAGGGGGCGGTTCAAAAGGGAGGGGTGGGTGGGATGGGGGGGTAGGACATACTATGGGGTTGCTGGTGGGGGGGGGAGAAAGATAGTTCTCTCGACCAATCAGGACCCGGCAGTCCAGGAAGCTCATTAGCATAATAAGCCTGCTGGGGGAGGGGCAGAAGAGGAGGAGTTGGAGCTGATGAAAGAGAAAAGAGAAGGCAGAGAGAGAGAGAGAAAAGGAGAGAAAGTTTTGGGGAGGTTTGGGAAGGCTCTTCTTTGTTTTGCTTCCGGGGCTGGCTACCCTGGGGGGCTGGGGGGCTGGGCGGGTGGGGGTCTGGGGCCATCAGATGAGTCTGGGGGCTGCAAGAGGGGAATCCAGACAGGATCCGTGCTGGGGACACAGAGGAGGGGTCTGTGCGCCGAACTGAGCCCCCTGCTTTTGCAGCCCCTTGGACAAGGTGGGTCCCTGGAGGTCTCTTTCCTCTCCATCTCCCCTTCTCCTAGTTTGAGAGGGCCCCCACCATCCCGCCCTGCTCCTCCATGGAACCCTCGGGGATCTCTTAGTGGTCACCCGTCCCTTCTGAATGGTACGCTGTGGCTGCACATCCAGGCTCTGGCTGATCCTGAATGGCTCGAGATCCTTTTCCTTAGGCTTTATCCCAGCATCCCCCCCCCCCTCTCTTAGAACTTGCAAAATTCAAGTGGACTGAAGCTGGATTAAAGCTTAGGTGTGGACGCAGCCAAAAGCATCTTTATTTTCAGGAGAAAGGGCTCGTGGGTGGAGTTGCCTTCTCCATATGCATCTAGTACAGCTTGAAAACATTTTGGTAGTGCATTTCAACCACCCTGGATAGCAGGACAGGAGTGTCCAGGATCAACCGGGATAATAATTCCCCAAATGTTTTGTTTCAGGACTCCCCGTATGACCTTCGACCTGAGGTGCCTGACGCAGAATTTCGGGGATGTCTCACACGACCAAACAGGCGTCTGCAGCCATCCTGTGAGTAACCTTAGAAAACACTGCTGGGAAGAGGGGTTCTAGCTTCACTTTCCCCACTCTTCCACACCTGGATGCAGTTTATAATGAAGATTAATCTCATTTGTAGAGATTTTGGGCAGGTGCTGCCATGTTCCGGGTTTCTTCTGGGAACTTAAGCTTGCAGATCAGAGAATCACAGAGTTGGAAGGGACCTCTAAGGTCATCCAGTACAACCCCCTGTTCAATGCAGGAGTCTCTAAACCATCCCAGATGCAGGCCTGCCTTCCTTCCTTCCTTCCTTCCTTCCTTCCTTCCTTCCTTCCTTCCTTCCTTCCTTCCCTCCTTCCTTCCTTCCTTCCTTCCACCCATCCATCCTAGAGTTGGAAGGAGATGGTTCAGGATTCCCTGAACCATCCCAGACAGATGTAGCTCCAGCCTCTGCTTGAAGACCTCCAGCGAAGGAGAACCCACCACCTCCCAGGCCAACCTATTCCACTGACCAATCACCCTCACTCTCAGGAAGTTTCTCCTAATATCTGATCTGTATTGACTCCCTTGGAGTTTCATCCCGTTGTTTCTAGTCCCCCCATCTTGTGCCAGTGAGAACAGGGACGATCCCTCTGCACTGTGATGGCCCTTCAGAGGCTTGAAGACCACCATCATGTCTCCTCTCAGTCTTCTCTTCTGCAGGCTGAACATTCCTAGATCCTTCAACCTTTCCTCCTAGGATGTGGTGTCCAGACCACTCACCATTTTGGTAGCCCTTCTTTGGACTTGCTCTAGTTTATCAATGTCTTTTTGGAATTGGGGTGCCAAAAACTGGACACAGGACTCTATATGAGGTCTGAGCAAGGAAGAGTCAAGAGGAATCATTACTTCTCGTGATCTAGATTCTAGACTCCTCTTGATGCATCCTAGGATGGTGTTTGCCTTTGTTGCAGCTGCATCACACTGCTGGCTCATGTTCATCCTGTGATCCACCAGGACACCGAGGTCCTTTTCACCGGTGCTGCTACTCAGCCAGACTCCTCCCGTTCTGTGTTCATTTTTAACATTTTTCTTACCCAGATGTAGGATTTCGCATTTGTCCCTGTTAGATATCATCCTGTGATTTTCAGACCACTGTTCAACCTTGTCTAGATCTTTCTGAATCCTCTCCTTCTCCTCCCTGGTGTTAGCAAACCCACCTAGCTTTGTGCCATCTGCAAATCTGACCAGCATCCCTTCGACTCCCTCATCCAGATGGTTTATAAAAATATTGAACAGCACTGGACCCAGGGACAGACCCCTGTGGCACTCCGCTTGAAACATGGAATATCCCGGAAGAAACCTGGAACATGGCAGAACAGCCCCAGATGAAATTGAATCCGGCCTACATATGACCAATCCGGATTAAATTTCGAAATGGGACATCTTCGCTCATTTGTGGTCCTCGCTTCCTGGTGTCTTACTTTTCCTCCTGGGGGGGATATTTACACGTAGCCCTTTTGTTTGCAGAACCGGAGCCGGCAAAAGTCAGCAAGGGAATTTCCTGGTGCCCATTAAGCAGGAGAAAGGCGAAGCCCCGCGGCCGGTCGGCGAGAAACCCCACGGGGAAGAAGAGGCGAGTCTCTCTGGGTGGGTGGGGAAGGGGTTGGACTTTACCCTTTGACTTTACCCTTAGGTTGGGTTCCCACCTGGCAATTTAACCTGGTTTTAATTTAAAGCAAGTTTTTTGACATTGGCATCGAGGCCTGTTTTTCTGCGTCCCCGCTGTTAGCTTATAATGCGCATTCGGAGGGAAGAAACCCCCTCCCCTCTGACCCCCCCCCTTAGCAGGACTCCCTCCCCCTGGAGTCAACAATTGCCCTGACTTCATTGGGGTAGGCAATTCAAACCTCACCCTCTATGAGCCAGTTTGGTGTAGTGGTTAAAGAGTCGGACTCTTATCTGGGAATACTGTGTCTGATTCCACAATCCCTCACGAAGGCGGCTGGGTGACCTTGGGCTAGTCACAGAGAGGCTGTCCCAGGGTCTAGGGGCTATGAAACCCGCCCTGGGACTGTATGGCAAAGGGCATAAATGCAGATTTACTAAACGAGTAAAATAAAAGTTTCTTGGGTCGCTCCGCCCAGCCGGTGAAAAAACGTGGCTGGCCCAAAGGCAAGAAAAGGAAGAAGATTCTTCCCAATGGGCCCAAAGCTCCCGTGACGGGCTACGTCCGCTTCCTCAATGAGCGTCGGGAGCTGATCCGGATCCAGCACCCGGACCTGCCCTTCCCGGAGATCACAAAGATGTTGGGAGCTGAGTGGAGTAAATTGCAACCCACAGAGAAGCAGGTGAGTGCAAGGTGAGTGGGGGTGGTCGTGAAACAGGGGTGGGGGGAGTTGAGTCCCAGGAGGTTGGGAAGCCAGGAGGGTTAGGGGCTCCCAGGGGGGATCAGGCATTGGGGAAGTCCAATAAGACCAGCGTGGCCAGCGGGTGCTGTACCAAACAGGAAGAATGCTCTGGTTAACTCTTCCACATATAAGCCAGTTTGGTCTAGTGGTTAGGGAGCCGGACTCTGATCTGGGGATACTGGGTTTGATTCCACACTCCTCCAGGAAGCCAGCTGGGTGGCCTTGGGCTAGTCACAGCGCTCCGCTGAGCTCTCCACAGCCCCACGTGCCTCACTGGGTGTTGTGTTGTAGGGAGAAGAACAGAAGGTTTGTCAGTAGCTTTGAGTTAAGGGTGAGAACAGAAGATTTATCAGCCACTTTGAGTCCCCTTAAATGGGTGAGAAAAGCGGCGTAGAAAAGCCAACTCTTCTTCTTCCTCCCCATGAAGCCAGCTGGGTGACCTTGGGCTAGTCACAGCTCTCTTCTGAGCTCTCACAGCCCCACCTGCCTCACAGGGTGTTCTGTGGTGGGGAGACGAACAGAAGGTTTGTCAGCCGCTTTGAGTCCCCTTAAATGGGTGAGAAAAGCAGGCTAGAAAAGCCAAGTCTTCTTTTTCTTCTTCCAGCGCTATCTGGATGAGGCTGAGAGGGAGAAGCAGCAGTACATGAAGGAACTCCGGGAATATCAGCAGTCGGAAGCCTTCAAGATGTGTGCGGAGAAGATGCAGGAGAAGAAGATCAAAAAGGGTGGGCCTTGTTTTGGGAGACTCAAAGGGCAGACTTGGGGGACCGAGGGTTGCTTGTAGGAAGATGCAAAGGGAAAACCTGGGAAGAGAAGGGCGAGTGGCCTTGATGGATAGCAGTCGCCTTGCCAGGGATCCAGGTAATTCCAATTTAGAATGGATGCCCAGGTATCAACTCTGGGTTGGAAAGAAGATGCCTCCAAAGGCCCTTTGAAGTGACTCGTGAGCAGGGCAGGGTTTTGCTTTGGTATTCTGCTTAAGAGGAGCCCTGCTGGATCAGACCATGGCCCATCTAGTCTATAAGAACTTGAGTGGAACCTGCTGGAACAGGCCACAGCCCATATAGTCCATAAGAACCTCAGAGGAGCCCTGCTGGATCAGACCATGGCCCATCTAGTCCATAAGAACCTCAGAGGAGCCCTCCTGGATCAGTCCATAAGAACCTCAGAGGAGCCCTGCTGGATCAGACCATGGCCCATCTAGTCCATAAAAACCTCAGAGGAGCCCTCCTGGATCAGACCATGGTCCATATAGTCCATAAGAACCTCAGAGGAGCCCTGCTGGATCAGAATATGGCCCATCTAGTCCATAAGAATATCAGAGGAGTCCTGCTGGATCAGACCATGGCCCATCTAGTCCATAAGAACCTAAGAGGAGCCCTGCTGGATCAGACCATGGCCCATCTAGTCCATAAGAACCTCGGAGGAGCCCTGCTGGATCAGGCCACAGCCCATCTAGTCCATAAGAACCTGAGAGGAGACCTGCTGGATCGGACCTTGGGCCATCTAGTCCAGTATCCGGTCTCACACAGTGACCACAGCTGTTTCTGGGCATCTCAAGCCGAAGATGAAAGCAAAACCATCAGCTGCTCACAAATCCCTACAAAAGAGGGAAGGGTTGAGTCAAACCTAGGACCTCTTTTCAACAATCTGGGTGCCAATTCCTTATCACTGGGCTAATAAAATTCCAAGCTGACATCCTTGAGCCAGTGTGGTCTAGTGGTTAGGGAGCTGGACTTGTATCCAGGAATACCTGGTTTGATTCTGCACTCCTCCATGAAGCCAGCTGGGTCACCTTGGGCGAGTCACAGCTCTCTTTCTGTACTCTCACAGCCCCACCAACCTTATAGGGTATCTGTTGTAGGGAGAAGATCAGTTTGTCAGCAGCTGTGAGTCCCTTAAGGGTGAGGAGAGAAGGTTTGTCTGCAACTTAGGGTCCCCTTATGGGTGAGAAACATGGCGTAGAAAAGCCAACTCTTATTTTTCTTCCTCCATGATGATGATGATGATGATGATGATTTTTTAAATGGCTTTCAGAAGATGCTGTTTCTGGTGCCGTGAATGCCTTGCTGAACGGGTACAAGGTAAGCCATTCCCTATGACTTATTTACTTAGTTACTTGTGTTTTCAAAGTTTCCAATTTATGGCTCACCTCTTCCATGTTGACCTCTATGTTTGTTTCCCACCAGGCTGGAGAGGGTGGCAGTGACAACTTCTCTACTTTTGATGTCCCCATCTTTACGGAGGAGTTCTTAGACCAGAATAAAGGTACCGAAGTAGAGAAGGAAAACCCCACAAATGTCGAGATGAGGGATTGGGTGAAGTTGGAAGGGAAGGGAGCCCATCTAGTCCAGCATCCTGCCCCACACAGTGGCCCACCAGGTGCTTCTGGGCACCTCAAGAAGATGATGAAGGCTAAGCCTTCACCTGCTCTCAATTCCTTGCAGATGGCCTTCAGAGGCCTCCTGCCAGGAGGTGGTACCTGGGCATCTATTCTAGTAGCCCTTGTTACATCTCGCCTCCATGAATTCAGAGGACCCCTGCTGGATCAGGCCACAGACCATCCAGTCCATAGGAACCTAAGAGGAGCCCTGCTGGATGAGGCCACAGTCCATCTAGTCCACAAGAACCTAAGAGTAGCCCTGCTGGATCAGGCCACAGCCCATCCAGTCCATAAGAACCTCAGAGGAGCCCTGCTGGATCAGGCCACAGACCATCCAGTCCATAGGAACCTAAGAGGAGCCCTGCTGGATCAGACCACAGCCCATCTAGTCCATAAGAACCTCAGGGGAGCCCTGCTGGATCAGACCACAGCCCATCTAGTCCATAAGAACCTCAGGGGAGCCCTGCTGAATCAGGCCACAGCCCATCTAGTCCATAAGAACCTAAGAGGAGCCCTGCTGGATGAGGCCACAGACCATCCAGTCCAGCATCCTGTCCCACACAGTGGCCCACCAGGTGCCTCTGGGCATCTCAAGCAGAAGATGAAGGTGAAACCTTCACCTGCTCTTCGCTCCAAGGTCTTATAAGTTAAAATTAACACCTTGAATCGGGCCTGGTAGCAAATTGGCAGTCAGTGTAACTCTTTTGCGACCAGCTGCAGCTTCCAAACAGTCTTCAAGGGCAGCCCCATGTAGAGCGCGTTACAGCAGTCCAGCCTGGAGGTCACCAGAGCGTGGATGAGGCAGCAGAGGGGTGGGGTGTGTGGGCACCTCCGTTTTTACCCACGCTCCTCCATCCCTTCTCGCCCCCTCGCCCGGATCAGCGCGTGAAGCGGAGCTGCGCCGCCTTCGGAAGATGAACACGGAGTTCGAGGAGCAGAACGCCATCCTGGAGAAGCACACCGAGAGCATGAGTTCCGCCAAGGAGCGGCTGGAGCACGAGCTGGCGCTGGAGGAGAGGCAGACGATGGCCCTGCAGCAGCAGCTCCAGACGGTGCGCCAAGCGCTGACCGCCAGCTTCGCCAACTTGCCAATCCCAGGTGGGTCACGGAGGACTTTGCAGGGGTGGGGAACAGCCCGGCTGGACCGGGGAGACGGGATCTGACCGTCTTCTGGGCACTCTTAGATGCTGATCCCATAATGCTTTGCGGCTATGGCTGTCATGCTCGGTCATGTGCAGAATTAATGCATCGCGGGGCTGAGACGGGTCGTGAGCTGAAGGGTTTTCCTTCCAACAGGCACAGGTGAGACGCCGACGCTGGGTACCTTGGATTTCTACATGGCAAAGCTCCACAGTGCCATCGAGAGCAACCCAGTGCACCACGAAAGGCTGGTGGTCCGGGTCAAGGAGATTTTGTCCCGCATTGCAAGGTACGTATGGACTGGTCACACACAGGCACACAGATGCAGGGACACACACACACACACAGCTGTTGGCGGTTACTGGTTCAGCAAAATTTGAGTGTAGCTACAACATGCATGTCCTGCCAATGGGGAGGGGTCTGTCTGGGTGTTTAACCTTCCCCTGCTTTTGACATCCTGCCTGGCTCTCCAACCTGGAGGAGATAGCTGGGCATCCATTCTAGTAGCCATTGATACGCCTGTCCTCCATGAATGAAGAGGAGCCCCGCTGAATCAGGCCACAGCCCATCCAGTCCATAAGAACCTAAGAGGAGCCCTGTTGGATCAGGCCACAGCCCATCCAGTCCATAAGAACCTAAGAGGAGCCCTGCTGGATCAGGCCACAGCCCATCCAGTCCATAAGAACCTCAGAGGAGCCCTGCTGGATCAGGCCCCAGCCCATCCAGTCCATAAGAACCTCAGAGGAGCCCTGCTGGATCAGGCCCCAGCCCATCTAGTCCATAAGAACCTCAGAGGAGCCCTGCTGGATCAGGCCACAGGCTATCCAGTCCATAAGAACATAAGAGGAGCCCTGCTGGATGAGGCCACAGCCCATCCAGTCCATAAGAACCTGAGAGGAGCCCTGCTGGATGAGGCCACAACCCTTAGACCCATGAGCGTCTAAATCATGCCTGACACACTAACCACTGTGTCACACTTCTTTTGTTGTCCACATTATCTCCAAAACAGCCCAGCGAGGTAGGCCTAGAATGCTAATTTTTCTTTTTCCTGTCTCTAATCCAGTGAGCACTTATAAGCTGCTGCTGAAACATCCCTGGAAAACTCTGGAGACATCGCAGCCGTGAGCAGATCAGCTCTGCCCGACACTTTGGCCGTTCAGAACTTCTCCCTAGTGACCGGCCTCCCCGTCTGGTCCAGAAGCTTTCTGATCTTCTTTTTCAAAATCCATTCCCCTATGTATTTTCTGGGACTGGTGTAACAGCATTGGGTAGAAACTTGTCAGTGTCTTGGATGGTGAGGTCTGGATTTCTGGACATTGGGAAGGGGTGGGAAAATGCCAAGTTTGTTTCCCTGAATTTTAGTTTATTTTCTTTCTTTTTTTGCAATGGAGCAGCACTCCAAAGGTCAGAGTGGAATTGCAGAGGAATTTGTGGCACTTTTGTGAAGTTGAGAAAGCCCTGTAGCTGGACTTTTTAAAAAATCAGGCTTCTACTGCTGAGGACAAATTGTTTAATACAAACTGATTCAGGGACGTTTGACTCCAATTTGCTTCTCATCATAAGAACACCAGAACCTAAGAGGAGTCCTGCTGGATCAGGCCACAACCCATCCAGTCCATAAGAACCTAAGAGGAGCCCTGCTGGATCAGGCCACAGCCCATCCAGTCCATAAGAACACAAGAGGAGTCCTGCTGGATCAGGCCACAGCCCATCTAGTCCAGCATCCTGTCTCACACAGTGGCCACCAATTGCCCATGGGCATCTCAAGCAGAGACAAGGGCAAACCTGCTCTCAGATCCCAGCAAATGACCTGAGAAGCATCTTGCTTGTCCTGCCAGCCTGAAAGATGTACTAATGTATCCATTCTAGTAGCCATTGATACATCTGTCATCTATACATTTGTCCAACCCTTCCTTAAAGCCATCTAGGCTGGTTCCTGTCACCACCCCTTCCGGCAACCAGTTCCATAGACCGATGACCCTCTGGGTGGAGAAATCCTTCCCCTTGTCTGATCTGACTCTCCTGCCCATCAGCTTCATAGATGCCCCCTGGTTCTAGGGTTGGGTGATAGAAGAAATAAATTTTCTCTGTCCACCTTCTCTATTCCATGCATGATTTTATATCCTTCAATCAGGTCCCCTCTTAAATGCCATCTTTCCAGGCTGAAGAGGCCCAGACGTTGCAGCCTGATTTCATAAGGGATTTTGTTCCAGCCCCTGAATCATTCTGGTTGCCCTTTTCTGCACCTTTTCCAGTTCCACAAGGTCCTTTTTGAGGTCTGGTGACCAGAACTGTGCACAATATTCCCAATGTGGCCTCACCATAGATTTATAAAGAGGCAAAATGACACTTGCTGACTTGTTTTCTATTCCCTTCCTAATTATTCCCTGCATTGAATTGGCCTAAATGCTGGAATATTTTTTTGGTGCCCTGTGAACCACACTAACCTGCAATCCAAGCTATGTTGGCTATGAGTTTAGAATTTTTTAATCTATTTATTTTTAGCATGTGCCAGCCAAGCCTCCTTCTCGTGGGTGAAAATATCCATTCGCCCTCCCGACTCTTGCCTTATATTGAATTAACTCTGCTGCTGTCACAGAAACTTGTATTTTTCTTAGCTCTGTATGCTACATAAGGAAGGAAGAGGCTATTTTAGCAATGGGTGTTGTGATTGTTATCTCTTTGGGTGCGGGATTTCAGTTTATACATAAAGAAATAAAAGACTTCTAAACAAGGGACCTAAAATAAGTGTTTTTATAACGTGAAAGAGTTTGGCTGAGGCCTGTCCTGTGAGGTGGTTGGGGCTGGGAGAGCTCAGAAGGAAGCTGTGACTAGCCCAAGGTCACTCAGCAGGCTTTGTGGAGGAAGTGGCTCTCCTCCTCCTCCTCTTCCTCCTCCTCCTCCTTATTAATTTCATTTATATCCTGTCCATCCAAAGGTCCCACGGCAGATCACGGCATATGATAAAAATACAAGCGCTAAGAAAATAATTAAAATATAACCCTGTCAGGGTTACATTATATCCAGAGAATACTATGTATCCTAGGCCTAGTTGAATGTGCTTACTTTTAGGATTTAATTCTATTCGAATTGAATACCTGAAAATTCGATTCAAATCTTTAAAATCTGAATTTAACCAAATGCATCCCGTATGCAACCCGTTATTGTCCCGTATGGATCCGTACAATTGCGTACAGGCGTGGGAAAGATGCATATCTGCAGGTACGCATCGTGTATGAACTTGTACGCGCAAGAATGTCCAGAAAATTTGCAAGGATAGATCCAAAATTCATTTGAATATATGAACATTCGATTCAAATTCGAATGTCCAAATTCTGATGAATTTGATTGAATTTCGAATACCTGCTTCGAATATACAGGCACGCCCCTACTCAGCACACCTCCTGGCACCATAGGAAGAGACTATATTCCAATTCAAGCTCTGTGCGAGGGGCCACCACAGAGAAGGCCCTGTTGCACGTGAGCCAGAGTCCAAGGAACAAACAAAAAATGAAACTATGTTTTAGCCTGGCCCTTTAAAATGTGCTTATTTTATATTTTGTTTTCCATTACCCTGAGACCTTCAGGTATAAGGAGGGAATAAAAAATAAGAAAACAAAAAATAAATAAATAAATATGCACCCTGCTTCCAAAGGAAGACCCTTTCCAAGCCTACGGGCATTATTTATTTATATGTTTTCCTGTTATATTTTCTTTGCAAACAGGCCTGAGAGCCTCAGCATTAAAAAAGGATAAATAAAAGCCTCCTATTACACACAGCTAGCGCTCCATTTTTGCTTTCCACCCATTTCTCCCCCTCTTCTCCCCTCTTTATTCTATTAATTAATTATTATTATTGTTGTTGTTGTTTATGATTTGTCTGCCAGTTTCGCACTCTAGCGCAGGCTCCACACGGAGCGCGCTGCTAGCTAGGCCCGGTTGGTTGCTACGGGCAACGGTCACGCTCGCTCTCCCTCTTCCTGCTCCTCCCCTGCTGGCGGCTGATTGGCTTGTATTGATTCGAAGCGGGCCAATCAGGGCGCGCGGGCGTCGGTGCCTGTGTTTGCGTGTGTATATGCATATGTTCGAGGGGGCGGGGGAAAGGCTGCGCTTTCCCGTCGTGCCCCGCGCGCGGGCCTCCCTCCGCCTGTCCTCCCCAGCGAGTGAGCGAGAGCTCCAGCCAGGGGGCGTGGAAAGTGGGCGGGGCGCGTCGGCGGCAGTGGGCGGGGCGAAGGGCAGGGCAGGGGAGAGCCAGAGCGACGCCATATTGGAAGCCCTGGCAGAGGGCAGGTGAGAGGAGGGGGCTGCCCGGGCTCCTTTTTTCCTTCCTTGGGGGGAAGCCGGGAGGGGGAGGGAGGGGGTTGGGAGCCCCCCTTTCCTTGCATGGGGGGGGGGGAAGGAGTCCAGAAAGGGATGGAGGAAGCGTCTGTGTCCCCTTGCAGGGGGCTTGCCATTTATTGGGGGGGGGAGGTGGGAAGACCCCATTATTCCCCCCCCCCAGATCCTATTGCAACCCCCCCTTCCTTGATTCCCCTTACGGTCTGCAGCAGGGCAAGTCGAGAGCGGGCACAGGTTGGGGGCTGATGCCAAGGGTGGGGGCCTGCCATATTGGGGTGGGGTGGGGTGGATCTGGGTACCCCCCCAAGACCCCTCCCCAGGGACCTGTAGCACACCCCTCCCTCCCTGATTTCGCGTTTTCTTATTAGAGAAAACAAGCAGGCAGCACGTTGTGGGGTTTCATGCTATGGGGGGGGCTGGCTCTGGTTTTGGGGTGGGAAGGGGTGATGGAGACCCCATTATTCTCCCTCCCTTTAGCCCCTTTGCGGCCCCTCCCTCGTTTTTCATTCATTCCCCCCCTCCTCCCCCCCCCCTTGAAACTGAGACCAGGGAACCTGACGTTTTGGTTTCTTAAGCCTGGGGTTGGGGTGGGGGGGTTGCAAAACTGGGCTGCAGTATTGGGGTGCCCATCGAGGGGGGGTCAGTGCTACATGCCATTATCCCCCCCCCCTTTAGTGTATTCATTCCCTTTGCATTTCTGCAGCAGGACAGACAATGGGGCACGTTCTGTTTTGCAAGCTGGGACAATGGGGCTGTAATATCCGGGTGCTCTTTGGGGGAGGGGAGGCATAGAAGTGGGGGGGGCATTCCTCCCACGGTCTTAGTCCAATTCCCCTTCCCTCCCCCCTCCCTCATTTTATAAAAAATCTCCTTTTATGGCACAATGCAGAGTTTTCATGGAGCTGTCTTCGTGGAGGAAGAAGAGTTGGCTTTTCTACCCTGCTTTTCTCACTCATTGAAGGGGACTCAAAGCAGCTGACAAAC
Source organism: Aspidoscelis tigris stejnegeri (assembly GCA_023333525.1). Lineage (NCBI taxonomy): Eukaryota > Metazoa > Chordata > Lepidosauria > Squamata > Teiidae > Aspidoscelis > Aspidoscelis tigris. Next base: position 14,490,396 of record JALMGA010000014.1, on the reverse strand, counting down.
CTTCTGTTCTTCTCCCTACAACAGAAGAACAGATGATTTGTCAGCTACTTTGAGTCCCCTGAAGGGTGAGAACAGAAGCTATGTCGGCCACTTTGAGTCCCTTTAAATGGGTGAGAAAAGCCAACTCTCCTTAACAAGAGTAATTTGGTGCTGGAAGCAGGCAGGGAGGGCTTTCCATTGCTTTTTGGGTGCAGCTGGGGTCTTGTGTGGATTTCTGGCACCTTTTATTCAGTCTTTATCATGATCTTTGATTGGTAAAAATAAATTGCATTGACACGCAGCAGCATAAAATGATCGTATCTTTAAGAGAAGAGTGCAGTGGGCAGGAAAATCTTAATTGCTCTTGGACAGAATTTAGCAACTTGAAAGGAGGCGGTATCTAGGTATCTGTCCCCTGTGAATGAAGAAGAGACCTGTTGGATCAGGCCACAGCCCATCTAGCCCATAAGAACCTCAGGGGAGCCCTGCTGGATCAGGCCGCAGCCTGACTAGTCCATAAGAACCTAAGAGAAGCCATGCTGGATCAGGCCACAGCCCATCCAGTCCATAAGAACCTAAGAGGAGCCATGCTGGATCAGGCCACAGCCCATCCAGTCCATAAGAACCTCAGAGGAGCCTTGCTGGATCAGGCCACAGCCCATCTAGTCCATAAGAACCTCAGGGGAGCCCTGCTGGATCAGGCCACAGCCCATCTAGTCCATAAGAACCTCAGGGGAGCCCTGCTGGATCAGGCCACAGCCCATCCAGTCCATAAGAACCTAAGAGGAGCCATGCTGGATCAGGCCACAGCCCATCCAGTCCATAAGAACCTCAGAGGAGCCTTGCTGGATCAGGCCACAGCCCATAAGAACCTAAGAGGAGCCCTGCTGGATCAAGCCATAGCCCATTTAGTCCAGCATCCCATCCCACCCAGTGACCCATCGTTAGCTTCTGGGCATCTCAAGCAGAAAACAAATGCAATGCCTTCCCCTTCTCTAGACTCCCTAGAAATGGCCCTTAGAGGTCTCCAGCCTGGAGATAGTTTTGGTGCCTTACAGACTTTAGTATCTAAACATGTTTCTTCTCTCCTCCTGGTTTTTGCCTTTCAGCCCCCTGGTTGCATCCCATCTTCATGAACAGAAACCTGTAAGACTGCCCAAGACATATCCCCAATCCGTCTCCCTTCCCCCCCCCCCCCAAACCCACCATGGATCAGGAATACGAAAGGCGTCTTCTTCGCCAGATCAACATTCAGAATGAGAACATGATGCCTTGTGTAAGTCGAACGTTACCTCCCCTTCCTTCCTTGTTTATCTGTTTGCCTGTATCGTTATCCCGCTCTCAAGGATGTTAAAGTCTCCCCTGAGCTCCGTGAAAAAGGAGGTTTAAGTATTTTAAATTAGCAGGTGCGGCGTCTGAGAAAGAGAATTTTGTGGTTTCACGTGGAAGAAAATATACCCATAACATGTTGGATTGGTCCATGACCATAGCAGAAATGCAAACCAGAATGCTGAGAAAGTTAAGATGCCTTTAGCAAGAAGAAGAAGAAGAGTTGGCTTTTCTACCCCGCTTTTTTCATCCATTTAAGGGGACTCTAACTGGCTGACAGGCCTTCTGTTCTTCCCCTTAAGGGGACTCAAAGCTGCTGACAAACTGTTCTCACCCATTTAAGGGGACTCACAGCAGCTGACAGACCTTCTGTTCTTCTCCCCACACCAGACACCCTGTGATGTAGGCGGGGCTGTGAGAGCTGTGACTAGCCCAAGATCACCCAGCTGGCTTCGTGGGGGAGGGTGGAAGCAAACCCAGTATTCCCAGATAAGTGTCCGGCTCCCTAACGACCAGACAGAACTGGCAAGCAAGACGGTCATGGCTCAGTCTGGCGAGGGATGCTGGGATTTGTAGTTCAGCCGGAGAATTTTCCCTTCCGGTGCTTTCTTACGTCGTTCCCTTTCCAAAATCCAGGTTGCCGACATGAGGCGAACTCTGACACCCTCAAACTCGCCCATCTCTTCGCCCAGCAAACACGGGGACCGGTTCATCCCTTCCCGAGCTGGAGCCAACTGGAACATCACTTTCCACCGGATAAACGTAAGCCTCGTGGGGGGAGCCGTTGTTCGGCTTCCTTCGCACCCTGTTTCCCCCCAAAATATCAATTTTCCTTCCAAAAGATGCATTGGGGCTTATTTCCAGGGGATGTCTTACAGAACACTTATATGGGGCTTATACAGTCGGACCCTCTGACCCTCTGACCTGGTCAGTACAGTTTCTGACGGTGACCGGATCTTCCCATCCCCTGTGGGCGCCATTAGGCCTACGTTGGGGGCTTCCGAGGCCTGGGATGGGCAGGATATGGCCCAAAACGACGCATGATTTCCCATAATGCCGTTGAAATCCCGTGGAATTGCTGGAAACGGATTGCAATTCCTGTTATCAGCAGTTTTACGTTATCCGTGGCGGAGCCTGTAACGTATCCCCCGCGGATACGGGGGTCTGACTGTATTTCAAGCGTCCTCAGATACCCTGAAAAATCATGCTAGGGCTTATTTTGGGGAAAACTGCATGTGTTTTCTTCTTCCACATGTTTTCCTTCGTGTGTCTTCCTTCCTTTGTCTGGGCCGACAAACTGGCTTACTCAATTGAGATACCTTTGGGCAGGTATCTGGCTGTTTGGGAATTCTGCTCTTTCTTGAGGCCTTAATCCGGATTAAGGAGCTGCCAAGACCACATTGTCTGGACAGGAGTACAGTAGATCCGGAACTGTGTTATAGGGGCTCACTAATCCAGATTAGCATTAGAGCAGATGAACGCGGTCAACGCCCGTGCTCGCACTCTTTGCAGATCTATCTGCCTGTGGTTGATCCGGATCAAGCTAATCCGGATTAACCGAGGTAAGCGCAGAAAGGTTTCTGGAACCAATATTGACTAATTTCTTTCGTTTTATTTTCTCTTGGCGCCTCCAGGAAAATGAAAAATCCCCCAGCCAAAACCGGAAAGCAAAAGACGCCACATCGGATAACGGCAAAGGTAGGCCGGATGATTTGCGCCCGTCTGGTCCTTTGGGGTGATTGTGGCTCAGTTGCGCTTGCTGCAGGCCAGGGCATTTAGGGGAGATTTCTAGTCACTGGTTGGTGGCCAAGGGTGAGGTATCTAGAAGGCTTTTACCTTCCAGGCCCATCCGGTTCTGTAACGTCAACAGTCTGTATCCTGCTGTGTCTTTTTGCCTACCTTTGGTTGCCCTGGCTTTGGAACTCTCCCCTCCCTCCCTCCCTCCAAACACTGCCCCCCCCCCCCCAGTCAGAGCAGGGGGCCAAGCCTGGTCAAGCCCTGCAAAGCATCCAATCCAGATAGCCAACATTGGCCCCACCAGGAAAGTAGCAGCCCTTGCAAACGGCCTCACGGTGGGCCAGTTTGGTTTAGGGGTTAAGAGAGCCGGACATCTTACCTGGGAAAACCAGGTTCGATTCTGCACTCCCCCGTAAAGCCAGCTGGGTGACCTTGGGCTAGACACAGCTCTCTTCTGAGCTCTCACAGCCCCACCTACCTCACAGGGTGTCTGTTCTGGGGAGAAGAACAGAAGGTTTGTCAGCTACTTTGAGTCCCCCCTTAAATGGGTGAGAAAAGCAGCGTAGAAATGCCAACTCTTCTTCTTCTTCTTCTCTCCTTGCTGCAGACGGCCTGGCTTATTCTGCGTTGCTGAAAAACGAGCTCCTGGGTGCTGGGATTGAAAAGGTGCAAGACCCCCAAACGGAGGACCGGAGGCTTCAGCCCTCCACCCCAGAGAAGAAGAGCCTGTTTACGGTACTGACCGCATCTCTGGCATTTTTAAATTGTTGGGTTTTTTTTTAAAACAATCGATCTCGTTTGATCTCTTAAAGTTTTCAAAATTAAACCCAGTAGGTCCTTCTTATATGTGTGTGGTCTCTGATTTGGATTTTCTCTCTCCCCCCCCCCCCCCCAAAACCAGTATTCCCTCACCACGAAACGCTCCAGCCCAGATGACGGCAATGAGGTCTCTCCGTATTCTCTGTCCCCCGTCAGCAACAAAAGGTGAGCTGAAGGTTTCCGCCTCCCTTTGCTGGATCTGAAGGGGAAAGGGATGAGGAAGGCACCCCTCCTGCTCCTCCTCCTCCTCCTCTTCCTCCTGAATCTTGTGTGCTTGAGGGCTGGAGAGAAGAGAAACCTAGAACAGGGAGGGGGTCTTTGGGGTTTGTACCCAGGGCAGCCAGCTCTTCGCTTCTCACCCGGGGTCTTAGCAGAGGTCGAAATGGGTCAGAGAGAGACTTTGGCCAGCAATCTCTCTCCCTTTCCCTTCCTCTTTCCCCTCCTTCGTCTATCTTTCTTTCCTTCATCCCTCCTTCCCCATCTGTCTCTTTTTGTGTTTTTTTCTTTTCACATCTCTCTCTTACAAATCCGTCCATCCATCCACCCATCCTTTCTTCTTTCACTCTTCAAGTTCCTTCCTTCCTTCCTTTCCTCCCTCCCTCATTGGTCACTTTTTGTGTTCTTTTCATCTAATCTATGTATCTAACTATATCTATCTATCTATCCTTTATTCTTTTACTCAAGTTTCTTTCTTCCTTCCCTCCTATACTTTTCTTTCTTCTTCCTCCCTCCTATCCTCCCTCCCTCCATCCATGTCTGTCTGCCTGTCTTTCTGTCCGTCCGTCCATGCTTGTCCACCCATCCACATCTGTCTGTCTATGTAGAGGTCTCCCCCACCCACCCACCCACCCATCCATCCATCCATCCAACCACCCACCCACCCACCGTATCCCACCCTGTATCTTTGGGGTGGAAAAGGTTAACACTCACTGGCTTATCCCCATTATTCCCTTCTCCATTTCTCACACGGACCCTTTGCCCTGTCCCCTCTTTTCCCACTTGGAGGAGACCTGGCCCCGTTTCCCTCCCCAAAGAACCATCCCGCCCCCATCCCTGAGGACCTTGGTGTCAGAGAAGGACCCATCTCACGCCTCCTTCCTTCTCCTTCCCTCCCCAATTCAGCCAAAAGTTGCTACGGTCCCCCCGCAAGCCGACCAGGAAGATCTCCAAGATCCCATTCAAAGTCCTGGACGCCCCGGAATTGCAAGACGACTTCTACCTGAACTTGGTGGACTGGTCGTCCCTCAACGTCCTGAGCGTGGGCCTTGGGACCTGCGTCTACCTCTGGAGCGCCTGCACCAGCCAGGTAAAGAGAGGGAGACAGAGGGGGGAGATGGGCGTGGTCTTCAACCCCCTTCGGTACCACTGCAATTGGTGGAGGGCGGCGTTTTGCTCCAAATTTTTATCCTTACTCAGTTTTCCAGGCTTTGCAGCAAGGGATGTACTCTAGTATCCATCAGATTTGAAATCCGTACAAATTTTTATAGACGTGCGTGGATGAAGAGTTGGCTTTTCTGCCCTGCTTTGCTCAGCCATTTAAGGGGGCTCAAAGCGGCTGACAAACCTCCTGTCCTCCCCCTTAAGGGGGCTGAAAGCTGCTGACAAACTGTTCTCACCCATTTCAGGGGACTCGCAGCGGCTGAGAAACCTTCCGTCCTTCCCCCCCCCACGAGTGGGGAAGGTGGGGCTGTGAGAGCTCAGAAGAGAGCTGTGACTAGCCCAAGGTCACCCAGCTTGGTTTCATGGCAGAGGGTGGAATTGAACCCGGCGTTCCCAGATAAGAGTCCGGCTCCTTGACCACTAGCTAAAGGCCAGAGCAAAGAGGTTCATCTTCACTGCTCTCCTAAACACTGAAAGGAGCCTGACGCACCTCAGAGATGAGACTGTTCCATCGCCTAGGGGCTACCACTGAGAAGGCTGTCTCCTGGGTGCCCACCCTTTTACTTTCTGAACAAATAAAACCGGGGTAGCTTTTCCTCCAGGCCTCTAGAATCGCTGGGCAAGTCTTCTTTCTCTGATTACCTCTTTCTGTACTTCTCTCTTCCCAGGTGACCCGGCTGTGCGACTTGTCCGTGGAAGGCGATTCGGTCACCTCCGTGGGCTGGTCGGAGCGGGTCAGTGTCCTGCTGCTTTTGAGCTAGGAGCAAAAAAATAAAAATAAATAAATAAAAACCTCTCTTAGCTTCAAAGAGGAAGCCAAACAAAGAATATGGGTCTAGGTTGTGTTTTTCTTTCTGTCTCATCAGGGCAACTTAGTGGCTGTGGGCACCCACAAGGGCTTCGTGCAGATCTGGGACGCCGCGGCGGGGAAAAAGCTCTCGATGTTGGAGGGCCACACGGCGAGAGTGGGTAAGAAAATGTGGGCGGCGGGACTGGTTCATGACCTAGCCCTGCTTCTGAATGAGAACGTAGGAGATGTACAGGATCGGACCAGTGGCCCCTCTGGTTCGGTGCCGTTTTCTCTCAGCGGCCCAAGCACAGGTCTCCGGCCTTCCCCCCCAGCGTGCCGGTTTGAGACAGAGCCTTCTTTGTGGCGGCTCCAAGGGGACGCGCTCGTGCTGTCCAGCTCCCAAACCCGCCTGCGGCAGCCGAGAAAACCGAGCGTCTGTCGCCCCTGCAAATGGCTCCTGTTCTGCTTCCTCCAGGCGCCCTGGCGTGGAACGCCGACCAGCTCTCTTCCGGTAGCCGGGACCGGATGATTCTCCAGCGGGACATCCGGACGCCCCCCTTGCAGTCAGAGCGCCGTCTCCAGGGCCACCGGCAGGAGGTGTGTGGGCTGAAGTGGTCCACGGATCACCAGCTCCTGGCGTCGGGTGGCAACGACAACAAGGTATGTGGTTATCTCGCTTTCGGTGCCAGAAAGTGGCATGGGGGGGGCAGCGGGGGTCTCCGGTGGCTCCAGACTGGCCGTCCTCTCCTCGCCCTTTCGCGCTTCAAGGGCCCTGCTCTTCCCTCCCCAGCTGCTCGTGTGGAACCACTCGAGCCTCAGTCCGGTCCAGCAGTACACGGAGCACCTGGCGGCCGTGAAAGCCATCGCCTGGTCCCCCCACCAGCACGGGCTGCTGGCCTCCGGGGGCGGGACGGCCGACCGCTGCATACGCTTCTGGAACACGCTCACCGGGCAGCCCTTGCAGTGTATCGACACCGGGTCGCAAGTCTGCAATCTCGCCTGGTCCAAGCACGCCAACGAGCTGGTAAGGGAGATGGCGGGGAGCGGGGCCTTCTCCGTGATGGCACCGTCAGTGGGTTTTGTGAGCGACCTTTTGCATCAGGAAGATCTAGGTGGAAAGATGCGTCTTCAGTAGGTGACTGGAAAATGTGGCGGTACATACCCCACGAATACTTGCAGGAAGCATTCCAGAGGGTCGGTGCCAACACAGAGGAGGCCTTGTTAAGTTTAGCTCCAAGCTGTGGCCTCATCCAGCAGGGCTCCTCTGAGGCTCTTATGGACTGGATGGGCTGTGGCCTGATCCTGCAGGGCTCCTCTTAGGTTCTTATGGCCTAGACGGGCTGTGGCCTGATGCAGCAGGGCTCCTCTTAGGTTCTTATGGGCCAGATGGGCTGTGGCCTGACCCAGCAGGGCTCCTCTGAGGTTCTTATGGCCTAGATGGGCTGTGGCCTGACCCAGCAGGGCTCCTCTGAGGTTCTTATGGCCTAGATGGGCTGTGGCCTGATCTAGAAGGGCTCCTCTGAGGTTCTTATGGACTGGATGGGCTGTGGCCTGATCCAGCAGGGCTCCTCTGAGGTTCTTATGGCCTAGATGGGCTGTGGCCTGATCCAGCAGGGCTCCTCTGAGGTTCTTATGCAACCATTGCATGAGTCCTAAACTCTCTTCCTGGTCTTCTATATTTGCTTTCTTTCTGGTGGTGACCTGAAGTGTTTTCTCTCCCCCAGGTGAGCACCCATGGATATTCCCAGAACCAGATCCTTGTCTGGAAATACCCCTCCTTGACTCAGGTGGCAAAGCTCACTGGCCATTCCTACAGAGTCCTCTACCTGGTAAGCAACGCCATTGTTTGCTGTGGTCCTTTTAGCAATCTTCCCCCACCTTCCTGTTCTTCTCTGTACACAACAATCTTGCGAGGCGGGTGGGGTGCTCAGTCCATCTTGCCTCCTGGTCCAGGGATGTGTGCCCTATGTCTTCCTTTGGCTTTTTTCAAGCCGTTTCCTTCTTCTGTAGGCGATGTCGCCTGATGGAGAGGCCATTGTGACGGGAGCCGGGGACGAGACGCTGAGGTTTTGGAACGTGTTTTGCAAGACCCGCTCCACTAAGGTAACCAGGGGGTGGAGGTGGGTCTTCCTTTTGGCTCCTGGTCCCTTAATATCCGACCAAAACTTGGGGCATAGGTTGGAGCGACCCATCAGTTAAGCAGGTGACGGGAGGGCGGTGTTGCTACGTTGGAGCACCCCATCAGTTAAGCAGCTGATGGGAGAGCCGTGTTGCTAGGTTAGAGCACCCCATCAGTTAAGTAGCTGACGGGAGGGCGGTGTTGCTAGGTTAGAGCACCCCATCAGTTAAGCCGCTGATGGGAGAGTGGCGTTGCTAGGTTAGAGCATCCCATCTGTTAAGCGGCTAACGGGAGGGCAGTGTTGCTAGGTTAGAACGCCCCGTTTGTTAAACAGCTGATGGGAGAGGTATGTAGCTACGTTAGAGCATCCCATCTGCTAAGCCGCTGACAGGAGGGCGGTGTTGGTAGGTTAGAACGCCCCGTTTGTTAAACAGCTGATGGGAGAGGTATGTAGCTACGTTAGAGCATCCCATCTGTTAAGCCGCTGACAGGAGGGCGGTGTTGGTAGGTTAGAACGCCCCGTTTGTTAAACAGCTGATGGGAGAGCCATGTAACTACGTTAGAGCATCCCATCTGTTAAGCCGCTGACAGGAGGGCGGTGTTACTAGGTTAGAATGCCCCATTTGTTAAACAGCTGATGGGAGAGCCATGTAGCTACGTCAGAGCACCCCATCTGTTAAGCAGCCGAAGGGAGAGCTACCGTGCTAACGATTCATCTCCTCCGTTTGAAACCCAGGAATCCATATCAGTGCTGAACCTCTTCACCCGGATACGGTGAATCCCCCAGAGAGAGACTGTATATTTGCGTTGGAGAACCACTATCCACCGTGCACAGAATCTGAGGCCGCCGCCGCCGTCGCCGTTGTCTTGGGGAATCCGGGTGGGTGAGGGGGTGGGTGAAAAGACCCCATCGGCGAGACGATCTGACCGTCCGTTGGAAAGATGTTTATTAAATACCTGAGCGTGAATGGTACTGGGTGTTATTTGGGGGCCGGTGGGGTTTGGACCGTGAAGCTGTTGAATGTTCTGGACCTAGATTTGCGGGTGGTGAATATTGTGTATTTCTATGAGTGCATGCAGAGGGGGAGAGATGGCGGGGGGGAGAGAGAACCAAAAAACGTGTGTTTGCTCTTTGTGTGGCTGTATCAGACCCTCCAGGTTTTGGAGAACCATGCCAAAAGACAACAACCCTTCTTAGGCAACCAACCTCGCCCTACTCTAGCAGAGATTTTGCATTTGCAAAGAAAAGTGTAAGCAAGGAGTTCTTGGGGTTAATATTCCAAGTTGGAACAGCAGCAGCAGACAGATTAAACACTGAGAAAAAAATACAGAAATTCCCTTTATTTTTCGCCCACGAGACGTCACCCAACACTTAATAATTATGTATTGAAAGCTCCAAGGATTTTACCGAAGGCAAGACAAGCCGGTGGGTTGTTTTGTTTTTTTTAATTCTCCCCCAGCAGTGAAATCTCCATATAGTTAATTCAGTAAATATGAGACCACAACCAAAAAATTGGAGAGGGGGAAAAAAAGACAAAAATAAAAAACGAACCCCCCCAAAAAAACAACAACAGAGGAAAATAGGTGCTAGGAATTTGGGTTCCAGTTATAGCAGGAAAGGTTAGAAGTGGGAACCCGGTTGCCAACAGTAAAAGGAATTGTTACTTTATATATAAGCATATATTTAATATATATACTCCCTCCGACCCCGAAATATTTGATTGCTTGGGTTATGAATGCCTGACTGGTCTTTCTTTGGGCAATGCGGAGCTTGGCCCAAGTTAAAAGCAGAGGAATGCTGGGAGAATTTAGCCGTCGCTTTTCTTTTTTGGTGGTTCTTGGAAAAAGGAGAGCAGGCCCAGCTGTGACCGGGGTCGTCCTGGTGCTGAAGAGCTTTGGTTGACAAACCTGGCCTGCTCTTAAAACGGTTTCCTTTCCAGAAAAAGAGACAGATGCATGCACAGAGAAGATGGTACCCCTTAAAGCGACACTTGCTTTGCTGCTTCTCTCTTTGCTCTGGTGGCGGGGATGGTGGGGTATTCCCAATTGTGGGTTGTGGGTTGCCTGTCATGTGTGCGTTCGTGTGTGTGTGTGTGTGTGTGTGTGTGTGATTGCTCACTGCTTGTGTGGGTTTGAATTGGGTGCCTCTTGTGGGTACCCCCTCTGGCATCAGGTTTGCCTCTGGTGGTCCTGGGAAGCAAAAAATTTCACTTTTTGTTGTTTGGTTTGCAAAGCCCTGCGATGTCACTGCCCTCCAAAGCTGGCATTTTGCTGAAGCTTTTCTGCCTCTCTCTCTCTCTTTTGCTCAAGGGTGTTGCCCTCTGGGGTTTGTTTCCCCTGACAGAGAAGGTTTGGGGTCCCCCACAGTCCCCCACTTGCAGTGGGATGGTCGGTCGGTCGGTCGGTCGGTCAGTCGGATTCCTCTTTTGCTTTGTACATAGAAATAGTTTCTCTTCTCTGTGTGTGTGTCTCTCAGATTCTCTCGAATGACAAGCAAAGACAATGCAGCATGTTGGCTTGTGTTGTTAAACAAACAAACAAATCCAAGAATGAAATGGGAAAGGGTAGCTGTGCAAAATGTATTGCCGTATGTTTTTGCTTTCTGGCCCTCCGGAGGTTAATGAAACTCTTTAGAAAATTAGAGATGGAGGTGGTATTTCTTTGGGGCAGAGGGATCTTGGGAAGGGAGGGGGGATGGTAGCAAAAAGGAAGAAACTAAACAAAACTACCACCACCACCAAAATAATAATAATAATAATAATAATAATAAAAAGGAACCCACCCTCTGTAATTTGATGTGCAAAGTTCATGTGCCCGGCATTAAAAGGATTGTGAATTTCAAATTGACCTTGGTGAGTGTGTGGTGTTTTTTATGTGGGGTGGGGGTGGGGATCTGGTTGGGGGGGGGGTAAGCTGACAAAGACCTTCTGAGGTCGATCCAAAGATGGCTCCAAGTGTCACTGAACTCTGCCTGGCCTGAAGATCAGAAAGGGCTACAAGTCGCTCACCTAGATTTGAGCTGAATTCAGGACCAAGGACAGCTCCTTTGTAGTAGGAGTGGGAGACGTTGTTCCAGCAGAGACCTGTCTCTTGTTTCCACAAAGAAACTGGTGGGCTACTGGGTGAGATGGGATGCTGGGCTACAGATAGGCTGTCTCGCACAGTGTCCCACCAGCTGCTTCTGGGCATCTCAAGCAGAAGACAAAAGCAAAACCTTTCCCTGCTCTCCACTCCTTGCCAATGGCCTTCAGAGACCTCCTGCCTGCCTCTCCAGCCCGGAGGAGATACCTGGGCAACTGTCCTAGTAGCCATTGATGCACCTGTCCTCCATGAATGAAGAGGAGCCCTGCTGGATCAGGCCACAGCCCATCTAGCCCAGTATCCCGTCCCACCAGTTGCTTCTGGGCATCCCAAGCAGAAGACCAACCAGGGCAAAACCATCACCAGGGTGATCTTTGGCCTCTTGTTCTAGACGAAGAGTAACCCACCCGTTTGCGTGCAAACATGAGCTGAGGTTGACCAGCTGCCATCTTCCTTCCACCCTGCAGCAGTGGGAAACAGGGAACCCGCCAGGCTGACCGAAACACTGGCAACAGAAAACACCCGCCCACCCACCCACCCACGGTCACCGAGTTTGAGCCAGCGTGGTCTACCGGTTAGGGAGCCAGACTCTCATCTGGGAATACCAGGTTTGATTCCACACTCCTCCACGAAGCCAGCTGGGTGCCCTTGGGCTAGTCACAGCTCTCTTCTGAGCTCTCATAGGCTGACTGTTTTGGGGAGAACAGGTTCGTCAGCTGCCTTGAGTCTCCTTAAATGGATGAGAAAAGCAGGGTAAAAAAGCCAACTCTTCTTCACCCTCTCACTCCACTCTCACCTATCCTCACCTTCCCACTCACCCCCCTCACTCTCACTCACCCCCAAAGGCAATTTTTCTTCTCCCCAGTTTGTGACCCCCCCTCCCCCAGGAAAGGATTCTGGATCTTCACTCCCGGGGAGGTTCCCATGGCTTGCTCCCCCCCCCCCCCGCCGCCCCACTCACCCTGGGTTACCTGACCTCCGTCGCTAGGGGGACGGTTGCTTAGAGGTCTGCAGAGCTAACAATTGCTTGCCCTTCCCAGCTTTTGTCTGCTTGCAAGAAGGAAGCGCTTCCAAGCCGGCCAGGAGGAGACAGGCCCGAGAGAACACCCGCCTTGCCCCCGCCATGGACTTCCGGTGTCTATACCACCGGGATTTGGTGCTGAATCGGCCCTACGTCCCACGGGGCACCCTAGAGACCCTCTACCCGCCTCCGCTGTACAGGTGAACGCCGCCTTCTCCAGCTCCAGTGGCCGTGGGCTTTGCTACAGGATACGGGGAGCTAAGGGGTCGGCTTTAGGTTATGCCCAAAGTTGGCAGGGGGGAGGCGAAGGGTTCCGGCTCAAAAAATTAAAGAGACCTGCCAAGGTAGGTTCGATCTGAGTGTCACAGGACACTGGGAGCCACCACCAACCAGGTGAGCCACTTACCCGAGGTCTCCAAAGGTCTGCAGCTGCGGCATTTTTGAAAGGACCACGTCTGCATTTCTAGGGGGACCCCCCCCCAGCCCCTTCCAACCCCAATCCCCTCTTCCTGGGAATGATCTGTGTGTAGGTAGGTAGGCTAGTCGCTCTACCGTCCTGCCTTTCTGTCCACCTAGCCATCTCCTGGGCTTCGTCAGGGATGTGTACCTCACCTGTGAAACAGTGGGTGTACAAAGATGCCCTCAACTCAAGGTTTGACTCCAGGAGTCTCAGCACTTGCTTGATGGCAACACAAAAGTGGCTTAGCAGTGGTTTTCCCACTTTCCCTACCACTTGGGGATTTCCTAGTGGTCACCTATCCAATTGTTTGGCAGCAATAAGAGAGCTTTACCACTGGTGTTTTTTTTTTTTTTCTGAGAAGTCTTTCCACTTTCCCTATGACTTGAGATTTCTTTGTGGTCACCTATCCAATTGTTTGACAGCAGTCCAAGACTTTTCCACAATGTCTTCTCACTTTCCCTGAAACTTGGGATTTCCTGGTGGTCACCAATCCAATTGTTTGGCAGCAGTAAGAGACCTTTACCACTTTTTTTTCCCGAGAAGTCTTTCCACTTTCCCTATGACTTGGGATTTCTTGGTGGTTACCTATCCAATTGTTCGACAGCAGTCCAGATCTTTCCAGGATGTCTTCCCACTTACCCTGCAACTTGGGATTTCCTGGTGGTCACCTATCCATTAGTTTGCCAGCAACACAAGAGCTTTACAACTGCTTTTACCGGGATGCTTTTCCGCTTTACCTACCGCTGGGGATCTGAACTGCGCACATGCGCTTGGGCCGCCCCGGGAGGGTTCTGCTTCACAGACCTTCTTCCCTTCCTTCCCCAGCGACGAGTATTTAACCCTTCGAGGTCCACGGAACCCGCCCATCATCAAAGAAGCCGTCCGATGGAAATTCACCCCCATGGGCTGGGACGCCGCCCCCCAGACCTGGTACACGGGGCTGACCAACAGTCACAACCGGGACGCTTGGTACACGCTCACGGACGCCGTCGGACGGGAAGCCTACTACCGCTGGCAGAAGTCACACGCCGAGCGGGAAAAGGCCCTGCCAGCCGGTACGTTCAGCACCCACCCGTAGACCCTGGTTATACCAGAGTGGGCTCCCCTTAGGTTCTTATGGACCGGGTGGGCTGTGGCCTGACCCAGCAGGGCTCCCCTTAGGTTCTTATCGTTCACAGACTGCCTATGGTCTCCATTTTCCAGCCTGGAAAACATTATTTTCTTAAAAATCACCAAAGGATTGTATTAGCTTGTTTGGCTGCAGCAGGACGCGTCTGGCTCACGCCTCCTTTCCTTGCTTTTCTCTTCCCTTCAGCGTACGCCCAGCATTTGCGGGACGGCAGCTGGTACGATCCGATTGTCCCTGCCCAATACCTGGACCCCAAAACACGATGGGGCGCATTTATGTGGAGAGACTGGACCATCCCCGGGAAAGAATTTGGTAAGAAGCCTGAGCAATGGGAGAGACAAAGAGATCGAGAGCGGTTGGGGGTTCCGCGGTGACCGAGGGGGGAGGAACCGCTGTCCAAACCACAGGGGAGGAACATGTGTGGCCACATCTGGCTGAGCAAGGGGACCTCACCGTGATGTGGGCCAGCAAGGGGACCTCACCGTGATGTGGAACGCCAAGAACGGGATTCCACGAGGGCTGGATACCAAAGATCCAGATCTTCTTAATCCAGATTAAGAGAGGCACGCGCAAAAAGGCCCCAAAGAAGGTCCCCTTTTTCCCCTCCAGGAATTTACCAAAGGTTTGCTCCCTCCCTTGGTCTACTAACAAACTAACCCGTTGCTCTACTCACTATTGCATCCTCCCTTCCTCTGCTATCCCCTTTCCCTTCCCCTTTCGTGTACCCCCTGCAGTTGTCAACCGCAACCGCTGCGCCGAGGAACTGGGGGGAAAGCCTGGCTACGTGCCCCACCTGTCCTTCTACACGCCCGTCTTCACGGCCAAAGACTACCGTACCTGGAGCATGTTCACCCGCCACCAGCCCTCCGCCAAGACCCCGTAGAGCGCCTCCCCGCAGCTCGGCATGATGGGAAAATGCGGCCAATTGCGGGGCGGCCTTGCGGCAGTGCAGAGCACATAGATGTGATAAATATTGTGTGGAGGGTGTCTCCTTGGAATCTCACGCTTGGTGGTCCCTGCTCCGTCCGCTTCGTCCCACAGGCCGAGTTCTTCAACTCGGCGGCAAAAACCGGTTGCCTGACTCCACCGGTTGCCGATTTATTGGCAGCCGCGCAGACGGGGTTGTCCATCACCATTTCTGGGGGAGAGGTTTCAAGGGATTGCATCGGCGTGTGTGTGTGTGCTTCCCGATTTAGGGGTGCGCAAAACCCCGCCTCGAATGGTCCTCAAAACATTCGAGATGCAGTTTTGCACACCCTTGAGCCAGGGCAAGCAAAGAAGAATAGAAGCAAGTCACCAGGGTTGCAATGGGGGCGTCTGGCCTACCGGCCTCCGAATCATCTATCTTCTGGGAGACGCACTGGCTATTCAAATTTCCATTTAAAATGCTGCTTTCATGGCACAGGTAAATCTTGTCAAATCTCTGGCTGCGTCCACACCTAAGGTTTAATCTGTCTTCGGTCCACTCTATAGCAGGAGAACATATCAGCAAAGTGACCAGTAATTTTCTCTATCCCAAAGGTGGATTTTCTGAGTTATTGAAGACAGAAAGAAAACAGCTTGTCACTTTGCTGATGTGTTCTCTCGCTCTGAAAGTGGACTGAAACCGGATTAAGCCTTCAGTGTGACCACAGCCCTTGTCACTTTGCTGATGTGTTCTCTCGCTCTGAAAGTGGACTGAAACTGGACTGAGGTTGAGGTGTGAACCCAGGGAACACACTTTTGCTTTTGTTACAGTTTCCCTCGCGATGTATGCAAAATTTCAAACCAATTTCAAATTGGTCTTTGGAAGCGGCAGGCTCTTTTCCTTGCTTTGCAGTCAGAATTTGATCCTGGGCATCTAAGACTGCTCCTGGATAAGGAAGCTCTACTCTTACCCATGTTGGATAATATTTTTGTTTTTGGAAGGGGTGGGTGGGAAAACAAACTCAATCTAACAGCATTTCAGTCCTCGGATCGGGAGGGAAAATTGTAAAAATATTTAGGGAACCTGTTTTAAGACCAAATCACAGAAAATATAGATTCAAAATAAAAGGCAGGAGCCTTCCCAAAATCTATTTAGAAAGAATTATTTCTGTCTTCCTGTGCAGTGTCGGTCCAGAGATGCAGAGAAGAAGCAGTGCTAATGTCTTTGGGGTTCTATAGGGACATCCCATCAGCACCTCCATGCAGTTTTATTGGCAGGGACATAGAAGTGGTTTGCCATTGCCTGCTTCCAGCGAGAAGCTGGGGGATCGAACCGGCGACCCTTGGTTTTCCAGGCTGTTTGGTCTACCCCTGAGCTATAGGCACTCCCAGACTGCATTGGCACCTCCACGCAGTTTTCTTGGCAGGGGTGTAGAAGTGGTTTGCCATTGCCTGCTTCCAGGGAAGAGAGTCCAAAGATTGAACTGGTGACCTTTGGTTTTCCAGGCTGTTTGGTCTACCCCTGTGCTATAGGCATCCCCAGACTCCATGGGTACCTCCACGCAGTTTTCTTGGCAGGGATGGTAGAAGTGGTTTGCCATTGCCTGCTTCCAGAGAGAGCCCGGGGATCGAACCAGCAACACCTCTGCTCGCCTTCCTACTGCCGTAGGGAATGTGTATTTGATTGGAGTGCTTTTCCAGCAGAAAAATAAAGAAGGTCTGAAAAAAGGGCTTCACAATGTGGTCTCTGGCGCAGCACTTGGAGGAGGTGGCCACACGCTGTTTCTGTCGCCTGCTTCCTCTCGCACGGACATCTGGCCAGCAGAATTATGGACAATAACAGGACGGCCCTGGGGTGCTCTTGGGGTCCTGGCGAAGGTCTCCCGCGTTTCACGTGGCCTTATATCTGTCCCAGGGGGGAAAGGAAAGTCAGGCAGGGGAACACAGGACAAGCCCACTGGTCATAGGGGCACAGAGTGGTGGGTCTTCGCAAAGGTCATCTAGTCCAACCCTGTGCAATGTGCTGAGAAGCGACGGTCCCTCAATATCCAGAGAAGAAGAAGAGCTGGCTTTCCTACCCCACTTTTCTCACCAAATGTAGGGGGACTCGAAGCAGCTCACAAACCTTCTGTTCTCACCCTTAAGGGGACCCAAAGCTGCTGACAGGCCCTCCGTTCTTCTCCCCACCACAATCACCCAGTGTGGTAGGTGGGGCTGTGAGAGCTCAGAAGAGAGCTGAGACTAGCCCAAGATCACCCATCTGGCTTTGTGAAGGAAGAAGAAGAAGAGCTGGCTTTTCTACCCCACTTTTCTCACCCATTTAAGGGGACTCAAGGTGGCTGGCAAACCTTCTGTTCTCACCCTTGAGGGGACTCAAAGGTGCTGAGAAACCTTCTGTTCTCACCCTTAAGGGGACTCAAGGTGGCTGGCAAACCTTCTGTTCTCACCCTTGAGGGGACTCAAAGGTGCTGAGAAACCTTCTGTTCTCACCCTTAAGGGGACTCAAGGTGGCTGGCAAACCTTCTGTTCTCACCCTTGAGGGGACTCAAAGGTGCTGAGAAACCTTCTGTTCTCACCCTTAAGGGAACTCAAAGCATCTGACAAGCCTTCTGCTCTCACCCTTAAGGGGACTCAGAGTAGCTGACAAACCTGTTCTTACCCTTAAGGGGACTCAAAGCGGCTGATAAACCTTCAGTTCTTCTCCCCACAACAGACACCCTGTGAGTTAGGTGGGGCTGAGAGAGCTCAGAGAGAGAGAGAGCTGTGACTAGCCCAAGGTCACCCAGCTGGCTCCATGGAGGAGTGCGGAATCAGGTAAGAGGTATTCCCAGATAAGAGTCCGGCTCCCTAACCACTAGACCAAACTGTCTCACAGAGTTAGAGATGTCTCCTCATCTTTGCCCCCCTCCAAAAGGCATACAAAGCAGGCATCTACTTTGGCACCAACCTGGGGTAGGAAGTGACCCCACCTGTGGCCATCAAAATATCTCTTTCGATCTCTCTGCGAGAAAACCCTCCTGCAACCATTCAACAGCAGGCGATGGAGGGATGGCATTTTGGATTTTCGAATAGCCGAGCTATTGCTGGCCCTGGCACAAGGCAAGGGTGCCAGGGAGACGGGCAGGAGGCAGGGCATCGCGTGACTTCTCAGCTCATACCCTCCCAAATACCGCTGCTGGGCAGGGCAGGAGCAGCACCTCGCCTTCAAAGCCAGGCGGCGAGGGAGGCGTGCCAGGACACCCCGTGGAATGGAGGCTAAAGGTCCTGCCATGCACCTGCCGCCTCCGAAAGAGCCCTGTGGTGCCAGCGGGGAGAGGAACTCCCGTGGGAGGGCAGGGAAGCTCCGGGCAGCCGAAACTGGCATCGGTATCCCGTGCGGCTTTTGGAAGCCGGGGAACTCTGGCCTGCTGTCCCTGTGAACCACCTGGGCCCTCTGATGGAGGGGGGAGATCTCCCAGCAGAGGGAACGTCCGTCTTTCTTTCTTCCTTTCTTTTCTCTCTCTTCTTTTCTTTCTCATTCCTTCTCTTTTATTCCTTCTTTCTGTCATCTCTCTCTCTTCATTCTTTCCTTCTTTCCTTCTCCCTGTCATTCTCTCCTCCCCCCTCTCTCCATCTCTTTCTCTCTTCATTCATTCCTTCTCTCTCCCCTTCTTTACCAGTCTTTTATTCCTTCCTTCTCTCTTCCTCTCTTTTTTCCTTCTCCCTGTCATTCTCTCTCTCTCTCTCTCAATTCTTTCCTTTTCTCCCTCCTTCTCTTTCTTCATTCTTTTCTCATTCTGTGAGCCACTTTGGTCTAGTGGTTAGGGAGCCGGACTCTTATCTGGGAATACCAGGTTCAATTCCTCACTCCTCCGTGAAGCCAGCTGGGTGACCTTGGGCTAGCCACAGCTCTCTTCTGAGCTCTCACGGCCCCACCTATCTCTCTGTTCTTCTCCCCACAACAGAATACCCTGACGGTTTGTCAGCTGCTTTGCGTCCCCTTAAATGGGTGAGAAAGGCAGGGTAGAAAAGCCAGCTCTTCTTCTTCCTCCATGAAGCCAGCTGGGTGACCTTGGGCTAGTCACAGCTCTCTTCTGAGCTCTCACAGCCCCATCTACTTCACAGGGTGTTCTTTTCTGGGGAGAAGAACAGGAGCTTTGTCAGTTGCTTTGAGTCCTCTTAAATGGGTGAGAAAAGCAGGGTAGAAAAGCCAGCTCTTCTTCTTCTTCCTTCACAAAGCCAGCGGGGTGATCTTGGGCTAGTCACAGCTCTCTTCTGAGCTCTCACAGCCCCACCTACCGAATTCTGAATATTACAAATAATCATGCAGATCCCTGCATCTGGCACACTAACTTCTCAAGGGCCATGCCTCTGTTCTCTTGCAAGCTAAAGGACGGCGGTGGAGCGGACGGTGAAATGTGGACATACTCACTGATGCTGGACGTCCAGCTCCGGCCATGCTCCCATGGAGGTCAGCTGTTCCTCCAACTGGACGATCCGCAGTCCGATGTAACCCGACGAGAGCAGTAACACAGCCGCCCTGGATAGAAGACAAAAGAGGATTTCTACAGAGCAATAATCACATAAATACCCTTAGCTCAGACCTGGAAACTGAGGCCCAGGGAAACACAGGGCCAATGGGTCCCCCAACCCTGCCAAGCTGCTGTGAGGATAAAAGGCAAGATGGGGGAGAGAGACAGAAGAAGAAGAAGAGTTGGCTTTTCTACCCCACTTTTCTCACCCATTTAAGGGGACTCAAAGCGGGTGACAAACCTTCTGCTCTTCTCCTTATACCAAACACCCTGTGAGGTAGGTGGGGCTGTGAGAGCTCAGAAGACAGCTGTGACTTGCCCAAGACCACCCAGCTGGATTCATGGAGGAGGAAGAAGAAGAGTTGGCTTTTCTACCCCACTTTTCTCACCCATTTAAGGGGACTCAAAGCGGCTGACAAACCTTCTGCTCTTCTCCTTATACCAAACACCCTGTGAGGTAGGTGGGGCTGTGAGAGCTCAGAAGAGAGCTGTCACTAGCCCAAGGTCACCCAGCTGGCCTCATGGAGGAAGAAGAAGAGGAGTAGGCTTCATCCCCCACTATTGAGACCCTTAAGGGGATGAAAGCAGCTGACAAATCCCTCTGCCTCGAAACGACATTCAATGAGGCCCTCCCAGATGATCGTGCCCTTTCGGCCCGATTCCCACAACAACCCTGCAAGGTAGAAAGCCGCCTTTCCTTGTCTGAACCCACGCCCCCCGTGTGCCAGGGCAAAAACCCAGGGGAACTCACAGCAAAAGGTAGATGAAAATGGTCACATTCAGAAGGTTCGGTTGGATCTGCCGAACCTGGGATCTCTTCCTCTCTTGGTTCCTTCCTGCAAGCAGAAAATGCTGGGATATTAAAGCAATCTAGGAATGTATATGAACATCCGTAGTATTCATTATTTGTACAAATTTGCACAGATCCGGACATTGGTGAACGAATCTAACTTCCGGATGTTTGTACAGTAACACTGCTACGAATATGAATGTTTTGGACATGTTTTAGATGGAATTACCAGAAAACACCTAACTGAGCTGTGTGCCAGGTTGAACCTGTGGGGCATATGTTGTTCCAGCGCTTAGAGGGCCACCACCCAGAAAGCCCTGCCTGCAGAGTGGCACGGTCCTTCACTTCACGAATCGGCGGAACCCCGTTGGCAGGTTGGCTTAACGACATCGGATGGTGATTGTTTAAGAAATGAGCCAATACACAAATCTGGGAAAGAGGCAGCCAGGATGGACTGGGCTGGAGGAGAGCAAAGTGGGGTTCTGAAACCGAATTGGAAAGCGGAGCAGAGTTGGGGAGTTTGGAAATTGAGCAGAGCCCTCCTTACCTCTGTCGCTCGCCGTCGGCCGCGGGGGGTGCTGAACCGGAGTGTCGGGAAGAGCCGGCAAAATCTGTGTTCCACCTGCAAAAGAAGATATCCGGTTGGAGAAGCCTCAGTTCTGCACAAGGGATACGCAAAAATGTCTGCATGTCCTCTATGAATCCCCTATGAGTCCCCCACGTACCCCATCCGCTTTGAGTCCACTTTGAATCCTTATTTTGTTCCAGAATGACCAAATATAGCGGAATAACTAAGCAGGGTTTGGATGCAGCCAGGTTTTCTAGGATTCCGGTAATGCAGAGAAACACTACAGGGAAAGCCTCCCACCCAAAGGACGCCCACCCTTCCCCTAAAAAGCAAAGCAACTCCCCCCCCAAAACCAGTTCTCACCAGGTTCTTCCAGGATCATTTGGGAATCTGGTGAATCCATTTCCTTTTGAACCTGCAAACATTGTACATATGGCATGGGCTGTACATGTAGTAAACAATAATAAACATTTGGTGGGTGATTTCCAAATAGAGTGACATTTAGGGGAGATCGGGGGTAAAACATGGGCTGTGGTCACACCTAAGGTTCAATCCAGCTTCAATCCACTTTCAGAGCGAGAGAACACACCAGCAAAGCGGCCAGGAATTCTCTTTCCACATTATCTATCCCAGGTGGGAATATTCTGAGTTATTTAACACGGAAAGAAAACAGCTTGTCGCTTTGCGGATGTGTTCTCTCGCTCTGAAAGTGGACTGAAGCTGGATTGAACTTTTAAGTGTTCAATCCCCGCTTTTCTCACCCATTTAAGGGGACTCAAAGCAGCTGACAAGCTTCCTGTTCTTCTCCCCACAACAGACAACCTGTGAGGCAGGTGGGGCTGTGAGAGCTCAGAAGAGAGCTGTGACTAGCCCAAGGTCACCCACTTGGTTTCGTGGAGGAGTGTGGAATCAAACCCGGTATTCCCAGATAAAGAGTCTGGCTCCCTAACATATGGGATAAAACAGGATGCATATGGATACAGAAATGATTCGTATCAGGATCAAATATTCTTACAAATGGATACAAATGTATTCGTATTGGTTAGAATGCCCAGACGTTTGTTTTTCTTTATTTGTAAAAATATTTGAATTGAACTGACTGTCGTAAATAGCATTCATGCACAGCCCTAGCTTGGGCAGAAATAGAGGAAATGCCTGTGCTCCCAGGACACAGGGCCTTGTTGGTGCTGGCTCCATAGGGGCTACCCCTCCCACCCCAGAACCAGCCTGCATAACATCATCTTACCAGGGATATTTGCAGGTGATCTGTACTCTGGCGATGCATGGTTGGGCTGCCATTTTGGCTGCCGTCCTAGGAGACAGGAAAGAGGGAGAAAAAGATTCAGTTTAAGGGGGGGGGGGAGTGGAAGGCAGGAGCATTAAAAATAAATTTAAAAAAGAGCAAAGAGGAGGAGATGGGTTTCTACCCCGCTTTTCTCACCCTTTTAAGGGGACTCAAAGCGGCTGACAAACCTTCTGTTCCTCTCCCCACAACAGAACACCCTGTGAGGTACGTGGGGCTGTGAGAGCTCAGAAGAGAGCTGTGACTCGCCCAAGGTCCACCCAGCTGGCTCTGTGGAGGAGTGCGGAATCAAACCCAGTATTCCCAGATAAGAGTCCGGCTCCCTAGCCACTAGACCAAGAGACCCTTAGTGGGTTGTATCCTCCAAAGGGAAAAAACAAAGACGGGCACCCAGGATACAGGGCCTTCTTGGTGCTGGCTCCCAGATTATGGAACAGTCTCCCTTGCTGAGGTGCACCATGGACTTTTGCTCCCCAGGTTTAGGAGAGCTTGTTTTAGGATCTTTCTTTCTTTCTTTCTTTCTTTTGCATTTGCTTGTTAATGTTGCAACCTGCCCGAGAGAGCTTTTGGGTACAAAATGCAGGTAAATAAATACATTAATAAATAAATACCCCCAAGCTTCTAGGGGTGTCATGCCCGACGTTCCTGACCTGCAGGTGCTTGCAAACGCTGCGGAGCAGCTGGTACACCGTCTCCCGGGAGCGTAGCGATCCGAACACGAACTGCGACGGGAGAAAGAGAGAAGGGAAAGAGCGTGGGTGGGTGTGAGAGAGAGGAGATTTGCAGACATCTGTATTCTGGGATGCTGTTTCCCCCTGCAAAGAGGCCTCAGACGGTGCCCCTGGGCACCCATCCAAACCGGTTTCTTTCCTCCCTCCCACTCCGGGTTTTACGCCTCCCCACCTTCTCTCCTTCGTCCGTGCGGATGCAGACGGCGTTGGGGACAAGAAAGGCCGTGTTGGCTTTCTTGAAGGCAGCGATGGTCCACACGGGAATGAGGAGCTAGACCAGGAGAAAAAAGGAGGCAGGGGTGAGGGCAGAGAGTGTGTTCACACCTAAATTTCAATCCGGATTCAGCCCGCTTTCGGGCTGAGGCAGCCACATCAGCAAATCACGGATCAGAAAGCCACCTTTGGAGTGGGTAAGGTGGAAAGAAGAAGAAGAAGAGTTGCATTTTCTACCCTGCTTTTCTCGCCCGTTTAAGGGAACTCCAAGCTGCTGACAAACCTTCTGTTCTTCTCCCCACAACAGACACCCTGTGAGGCAGGCGGGGCTGTGAGAGCTCAGAAGAGAGCTGTGACTAGCCCAAGGTCGCCCAGCTGGCTTCGTGGAGGAGGGCGGAATCAAACCCAGTATTCCCGGATAAGAGTCCGGTTCCCTAACCACTAGACCAAAGGGCCTCACCATTTTGCTGGTTGTGATCTGCGTATCGCCGCGCCCACAAAAGCCTCACCCCGGTGGTTACCTTAACTTCTCGCCACTGCACGCTGCTGTAGAAGCAGACGTGGTGGTTGGTGATGAAGAGGCGACCGTGGTAGGACATTTCCTTCTGCCAGGCGCAGGAAAAAGCTGTTGGGGTGGATGAAGAAACGGGGCTTATTGGGGAAGGAAAGGAGGCAAGAAACCTCAGAAGAATCCCGCCACGGCTGCCCTAGGGGACGCGCGCGAAAGAAAACCGCCTGCTCCGTTTGCCATCGAACCGAACACCCATTTGCTCAGTTTGCCGGCAAGCCATTTAATCAACCGTCCGGTTCCTCTGGTGCGCTTCTGAAGTTGTTTGTTTCAGTTTGTGGGTTTTGCATTGGGGGTTGCACATGAATGGGGTTTTTAAAAATTTGATTCGTGTCGAATCGAACGTAAGAAAGTTCGTACTCGTTCGAATAGATCCCCTTTGAATGGGGTAGGATTCTATCTGGTACGAATTCATTCTGAAGCATCAAATCCGCCCTGAATCCTCTTTTAATCCGCTCTCATTCCACATTGAATGCACTCTGGGTCCACTGGAGATGTGACTTCCATCTGATTTCCCACCTCCTAGTGGGACCCAGTGAACGGGTGAGGCCGCAATTTCCCAGCTGGCTTTGGGACTGGAAAACGGCGCTTCCCTCCGCAAACCGTGCAAGACCTTTTCACCAGGATCCGACCCTGACCACGACTTGGATTAGGAGATGGATCCTACTCACTCTCCAAGAGCTCCTCGTCTTCCAGGTCTCTGAATACGCGGTGAAAGTTGACGGCGTGCTTCGCCAGCTGGGTTGGGAGGGCAGGAGAATTAATATTAGTCATGCAGATACAGGGCAGCGTAGATATCGGCGCGGAAAATGCGCCTGACTTAACGAGCCCTTTGTGGGTTTCGACGGGACATTTTATCAGCCCCCTACCCAACCCAGACCAAGAGTTTAGGCACCCAAAACCCAAAATGGCCATCCTGGGGTGGGTTATGGGAGCTTGAGTCCAAAATGGCTGTGTTGGTTGGGGATTATGGGAATTAAAGGAGTCCAAAATGGCCGTGTGGGTGGGGGATTATAGGAACTGGGAGTCCAAAATGGCCACGTTGGTTGGGGATTATGGGAGCTGGAATCCAAAATGGATGTGTTGGTTGAGGATTATGGAAATTAGGAGTCCAAAATGGCCACATTGGTTGGGAATTATGGGAATTGGGAGTCCAAAATGGCCATGTTGGTTGGGGATTATGGGAACTGGGAGTCCAAAATGGCCATGTTGGTTGGGGATTATGGGAACTGGGAGTCCAAAATGGCCATGTTGGTTGGTTAGCTAAGGACCCCACCTTTACTGCCTTCCCCGCTTTGGACTTACATTGGAAACAGAGTTTCCCAGCTGGCTTGGGAGGGTATCTTTTTCTGCCTCTTTAGAGAAGGCCATGTCATAGGTTTTGGACCTTAAAGGGGGGCAGAACAGAGCATGAACTGGAGTCTCAGCTTTGAGACAAATGTCTGTTGCCCTCCCAGCCTCCAGCTTCCCACTGCGTTTAGGGACTCACCGGCTCAAGGCAGGGTGATGGTGTCTTCTGGGTCCCTCCAGCCCGGCGTCATTCAAACTCAGTGACTTCTTCTGCTCTGCCATCTTCTTCTTGGCCTTCTTCTGCTTCCCAGAGATCTCCGGCAGGCAGCTAATCGGGAAGAAACTGGGCTCAGACGTTTCATCTCGACGCCTGAAGGCAGAGACAGAGTCACTCCTTGAAGACGCCACCCCCTTTCATTATCCTTGCGCCCATTCTACAGATGATCGACTGAGGCCACCAACGCTTCGCATGGGCTCCAGTCCAAATTCCCCGGGGACTTTGGGGAGGTCCTTTTTGGCTTCGTTCTGAAGCACTTCTTTCTCCCAGAAGCCAATTAGAAATGCGCCCCTAAAAGACAGGTTTTTGCATTTTGAGGGTTTGGAGATTTTTTTTGCGTTTGTATTTGCCAGGAAATGTGGTTCTTCCCACCACTCCTCCAGGGCTTTGTTGTTTGAACTGCATCACCCGCCCTTTCAAACCGTCATTAGCCAAGATTAACAAGACCAGGATGCAATCCTGCCAGGCGCTAATTACCTGCCCCGACAGAGACAAAACCCAAGACCAAAATTGGTTTACATAACGCTCAGGTGAGCGGAGAGGGAAAACCCAGAAACCAGGAGCAATGGGGCTGACATTTGGGGAGGTGCTGTTTTGGAGAAGTTATTATCATTCAGGGTAAGAGAGAGATATAAGAACCTAAGAGGAGCCCTGCTGGATCAGGCCACAGCCCATCCGGTCCATAAGAACCTCAGAGGAGCCCTGCTGGATCAGGTCACAACCCATCCAGTCCATAAGAACCTCAGAAGACCCCTGCTGGATCAGGCCACAGCCCATCCAGTCCATAAGAACCCAAGAGGAGCCCGTCTGGATCAGGCCACAGTCCATCCAGTCCATAAGAATCTAAGAGGAGCCCTGCTGGATCAGGCCACAGCCCATCTAGTCCATAAGAACCTCAGAGGAGCCCTGCTGGATCAGGTCACAACCCATCCATTCCATAAGAACCTCAGAAGACCCCTGCTGGATCAGGCCACAGCCCATCCAGTCCATAAGAACCCAAGAGGAGCCCGTCTGGATCAGGCCACAGCCCATCCAGTCCATAAGAACCTAAGAGGAGGCCTGCTGGATCAGGCCACAGCCCATCCAGTCCATGAGAACCTCAGAGGAGCCTTGCTGGATCAGGCCACAGCCCACCCAGTCCATAAGAACCTAAGAGGAGCCCCGCTGGATCAGCTCACACCCCATCCAGTCCATAAGAACCTCAGAAGACCCCTGCTGGATCAGGCCACAGCCCATCCAGTCCATAAGAACCTAAGAGGAGCCCTGCTGGATCAGGCTACAGCCCATCCAGTCCAGCACCCTATCTCACACAGTGGACCAACAATTGCCCATGGACATCTCAAGCAGAGACAAGGGCAAACCTTCTCCTGCTCTCCAATCCCAGCCAATGGCCTTAGAGGCCTCCTGCTTGTCCCCCCAGCCTGAACGATGGACTTAGGCCTCCATTCTAGTAGCCACTGACCCACCTGTCCTCCATGAACTTGTCCAACCCTTCCTGGAAGCCATGTAGACGATCGGTTTGATTTTGCAAGAAGCACGTCACCCGCCAGGCCTGGTGTGATTTCTACTCCCTTGCAACTTCAACTCAGCATGTTTGTGAAGACACAACCACGTGGCCTTCTTGGCAGGAGAATGGAAGTGATTCACAATTTCCTCCTTCCCGTGAGATCCCAGGTGTTGGAGCCAGAATCTCCTGAGCACCAGAGGAATGCGCTACCTGCCCCTGAAGGTAAAGGTGTGCTCAGGGCAACTTTGAATCCCAGAGACTCCATAAAAGGGGTGTGCAAAACAGAGTTTTTTCAATACTTTGCAAAACATTCTGACCTACATTGAGATCAGAAGCGGGTTGTGCAGAAATATTAGAAATATTTATCATTTGGACATCCGTACATTAATGGAATGCCCAGATATTCGAATGTCCGAATCTGAATCTGAATATTTTGAGGTATTCACACGAAAAAATGCCATACAGGTATCCTTTGAGGATGAACTACAGGATACAGGAAGACAGTCTGGTATAGTGGTTGGAGTCCTGGATTTGGAAGCCAGGAATTCCGGGACTCGGCTATCTGCTCCAGCGATGGAAGCTGCATTTGTGGAAGAAACGTCCCCCTGTACTCCGGAGCAGAAATGCGGACGCTTGCCCCATAAATCCATCCCATAACCTCCAAACCACAAACTGAATTTTCAGTTAACGGCAAAAGCCGAGTCATGCCCCATGGGTGGAAGGAGGGGGGGCTTGGTGGTCGATGATTTCGGATCTCAGAACCTGCAACCATCTCCACCACCTCTAACTTTTGCTCCATGTCCAGTTTGGTCTAGCGGTCAGGGAGCCGGACTGTTATCTGGGAATACGAGGTTTGATTCGGCACTCCTCTGTAAAGCCAGCTGGGTGACCTTGGGGGAGTCACAGCTATCTTCTGAGGTCTTACAACCCCACCTGCCTCACAGGTTGTCTGTTAAGGGGAGAAGAATGGAAGGTTTCTCAGCCACCTTGAGTCCCCTTAAGGGAGAGAACAGAAGCATAGTCAGCTGTTTTGAGTCCCCTTAAATGCGTGAGAAAAGCAGGGTAGAAAAACCGACTCCTCTTTCTCTTCCTCCATGAAGCCAGCTGGGAGACTTTGGGCTAGTCCCAGCTCTCTTCTGAGCTCCCACAGCCCCACCTACCTCACTGGGTGTCTGTTATGGAGAGACAGTTCGTCAGCAGCCTTGAGTCTCCATAAATGGGTGAGATAAGCCATAGGGAAGCAGGGTCTTTATTTGCAGTCCTGAAGACCGCGAGGGACCGACCCGCTGATCCTTGGGGGCCCCTTCGCACTCCACCCCCCTTCTGTGTCTCTGGAAGGGAGGCTTGGCTAGTCAGCGGCCCCCTGGGCTCCTTCTTCTGCCCCCCTGTGCAAGATCTGCTCCCCCCGTTGCCCCAGAGGAGGCGGGGACCCCTCGGTCCTTCGCTGCCCACCTGGCAAGGGCCCTACCTGTTCGTAAGAAAGGTCTCCGGTCCTCCTGGGGCGGCGACCCCGAGCTTCACCATCCCAGAGCCGGCGCCGGGGCAGCCCGGGCTGGGGCTTCTGCTGGGCTCGGAGGACCAGCGGGGAAGGAGCGAGCCCGATGCCGCCCGAGCGAGGAAGCGCCACCCCTATGCCTGCCCGTCCCTCCTCCAGGCGTGGAAGAAGGCGAGAGAGATAGAGAGAGGCGCCCTCCTCTGCTCCCGCTTTCGCCCCGCTTCGAGACTGAAAGGGGGGCTGCCTTAGGTCTAGTGGTGAGGGAGCCGGACTCCTATCTGGGAAGACCGGGTTTGATTCCGCACTCCTCCACGAAGCCAGCTGGGTGACCTTGGGCGAGTCACAGCCCTCTTCTGGGCTCTCACAGCCCCGCCTACCTATACAGGGTGTTCTCTATTATGGGGAGAAGAACAGAAGGTTTGCCAGCCGCTTTCAGTCCCCTTAAACGGGTGAGAAAAGCTGGGTAGAAAAACCACCCCTTCTTCTTCATCTTCCATGAAGCCAGCTGGGTGGCCTTAGGCTAGTCACAGCTCTCCTCTGAGCTCTCACAGCCACACCTGCCTCTCGGGGTGTCTGTCGTGGGTAGAAGAACAGAAATGCAGAGACTCGAGGCCTAAAATGAACAAGGCCAGGGGTGATAGAGGGATGGGTGTTAGCTCACCTGCCGGGTACCTGTGCTCCGCGCTCACCTTTCCCCCTTGTGATCTCTGGAGCACTCAAGGTGAAGGCCCTGCTCTTGGCACCTGACCGCTATAAAAGTGTCATTTATGGCTCAGGATGGCCTTGGAGAGGGGTGTGTGTGTGTGCATGTGTGTGTTTGTGTCAATCACAAGGCTGCCATGTGGACGATCCAGTTTGCAAACCGGCTTCAATCCAGCTCGGAGGCTGCAAAACAAAAACCTGGCTCAGAAGAGTGGCAGCGTGTAGACCTGGCGTTCTCATTCCGTCTCTGATCATGACTTCTTCCATATTGACCTGCCCGTGCCTTAAGATCTGTAGGTGGTGGTGGGGGGCTCCTGGTTGGACCCCCACGCTCAGCAGCAAAAGGGGTGGGCACCCAGGATATGGCCTTCTCAGTGGTGGGCCCTTGTAGTCAAACCAGTGGGGATTCAAGCCCAGGGGCTTAACATCTTGCCTGCTAGCCAGAGGGCAACTCAGCCAGAGTAGGAACAGAGGGACTTCTGGTGTCATCCTGGGGGGGGGGGGGGCATTTCTTATGTCCCCTGTAGCCCTTCCTGCATTCTGCCTTTCCATCCAATCCTCCTTCACTTTGGCCCTCACGCCAGTCTTGCAAGGTAGGCTGGGCAGAAAAGGCAGGGCTTAGCCGCCGGTCACTCAGGGGGGGACCCATGGCTTAGTGATGATACAAAGCCATCTGTTCCTAGATTTTAGCATCAAAAGGGACTCAAAGCTGCTGACAAACCTTCTGTCCTCACCCTTAAAGAGGACTCAAAGCTGCTGACAAACCTTCTGTCCTCACCCTTAAAGGGGACTCAAAGCAGCTGACAAACCTTCTGTCCTCACCCTTGAAGCTGCTGACAAACCTTCTATTCTCACCATTAAAGGCGACTCAAAGCAGCTGACCAAACTTCTGCTCTCACCCTTAAAGGGTACTCAAAGCTGCTGACAAGCCTTCTGTTCTCACCCTTACGGGGCCTCAAAGTGGCTGACAAAGCTTTCTGTTGTTCTTCCCTGGGACTTTTTTCTTCTAAGGCACATCAAAGCCTTTCTTGGAAAGAATCTCATCCTGTTTCACCCCTAGGCAGGATAAGGAGAAAACAGGCTGCCTTCTATGGTTCCTCCAGAAAGTGAATTTGGGGGAGGGGGGAGTCTAGCTGGATCCCATCCAGACCCGCCCCTGGTAATCTTAAAAACACCTGACCGGCTGCACCGCGCCTCTGTTCGCCTCTAACAAGTCTCCGCAGGCCGGCCGCGGTCCACTTACGTCTCCCTTCCCAGCTCCGAGGTGGCATCTCCCAATGGTTCGCTCTGGTCCATCTCCCGCGCGCCCCGGTGCCTCCTTGCTCTGGGCAGCCCGGGATGAGGAAGAGCTGGTCCTCGGGACCTGCCAGGGACGGTGGTTTCCCTTATCACACCTGCCTGGGAAAAGTCCAAAGAGCAAGGGCTGCGCATGGATTTCACCGGCTGGTTGCAGAGGAACCAGGAAGGCTGGAGCGGCTAGTGGGCACACCCAGGAGGATGTCTTCTGAGCGGCCAGGACTCCCGCATGCCCTGAGCCGTCGCCAGGGTGACGGCAGGTGACGGTCTCCGTCTCCCCTCCGCCCCAGCCAAAATTAAAGGCTTCCTCTGCGTCACACCGGCAGGGACAGGCAGGTGGCAGGGATAAATCTGGCAAGGTGTGCAAACGCAGAAGGGAGAAATGAAGCTTCACACCTGGCTGCTCAGTTTGCAGACGCATTTATGGGTGACAGGTGGATCAATGGCTACTAGAATGGATACCTAAGTCCACCTTCCAGGCTGGGGGGACAAGCAGGAGGCTTCTAAGGTCATTTGCTGGGATTGGAGAGCAGGAGAAGGTTTGCCCTTGTCTCTGCTTGAGATGCCCATGGGCAATTGGTGGGCCACTGTGTGGGACAGGATGCTGGACTACATGGGCTGTGGCCTGATCCAGCAGGGCTCCTCTTTGAAAGAGAGCTGTGACTAGCCCAAGGCCACCCAGCTGGCTTCATGGAGGAGGAGGAGGAGGAAGAGTTGACTTTTGCACCCTGCTTTTCTCACCTTGTGAGGTTGGTGGGGGCTGTGATAGCTCAGAAGGAAAGCTGTGACTAGCCCAAGGCCACCCAGACGGCTTCAGGGAAGAAGAGGAAGGGTTGGCTTTCCTACCCCGCTTTTCTCACCCATTAAAGGGGACTCAAAGCCTCTATTCTCACCCTTAAAGTGACTCAAAGCTGCTGACAAACCATCTGTTCTTCTCCCCACAACAGACACCCTGAGAGATAGGTGGGGCTGTGAGAGCTCAGACAAAGAGCTGTGGTTCGCCCAAGGTCATCCAGCTGGCTTCGTGGGGGAGTGCAGAGTCAAACCCTGTTTTCCCAGATAGGAGTCTGGCTCCCTAACCACTAGGCCAAACTGGCTCACACCTTCGATCCTCCACCAGCAACACTAAACAGGATTATAATGGAAAAATTTGGGGAAAGTATTAACTCATTTGCCTGATGAACACACGCCCTGCAGAACTTTTTTGAAATTACAAGGGTACCAGTGGAATCCATCTACAAGGAGGGTCAGTCTAGAAAACCTTTTGGGGTCCCCTTCTGGCCTTCGTTGATTCTTCCCTTGCCATTTGGGGAACCCAAAAACCCCCAAACTTACCTGAAAATGCTGCAGTTCTGCATCTTTTCAGGAAGGAACCACCCATCCATGGGAGGGTTCCTGAAACCTGAGGCCGGCCGGATTCAGGGAAAGGATTCTTTGATCTGAATTGTGTAAATTGCCCCAACTCTGGAAAGCCCTTGGGCCATTTCGGCCAACGGTCTCCTGGAGTTCCAAGGGCGAAGATGGCCACAAGCTCACCGCAAAGTTACCTCTGAAACAGCCACTCTGAAATCACGGATGGAATTCAAAGGGAGCCCGTGTTGTGAGTCTCTTGCCAAAGCTAGGCAACAGAGACAAAGCAGCAGATGGAATTACCGGGAGAACAAAATAAAACAGTTGTCAAGGAAATAAAATTGGGTTTGGTGAAAGTCCCTTCTTCCCCCAACCCCCCTCCAAACCACCCCACCTCTGACTGTAAGGCTGAAGTGGGAAAGGTTGCTCAACCGGGAAGGTCTGCCAGGGTGAGGAAAGGAAATAATTCAGGCGCGGAGAGCCGGTGGAACTCTCTGACACTGGATTTAAAGAGAGGTGCTGAAGTGGGAAGAGCTCCTAGGGGAATCTTGATATGAAGGGTTGTGGGGGAAACCCAGAGGGTATCTGTGATTGGGAGCCCCACCCGATGAGCGTCTTCTTTGAGCCGCTTCTGCCAAGGTCAAGGAGCAGGGGGGCATGGGATGAGAGGGCTGGGTTGTCTGAAAGCCTCCCAAAAAGCCTCCATGGCTGAGTTGGGATTTGAACCCAGGGCCTCCTATATCTTTGCCATTTCAGGCTCACGACACCCCTGTCAGGTTGGATCAGCCGAGAGAGATGGATCAGCCGAAAGCTTCCTAAAAAGCCTCCATGGCTGATCTGGGATTTGAACACAGGGCCTCTTATACCCTTTCCATTTCAGGCTCATAGCAGCCCTGCGAGGTTGGATCAGCTGAGAGAGACAGATTAGCCAAAAGCCTCCATGGCTGAGATGGAATTCGAACCCAGGGCCTCTTATATCCTTTCCATTTCAGGCTCAGAGCAGCCCTGTGAGGTTGGATCAGCTGAGACGGATTGGTCAAAAGCCTCCCCCAAAGCCTCCATGGCTGACCTGAGATTTGAACACAGGACCTCTTATATCCTTTCCACATCTGGCCCAGAGCAGCCCCGTGAGGCTGGGTCAGCCAAGAGAGATAGATTGGCCAAAAGCTTCCCAAAAAGCCTCCATGGCTGATCTGGGATTTGAACACAGGGCCTCTTATACCCTTTCCATTTCAGGCTCATAGCAGCCCTGCGAGGTTGGATCAGCTGAGAGAGACAGATTAGCCAAAAGCCTCCATGGCTGAGATGGAATTCGAACCCAGGGCCTCGTATATCCTTTCCATTTCTGGCTCAGAGCAGCCCTGTGAGGTTGGATCAGCCAAGAGGAGATGCCAAAAGCCTCCCAAAAAGCTTGACGCCATCTTTCCCTTTCCCGCACGCGGCCCCAGGTGACATGGAGACCGAGGCCACGGAGTCACAGGTGTTCTGAACGGCTCCACACCTTTCGAGAAATGGATTAATCATTCACCGGCCCCAGCAGGTTGCCAGCGTAGCCCTTACCTTGGAGGACACCATTCCCTCCCTCTCCTCTCTTGGCTCGAGAGGCGGGTGAGCTTGTCCGCTGTTTACCAACTATGTCCCAGAAAAACAAAACAAACAACACCCACTCAACTCCAGATTAAAACAAAAATCGTCTGCTGCTTCCTGGTTGTCTAAATCTCGAAGCGTTTCTTACAAAACAGGAAGCAAGAATTAAAATGGGAGCCCTGCTGGATCAGGCCACAGCCCACCCAGTCCATAAGAACCTTAGAGGAGCCCTGCTGGATCAGGCCACAGCCCATCCAGCCCATAGGAACCTCAGAGGAGCCCTGCTGGATCAGGCCACAGCCCACCCAGTCCATAAGAACCTTAGAGGAGCCCTGCTGGATCAGGCCACAGCCCATCCAGTCCATAGGAACCTCAGAGGAGCCCTGCTGGATCAGGCCACAGCCCATCCAGTCCATAAGAACCTTAGAGGAGCCCTGCTGGATCAGGCCACAGCCCATCCAGTCCATAGGAACCTCAGAGGAGCCCTGCTGGATCAGGCCACAGCCCATCCAGTCCATAAGAACCTTAGAGGAGCCCTGCTGGATCAGGCCACAGCCCATCCAGTCCATAAGAACCTTAGAGGAGCCCTGCTGGATCAGGCCACAGCCCATCCAGTCCATAGGAACCTCAGAGGAGCCCTGCTGGATCAGGCCACAGCCCATCCAGTCCATAAGAACCTTAGAGGAGCCCTGCTGGATCAGGCCACAGCCCATCCAGTCCATAAGAACCTCAGAGGTGCCCTGTTGGATCAGGCCACAGCCCATCTAATCCATAAGAACCTAAGAGGAGCCCTGCAGGATCAGGCCACAGCCCATCCAGTCCATAAGAACCTTAGAGGAGCCCTGCAGGATCAGGCCACAGCCCATCCAGTCCATAAGAACCTTAGAGGAGCCCTGCTGGATCAGGCCACAGCCCATCCAGTCCATAGGAACCTCAGAGGTGCCCTGTTGGATCAGGCCACAGCCCATCTAGTCCATAGGAACCTCAGAGGAGCCCTGCTGGATCAGGCCACAGCCCATCCAGTCCATAGGAACCTCAGAGGAGCCCTGCTGGATCAGGCCACAGCCCATCTAGTCCCTAAGAACCTAAGAGGAGCTCTGCTGGATCAGGCCACAGCCCATCTAGTCCATAAGAACCTAAGAGGAGCCCTGCTGGATCAGGCCATAGCCCATCCAGTCCATAAGAACCTCAGAGAAGCCCTGCTGGATCAGGCCACAGCCCATCCAGTCCATAAGAACCTCAGAGGAGCCCTGCTGGATCAGGCCAGAGCCCATCTACTCCAGCATCCTGTCCAACCCAGTGTCCCACCAGTTGCTTCTGGGCATCTCCAGCAGAAGATAATGGCAAAACCTTCACCTGGTCTCGACTCCCTACAAATGGCCTTCAGAAGCCTC
The DNA here is from genome assembly GCA_023333525.1 of Aspidoscelis tigris stejnegeri. NCBI lineage: Eukaryota > Metazoa > Chordata > Lepidosauria > Squamata > Teiidae > Aspidoscelis > Aspidoscelis tigris. Next base: position 14,456,064 of record JALMGA010000014.1, on the reverse strand, counting down.
CTGCCTGTATCTCCAACCTGGAGAGGGTACCTGGGTACCCATTCTAGCACCCACTGACCCACCTGCCCTCCATGAATTATTCCAACCCCTCCTTATAGCTCTCCAGACTGGTTCCAGTCCCCACCAGAATAGAAGAGAAATGAAGGTATCGAAGTCTGTGTCTCACAATGGACCTGAGATCCGTTTCGCCTTTGATTTCGGCAAACGCAGGCTTCCAACATAGCTGGATTTGTAGATGGCGGAATGCAGTTGTGCTACAAAACACACTGGATCTTTTTCCTTAAAAAACCAACCAACCCCATTCATTCATTTATTTATATTATATATACAAATATATATATATATATATATATATATATATACGTACAACCAGAATTTAAAAAACACAGAAAAACCAAACCAAAACACAAACCAGAGACGGACTCAGTTGTGTGTGGTGCTGGAGACATTTTGGTCCTTCATGAGGGCTAGAAACTTTGTGCAGCATGTGCAAAGGGAAAAAATTTGGGGTCGGGGGCCCCGAGTTGGAAACTGTGTGTCTGCAACACGTGTTTCTGTGACAAGGAGGAATTAAGGAAGAAAAATTGAAGGACCCACGAGGTGGAGAGGAACCAAACCAGGATTGGGTGGAGTGGAGAAGGAAGATTTGCCCGGGTCTCCTAAGAGGCAAATTTCCTGCCACTTTCTGGCCCCTCAGTGCCCAAGGGTCAAATCTCTCCATTGTAGGATGTCAGAAGGTTCAGTTGACAACACTAGAACTTGCTTCCTCTTCCGGCATTGCAAGCTTTTGGGGTCTTGTACCTGCTAGTCCCGTAATTGTGATGCCATCTGGAAGGGGAAATGGAGAAGTAAAAAATAAATAACCAAAGGAGAAGAAGGAGAGTCGGCTTTTCTACCCTGATTTTCTCACTGATTTAAGGGGACTCAAAGCAGCTGACAAACCTTCTGTTCGTACCCATTTAAGGGGACTCAAAGCGGCTGACAAACCTTCTGTTCGTACCCATTTAAGGGGACTCAAAGTGGCTGACAAACCTTCTGTTCTCCCCACACCAGACACCCTGTCAGGCAGGCGGGGCTGTGACAGCTCAGAAGAGAGCTGTGACTAGCCCAAGGCCACCAGGCTGGCTTCCTGGAGGAGTGCAGAATGAAACCCTGTATTCCCAGATCCGAGCCTGGCTCCCTAACCACTAGACCAAACTTCACCATGGACTTTCCTTGGCAAGGGTCATGGAAACTGTTGGTGTGGTGATGAGAACCAAACCCACGGTCCTCTGTTTCCCAGGCCGCTGCTTTTTGCTGAACTTTTATCCATTCAAAATTCAGACCTCTAATTCTGCAAGTTAGGATCCCATTCCCTAGACTACTGCAATGCCCTCTACATGGGGCTGCCCTTGAACACAGTTCGGACGCTGAAACCGGTTGCCGGACTCACATCACCCCAGTCTTGAAAGATCTGCACTGGTTACCTATTTGCTACCAAGCCCAATTTAAGGTGTTGACACTGTGCTTTTCTTTTTCCTCTTCCCTGCCCCCCGCTTTTCCTTTCATGCCATGAGAAGTTTGGGGTGCGAACCCTCCCCCCAAAAAAGCACCAAGTTTTGGATATGAAAAACTTGTGGATACTCAAACTTGGTAGTGCCAGGAGTTTAAAGTTAGGTGGTTGGGGCAAAATGGATGCTCCCCTGCCTGATTCAATATGAGGGGAACCCCCACTTACGGAATCGGACGCGGATGGGCCAGATCATGATGAATGCCAAGAACAACGTGGCCACAACAGCCGTGCCTCCTGTAACGGCAACCATAACCCAGCGGTAAAAGCCCACGCAGTTGCTACAGCACAGCTGCGTCCTGGAGTTGCGAAGGAAAAGGATTGGGGTGGTGGGTGGAAAGAGATGTTTGGAAAAAGTAAAGGTTATGCCTGTGTCCTGTAAAAAAACCCTGAACAGACAGAGCATGAAATAAAACCAGACCTTCAATGTATGCCCCATGCAATTTGGCGGTAGACTGCAACAATCCGTGGAAGCTCAGGACCTAAGAGGAGCCCTGCTGGATGAGGCCACAGCCCATCTAGTCCATAAGAACCTCAGAGGAGCCCTGCTGGATCAGGCCACAGCCCATCTGGTCCATAAGAACCTCAGAGGAGCCCTGCTGGATCAGGCCACAGTCCATCTAGTCCATAGGAACCTAAGAGGAGCCCTGCTGGGTCAGGCCACAGCCCATCCAGTCCATAAGAACCTAAGAGGAGCCCTGCTGGATCAGGCCACAGCCCATCTAGTCCATAAGGACCTCAGAGGAGCCCTGCTGGATCAGGCCACAGCCCATCCAGTCCAGCATCCATCTCACCCAGTGGCCCACCAGTTGCCTCTGGGCATCTCAAGCAGGTGAGGAAGGCAAAACCTTCACCTGCTCCCAAATCCCACCAAACGGCCTCCAGAGGCATCCTTCCTGTCCCTCCAAATCGCAAGGAGGTCAAGGGAATACTGGTTTGCTTGTTAGCAAGCAGATCTAACACTTACGGGCAAGGATGGAGATTTTGGATGAGCATCACCGCCACTCCGTTGGCCACCTTATCCGTGAAGCTCATGGCCCCATAGACGAAGGCACCACTGTGCTGTGGAAGAAAAAGGAGACCAAACGATCCAGACAGGGACATCAAGTTCTCTCTTTCCAGATGGAAGAAGGGGACTCAAGGCTGCTGATGAGCCTTCTGTTCTTTTCCCCACAACAGAACACCCTGTGAGGCAGGTGGGGCTCCGAGAGCTCAGAAGAGAGCTGTGACTAGCCCAAGGTCCCCCAGCTGGCTTCATGGAGGAGGACAAAATCAAACTTGCTATTCCCAGATAAGGGTCTGGCTCCCTAACCACTAAATTTGGGACTCAGGTAATAAGGTCAACCATGGAATAGACAGAATCATAAGAGTTGGAAGGGACCTCCAGGGTCATCAAGTCCAACCCCCTCCTCAATGCAGGATTTCCTAAACCATCCCAGACATACGAAGGTCTTCCATCCATCCATCCATCCATCCATCCATCCATCCATCCATCCATCCATCCATCCATCCATCCATCCATCCATCCATCCATCCATCCATCCATCCATCCATCCATCCATCCATCCATCCAGGCCCGAAATGTGAGGAAGATCTTCTAGGTAGCAGGTCCCACCTACCGTGTTTTGGCCGATGAGGTCTGCCGTCATGGACAGCGAGGTCACCAAGATGGTGGCTGAGCCAGCCCCAAGGAGGACGGCCGCGCCGTACACCTCCACGCCAATCCGGCCAGCCAGGGCCACCCAGGAAGCAAAGGCCAGGATAATCAGAAGACCTAGGAAGTAGGTGAGCTACCCGAGGGGAAGAAGAGAGACAGTCAGATAGGACGATGAGTCAGGGGTACCGGAGGCCCCTTGAGCCACGCTGCACTCCCACCGGCACGGAAAAGTGACACCCGTGCCCACCACGTTACTCACATTCCTGCCAATGTGTTTGTTCACCGTCTTCATCAGGAAGGAGGAGAGGAAGCCACTGATGTACATGACCAGAGGAATGGTGGCAATGAATTTCTGCGGATGGATAGAGAGACCCCTTTCAGCAGCTTGACTTTGCAGGCCTAAGAACCTAAGAAGAGCCCCACGGGACCAGACCCATGACCTATCAAGACCACAAGCTTGTTCTCCCAACGGTGACCAGCTTCACATGGAAGCCCACCAGGAGAACATGGGCCCACAGCTGGCTCTGCTCACAGCCTTTCAGCAGCTGGACTTTGGAGGCCGAAGAACCTAAGAAGTGCCCTGCTGGACCACACCCATGACCCATCAAGACCACTAGCTTGGTCTCCCAATGGCAACCACCTTCACACGGAAGGCCACCAGCAGGACACCACAGAGCTTGCTCTGCAGCTGGACTTCAGCGGCCTAAGAACATCAGGAACGACCCACCGGCTTGGGCCCAAATAACGCAGAATAAATGAGTGCCGTCTGGACGAAGCTACAGACCCTAAAGTATTAGCTGCTCGGCCTGGGCATGGCCACTGTTGATGTCCAGCAAGTGTCTGGAAGGTGGCACATGGCTGTGAGGAGTCAGCAGCGTGATGCAGCGTGCTTCATATCGAGATACCTGGGGGTCTATAAAAAGGAACCCACCTTTGGGAGCAGGAGGGAGTTGGTGAGGTACATGGCAATGTACGTCTGGGAGAGATTGACGATCAGCCGAGTGGCCATATATAGCATCGCGACCTGGGAATGGAAGGAAAAGGTTGGGGGGGGGGGATGCCACCTCCTTCCCTCTCCTTCCCTCCCATATACCACGCATACAAATAGCACATCTTCATTTTGTCACCCATTTAAAGGGACTCAAGGCAGCTGACAAGCCTTCCGTTCTTCCCTCCCCCCCCACACACACAATGGACACCCTGTGAGGTAGGTGGGGTTGTGAGAGCTCAGGAGAGAGATGTGACTTGCCCAAGGTCACCCAACTGGCTTCTTGGAGGAGAAGGAGGAAGAGTTGGCTTTTATACCTTCCTTTTCTCACCCATTTAAAGGGACTCAAAGCGGCTGAAAAACCTTCCACTCTTCCCCCCCCCCACACACACACACACAATGGACACTCAGTGAGGCAGGTGGGGCTGTGAGAGCTCAGAAGAGAGCTGTGACTAGCCCAAGGCCCCCCCAGCTGGTTTCATGGAGGAGTGCAGAACCAAACCTGGTATTCCCAGGCGTGATCCCAATGGGAAGACTTTCTCCTCGGAAGCTGGAAAACAGACTTCTCCCAGTTTGGGTCCAGTTTACCTGGTAGAAGGCGGGTTCCAGGAGCCAGTCTTTCCAAAGCAGGAGGGGCTGAGGCTGGGATTTTCGGTCAGGAGGCAGCAACGGGGTATGTTCGTCTGGCTCTGGCACAAAGCCGCCCAGCGGCCGGTTCGTCTCCCTGGTGCCGAGATGGAAGAGGAAAGACGTGAAGCTGCCAATCGCTATGACAATCAGGGAGAGATTCTGGGGGCAGAGAGGAGGAAAAAGACAGAACAGCCATTTATTTGGGTTGGGGGTGCTAAGATATTTTGGGAATAAATACAGTCGGACCCCTGTATCCACTGATTTGGGAATCACGGTTACCGGATCAGCCCCCCACCCGTGGACGCCATAAGGGGAAAGCCCCCAGAACCGGAGGCCTATTTCGACCCCAGTAGAGCGTTGGAATAGCCATAAAATAAGAAGAACCAAAATTGTAGAGATGGAAAAAGATGCTAATGGCAAACGGAGATACTGAAGGGTTAATTGTCACAAGCCCCCCCGCCAAGGGAGTTCGGGCTAAGAGGGTGGAAACTGTACTCTGGGATCGCCTGGTGGCGTCCCATCCCCGAGGGAGCGAGGACTCACCCGGAAGACGGGGATGTCGTGGTGGCCGAGGTGCTGGGTGTCCCCCTGGGTCCGGCCGGGCTGAATGTGAAGGAGGAGCCAGGCCACGCCGTAGACCGTGACGTTGGCCATGACGGTGAACGCGTATCTAAAAAGGAGGGATCGAAGCTCAGGGTTAGAAACTCCAAGCAGCTGACAAACGTTCTGTTCTCACTCTTAAGGGGACTCAAAGTGGCTGACAAACCTTCTGCTCTCACTCTTAAGGGGACTCCAAGCTGCTGACAAACCTTCTGTTCTCACTCTTAAGGGGACTCCAAGCTGCTGACAAACCTTCTGCTCTCACTCTTAAGGGGACTCCAAGCTGCTGACAAACCTTCTGTTCTCACTCTTAAGGGGACTCAAAGCTGCTGACAAACCTCCTGCTCTCACTCTTAAGGGGACTCAAAGCTGCTGACAAACCTTGACCCATAAGCTTCTTCCTTTCTACGTGGGACTTTGGCCATTGTGAAAGGGTTTGTATTAAAATTCGAGCTATTCAAATACATTTGTATCTATTCATACAAAATCGATACAAATGTGATGATACGAATGTCGACAACATTCGTTTGTGTACCGTATGGATCTCGTTTTCATTCCGTTTTCATTCCGTATGTACCAGGGTGATCTGCAAAACCCTCCCAGGCTAAATCCTGGCAAAACTTCCCCATGGATTCGCTGGAGCAAACCTGCAAGCTCCGTAGAATATCCTGCAGAGAACGGCCGCCTCCTGGCGGTGCACAGAGAAACAAACAGGGGACGTAGGTTAACGATCCATGATGCAAGCAGGGACTTTCTCCAGATGTGTGCTAATCGGATGAAACAGCTGGCGTGTCCCAAGAGGCACAGGATGTTCAAGGGGGGGACGGGGACGGGGAAGCAGGCCGGCGGACTGAAGCCGGAAACGTCGTAGCAAGGGGAAGCCGAGTGGAGGAACAGGGGTTTCGACAGCCGGCTCCCACCTCACTATTCATTTATTTGTGTATTTAAAATGTTTATATCCTGCCCCATACACTAAGGTATCTGGGCGGCTTACAGTAAAAGATCCATATTCAAACAAAACATTAAATACCCTATTAAGACTTCCTTCCTTCCTTCCTTCCTTCCTTCCTTCCTTCCTTCCTTCCTTCCTTCCTTCCTTCCTTCCTTCCTTCCTTCCTTCCTTCCTTCCTTCCTTCCTTCCTGAATGTATCTCCTTCTTTCTTTCTTTCCCCCCTTCTTTCCTTCCTCTCCAGTTTGGTCTAGTGGTTTGGGAGCCAGACTATCATCTGGGAATACTGGGTTTGATTCCACACTCCCCCACGAAGCCAGCTGGGTGACCTTGGGCTAGTCATAGCTCTCCTTCTGAGCTCCCACTCTCTCTCCTTCCTTCCTTCCTTCCTTCCTTCCTTCCTTCCTTCCTTCCTTCCTTCCTTCCTTCCTTCCTTCCTTCCTTCCAAATGTTTATATCCTATCCCATATCCTAAGATCTCTGTGCGGCTTTCAGCAAAAGACCCATATTCAAACAAAACATTAAATACCCTATTAAGACTTCATTCATTTTCATTCATTCATTCATTCATTCATTCATTCATTCATTCATTCATTCATTCATAAACGAACAAATGAATAAATAAATGAATAAATAAGGTAAGAAATGAAATAAGGAAACGAGGAGATAAATTAGTAAATGAATAAACTGTTATTTAATTTAGAAGATAAATTAATTGAATAAACATATAAACAAGGAAAGGTGAGTGTGTTGATCTGCTAAGACAAGCGAGGTCGGCTGGCTCCACCTACCTTCCCCACCTGCCGGTCCCAGCCCAACGACCCCCTGGCCTCACCTGAAGGCTGTGAGCTCCACCTTCTCGTGGTCGCTGGTGACCAACTCCGGGATGAGAGACAGGTGGGAGATCTGGGTGGCGGCCCATCCGAACTGGAAGATGACGATGAAGGGGATGAAGTAGATGAGCGCTGCCCACGGCGGCGTGTGTGGAGAGCACCCTAGGCAGGGGCTGAAGATGAACGGAAAGGACAGCAGCACGGAGACCGTCCCTGAAAGGCAGAGGGAGAGGAAGGGTCGGACACTCAGAAGGGCTCAGGAATCCTTCATAGTCCACCCTTGTATGAAACAATTTTGCTTCTACACATGGAGTTGGCTTTTCTACCCGGCTTTCCTCACCCATTTAAAGGGGACTCAAAGCTGCTGACAAACCTTCTGTTCTTCTCCCCACAAAGGACACTCTGTGAGGTAGGTGGGGGGTTGTGGGAGCTCAGAAGACAGCTGGGGCTAGCCCAAAGTCACCCAGCTGGCTTCACGGAGGAGGAAGAAGAGTGGGATTTTCTACCCTGCTTTTCTCACCCATTCAAAGTCACTCAAAGCAGCTGACAAACCTTCTGTTCTTCTCCCAACAGGAACTTTCACTCCCGGAAGTTCCCAGCAAAACCACGTAGTCTGCCTCAAAAAGCGTCTTCTGCCTGTTGCAATTGGCAGTAACATCCCAGGAAAGTCTCTGGGGCTGACCCTCGCATCCGGACACAGCCGATCCGGCCTTTTGCTTTCCTAGGTTGTTTTCCCACTGTCACTAGAAGTACCCATTAAGTACCCATTAATGGGTACAAAAATGCCATTACATACCCATTAATGGGTACTTAATGGGTACTTTTAGTGACAGTGGAAAAACACCCTTACTTTACTATCCTGCAGCTGGATTCTTTGCTAAGCAAGAAAGACAACTATTGCTTTTCCCAGTATCGACTTGCTCAGGGAGACTCAGCTTTTTCTTTTGGAAGGCAAAAGCAGACGTGAAAAAAAATGCTTTTTAATTTTAATTTATTTAAAATTTATTTTAAGAATCTAATTTTTTTTTTAAAAAAACCCAAAAACCAACAAGCCCAGAGAAGGGGTTCGGAAGGAAACTCGCCACCTTTGAAAGGGATGTAAAAAATAAAAATGAAAATAAAATAAAACAAACCAGAAAAATCCCACCCTCCTCCATGTGATGCCCGTGAGCATTTGGTGGGCCACTGTGTGCGACAGGATGCTGAACTAGATGGGCTGTGGCCTGATCCAGCAAGGCTTTTCTTATGTTCTTATGTTCTTATGTGACCTGGTTATCTCTCCTCCGCACTTTGGTGAGGTTTTTGGAGCACACCCTGTCTGCTAACTGAGATAGCCACCTCCCTGAGCTTAGAAATTTGAAGATGGTCACAAGACCCAACCGTCCACCCTGGTCTGGCTTCACCTCTCCGGAGGCTGAGTCAGCAAACACTTCCAGATAAAAAGGAGACAAACTCACAACCACACCGGTCTCTCTCGCTTGCGTTTGTGATGAATAAGCTACCCGTGATGGGTCCATTTAAAAACAGAAGAAAGAGGGACAGATCCTGCCTCTGCTGGCAATTTTCTGCCCTCATCTCAGTTGGGTTTCACTGGAAAGAGGAACCTTAAACGCCAAAGAAGGAAAAAAGAGACACGTGGAGGAAGAGATGCCCGGGTATCGTCTTTTCTGTTCCTGTTTGTTTATTCTATCCAAAATACAAGACACACCAACAGAAGGAGAAGAAGAGTTGGCTTTCCCCCCTCGCTTTCCTCGCCCATTTAAGGGGACTCAAAGCTGCTGACAAACCCTCTGTTTCCCTAACTCTTCAAGCTGTTGTGGGGAGAAGAACAGAAGGTTTGTCAGTCACTTTGAGTCCCATTAAACGGGTGAGAGAAGCAGGGCAGAAAAGCCAATTCTTCTTCCTCCACAAAGCCAGCTGGGTGACCTTGGGCTAGTCGCAATTCTCTTCTGAGCTCTCACAGCCACACCTGCCTCACACGGTGCCTGTGGTGGGGAGAAGAACAGAAGCTGTGTCAGCCACTTTGAATCCCCTTAAGGGTGAGAATAGAAGGTTTGTCAGCCGCTTTGAGTCCCCCTGAATGGGTGAAAAAAGCAGGATAGAAAATCCAACTCTTCTTCCTCCTTCACAAAGCCAGCTGGGTGACCTTGGGCTAGTCGCAGCTCTCTTCTGAGTTCTCACAACCCCACCTGCCTCCGAGGGTGTCTGTTGTGGGAGAAGAACAGAAGGTTTGTCAGCTGCTTTGAGTCCCCTTGAATGAGTGAGAAATGCAGGGCCGAAAATCCAACTCTTCTTCAAAGATTCCAATTAAATACTCCATCTAGTCAATTTCCAAGGGGTTTTACGTTAACATCCCAAGCCTTGCTTTTAATATATTCTGGAAACTGCTTTGATGTTTCCCTAACGGGAAGCAGGTACAGAAACACGGTTTAAATAAATAAAAGATAAACAGATAAAAGCTCTCAGCGCCACTCTTAGCTCTTCTTATTGTCTGGTTATCTGCCTGCCTTGGGTTGAGTCACTTTAAGCTGGTCATTTTTGCACGTGACGAATTGCGGTGACCAGAGTCACGAGTCCTGAGGAGAGAGAAAATTTAAGGTGGAGAGAGAAAATTTCTTTTCTCTATCACCCAACACCAGAACCAGGGGGCATCTATGAAGCTGATGGGCAGGAGAGTCGGATCAGGGAAGGGGAAGGATTTCTCCACCCAGAGGGTCATCGGTCTGTGGAATTGGCTGCCAGAAGAGGTGGTGACAGCAACCAGCCTGGATGGCTTTAAGGAAGGCTGAAGAAATTCAGGGATGACAAATGTATCAATGGCTCATAGAGTGGACGCCTAAGTCCATCTTCCAGGCTGTGGGGACAAGCAGGAGGCCTCTAAGGCCAGTGGCTGGGATTGGAGAGCAGGAGAAGGTTTGCCCTTGTCTCTGCTTGAGATGCCTATGGACAACTAGTGGGCCACTGTGTCAGACAGGATGCTGGAGTAGATGGGCGGTGGCCTGGTCTAGCAGGGCTCCTCTTAGGTTCTTATGCACTGGATGGGCTGTGGCCTGATCCAGCAGGGCTCCTCTGAGGTTCTTATGGACTAGATGGGCTGTGGCCTGATCCAGCAGGGCTCCTCTGAGGTTCTTATGGACTAGATGGGCTGTGGCCTGATCCAGCAGGGCTCCTCTGAGGTTCTTATGGACTAGATGGGCTGTGGCCTGATCCAGCAGGGCTCCTCTTAGGTTCTTATGGACTAGATGGGCTGTGGCCTGATCCAGCAGGGCTCCTCTTAGGTTCTTATGCACTGGATGGGCTGTGGCCTGATCCAGCAGGGCTCCTCTGAGCTTCTTATTTTTGGGTGGGTTGATTTTAACTTTGGGCGGAGGGTGGAATAAAAACAGAAACCACCCAACCACCCAAAGGGGAGAAAGAATTTAGGGATGTGGGCTTCGGAGGAAAACCTCAGCGGAAGGGCCAGCTTTGATCAGACCCACGGTAGCCTTAGGGCGGTCTTTGAACGGCGCCGCGGCTCCTGGGGCCACCACCGAGCGGACACGGCTTCAAAAACCTGAGGCCGACTGCCATCGTGACGGGGGGGGGAGGGGGGACCAGCTGGCCAGCTGTGAGGGGTGTTGAGTCAAAGCTACATTCAGATCCAAATCCAGGACAGGATATGAGCTTTGGGGGTGGTCAGGAAGCTGGAGAGACCAAAGGGACATCAGAGAGGGAGAATTTCGGCCCGTAAAAAGGGTGATTTTCCTGCCTGTGGCTGCCTAAGGGGTTCATGGTTCCGGCTACTGATAAGGCCTGCCCCAATCAATGGGGTTTTGTATTTTGGGCATGGTAAAGACCGCCTAGAACTGAGGGTAACTTCTGGCTGTGTGTGGAGAGATACCTTTTCTCTTGCAGGATACCAAAGGAGAGTTTTCCCTTGCCTTCCTCATGCAGGGACTTTTCACCAAACAGACCCACCACCACCACCACCAAATATTGCGCCTCTCTGTGCAGTTTTCTTGGCAGCAATACAGAACTGGTTTGCCATTACCTTCTTTCCAGGCAGGAACCAGGTGTCAAACCTGGAGCCTTCCCCACGCAAGATAAAACACTCTACACCTGAGCTAAGACCCTTTCACCTAACTGTAGAGATGCCCTCAGCTCCTGGGATGATGGGCCTCTCCATGCTGCTTTCTTGGCAGCAATACAGAAGCGGTTTGCCATTGCTTTCTTCTTGGGCGATGCTTCTGGGTACCCCAAAACGTAGCCCAAGTGCTTTTCGGTGGCTTGTGGGGAGTGGATCAGTCTACGCTGTTTTTATTTTATGCACAGGGAATAAACAAAATGCTTGAACTTTGTAGATGCCGGGGCCTACACCAGTAAGGCCTCGTGTAGCCCGCCCACCCTTTAAATATTTGTGGGAAAATGCAAGGGAAAAGGCTACATTCTGCATTTTCAACCAATAGCTAAAAGTGCTGAACTCCTATATTTGCAAAAAAATCTGTTTACTAGCCACATTTGGAAGGCAGGAAAATGAAAGCAGGAAATAATTGGCTAAAGTGAGTGAGAGAGAGACAGAGGCTGGGTTTTAGGTTCCCAGTAACCAAGGAATAGAACATTCAGTGAGCATTTAATGCTTGTTCAAGCAAAGCAGGAGACGGGTGATGGAAAACAGGAAAACAGAGACAGCAGCAAAGCAGAGCTCAGTCATGACCTTAACGCATTGCATCTGAACAACACCCACGAGCCAGAACTCTGCCAAATGTCAGGCACAGATGCGCTTCACAATGCTACCAGGAATTGGCAGGAAAAAAGGGCAGCTGTGTGAGCCAGTCTGATCTAGTGGTTAAGGAGCCAGACTCTTATCTGGGAATACCTGGTTGATTCCATCCTCCCCCATGAAGCCAGCTGGGTGGCCTTGGGCTAGTCACAGCTCTCTTCTGAGCTCTCACAGCCCCACCTACCTCACAGGGCGTTCTGTTGTGGGGAGATGAACAGAAGGTTTGTCAGCCACTTTGAGTCCCCTTAAGGGAGAGGAACAGAAGGTTTGTCAGCTGCTTTGAGTCCCCTTAAATGGGTGAGAAAAGTGGGGTAGAAAATCCAACTCTTCTTCTTCCTCTTAATCTGTCTCCCAAAAGCACAAAGCTACTGAGGAACAAAGACTAGCATAGCTGCCTGATCGAATGATTGATTGATTGATTGATTGATTGGCTTAATTACTTCTCCCACCACTATCACAACCACCTAAGAAGATCCCAGGGTGATGTTATAAGAATAAGTATCTTTTAGGGCATGAAAATTCGTAACATTGGAAATTCGTCCAAATTCAGACATTTTGTACAGCGCTGAGTACATGTACAGCGCTTTAGAAATCAACTATAATAATAATATCAATAATAATAATAATAACATTCGACTTCGAATCCAACACTTTGGAACATCGAAAAGTTTTGTTGCATTTGTGAACCTGAGGTGGGAAAGCAGCTGCGCAGGTCACATCTGCCACAGATCCAGAGTGCATTCAAAGTGGATCCAGAGCGGATTCAGGGCAGATTTGAAGCGTTCGGAGCAGATACATAGGGGACATGTATCGGGTATGTAGGGAATTCGTATCTGATACGTAGGGGATACGTAGCCCGGATAGAAAAGATCCCAGCTCTTCTGAGCAGCTCGAGGGCAACTTTTGGATCCTATCAGGGCTCTAAACGGTTCTCAATTGTTTTTTGTGGTTCCTTTTAAAAAAGGAACAATTTGCGCCAGGGCAGGACTTTGGCGTGGCAGGGGGCCAGCGGACTTTCGGTGCTTTGAAACAATAAAGAGACGCGGAACTAAGCAGCTTGCACACTTTGGGCCAAACTCTCACCTTGGAACAAAGCGTCCACTGATTATTATGGGACGCTAAAGACAAAGAGCCAACCCCCACCCCCAAATCCTGACATTTCTATGGACATTTGTATGTGACTCTTATGTTTCAGACATTCGTACAAATAGGTTGGACGTTAGTTAAAATGGGGAGGTTGGGAAAGCGGCTGGGCCACATCTGGATCTGCGACGGATCCAGATTGCATTCAGTATGGATCAAGAGCAGATTAAAAGTGGACTCAGGTCAGATCTGACGCTTCAGGAGCATGGATAGCTTATGGAATACAGCTCGGATACATATGCATTCATATGGGATACTTAGGTGTTCGTATCAGACATAAGCTTGTGAAGGTTTTGCGCCAGACTTCTGCTTGAGATGCCCAGAAGCAAACTGGTGGCTGCTGTGTGGGACAGGATGCTGCCCTAGATGGGGAGCGGCCTGATCCAGCAGGGCTCCCCTGAGGTTCTTATGGACTAGATGGGCTGTGGCCTGATCCAGCAGGGCTCCTCTGAGGTTCTTATGGACTGGATGGGCTGTGGCCTCATCCATCAGGGCTCCTCTAAGGTTATTATGGACTAGATGGTCTGTGGCCTGACCCTGCAGGGCTCCTCTGAGGTTCTTATGGGCTAGATGGACTGTGGCCTGACCCTGCAGGGCTCCTCTGAGGTTCTCATGGACCTAATGGGCTGTGGCCTGATCCAGCAGGGCTCCTCTTAGGTTCTTATGGGCTAGATGGGCTGTGGCCTGATCCAGCAGGGCACCCCTTAGGTTCTTATGGGCTAGATGGACTGTGGCCTGATCCAGCAGAGCTCCTCTTAGGTTCTTATGGACTAGATGGGCTGTGGCCTGACCCAGCAGGGCTCCTCTTAGGTTCTTATGGACTAGATGGGCTGTGGCCTGATCCAGCAGGGCTCCCCTGAGGTTCTTATGGACTAGATGGGCTGTGGCCTGATCCAGCATGGCTCCTCTGACGTTCTTGTGGACTGGATGGGCTGTGGCCTGATCCAGCAGGGCTCCTCTTAGGTTCTTATGGGCTAGATGGGCTGTGGCCTGATCCAGCAGGGCACTCCTTAGGTTCTTATGGGCTAGATGGACTGTGGCCTGACCCAGCAGGGCTTCTCTTAGGTTCTTATGGGCTAGATGGGCTGTGGCCTGATCCAGCAGGGCACTCCTTAGGTTCTTATGGGCTAGATGGACTGTGGCCTGACCCAGCAGGGCTTCTCTTAGGTCCTTAAGGACTAGATGGGCTGTGGCCTGATCCAGCAGGGCTCCTCTGAGGTTCTTATGGACTGGATGGGCTGTGGCCTGATCCAGCAGGGCTCCTCTTAGGTTCCTATGGACTAGATGGGCTGTGGCCTGATCCAGCAGGGCTCCTCTTAGGTTCCTATGGACTAGATGGGCTGTGGCCTCATCCATCAGGGCTCCTCTAAGGTTATTATGGACTAGATGGTCTGTGGCCTGACCCTGCAGGGCTCCTCTGAGGTTCTTATGGACTGGATGGGCTGTGGCCTGATCCAGCAGGGCTCCTCTTAGGTTCTTATGGGCTAGATGGGCTATGGCCTGATCCAGCAGGGCACCCCTTAGGTTCTTATGGGCTAGATGGACTGTGGCCTGACCCAGCAGGGCTCCTCTGAGGTTCTTATGGACTAGATGGGCATGGTCTGATCCAGCAGGGCTCCTCTGAGGTTCTCATGGACCTAATGGGCTGTGGCCTGACCCTGCAGGGCTCCTCTGAGGTTCTTATGGACTGGATGGGCTGTGGCCTGATCCAGCAGGGCTCCTCTTAGGTTCTTATGGGCTAGATGGGCTGTGGCCTGATCCAGCAGGGCACTCCTTAGGTTCTTATGGGCTAGATGGACTGTGGCCTGACCCAGCAGGGCTCCTCTGAGGTTCTTATGGACTGGATGGGCTGTGGCCTGATCCAGCAGGGCTCCTCTTAGGTTCCTATGGCCTAGATGGGCTGTGGCCTGATCCAGCAGGGCTCCTCTGAGGTTCCTATGGACTAGATGGGCTGTCGCCTGACCCAGCAGGGCTCCTCTGAGGTTCTTATGTTCAGCATTAAAAGTTTCCAGAGCAGCCTGAAACAAAGTCACAGTTTCCAAACCATGCAAACGCAAAAACTACATTGTATTATTTGGAAAGAAACAACCCAAATCAAATCAAAACTAAACTATAAAACCCTCTCTCCACCTCATGCACTCAGCAGAAGGGAAGTTCCATTTTTAACGGCAACATTTGGTGGAAAAGCAACAGGGAACATAATAATTATCTAAAAGACAGTCAATATTTAGCCTGGGGCCAGAGAGCATCTATCAACTTGCAACGTTTTTTTTAAACAGAGAATTAGAATTCACCAGCGCTTGGGCTGACCACTGATCTGGCTTCCAGGCAGTTCACCGGCAAGCCCAGAGAAGGCCTGAGAAAGGAACGCGGAATTTCCAAAGGATTTTTTAATTCTGGGAATACCAGGTTTGATTCCACACTTCTCCAGGAAGCCAGATGGGTGGCCTTGGGTTAGTCACAGGTCTCTTTCTGAGCTCTCACAGCCTCACCCACCTCACAGGGGCTCAAGGTGGCTGACCAACCTTCTGTTCTTCTCCCCACAACAGTCACCCTGGGAGGCAGGTGCGGCTGTGAGAGCTCAGAAGAGAGCTGTGACTCGCCCAAGGGCACCCAGCTGGCTTCATGGCGGAGTGGAGAACCAAGCCAGATTTTCCCATGTAAGGGGCTCCGTATGACTGCGAAGGCCCTGCCCATCCTCAGCCCCCGTCCCCCTTCACGTCCCGGGGCTCGGGCACGCGCCTCCTTACCAACCAAGTGCCAGGATTTCCTTCTCCCGTAGCGCCCTCCGCAGCCGCCGGCCTGATCCGCCTCGTAGCCCACCAGCGGGGTGCACACGCCGTCGGCCACCTGCCCCACCAGCAAGAGCGCCCCCGCGTGGCTGGTGCTGTAGCCCAAGACGGCGTGGAAGTAGACCAGCAGGTAGGTGAACCACATGGAGGCGCAGAGGTCGTTGAGGAAGTGGCCCACCGCGTAGCTGAGGCGGGCGCGGAGGGGCAGAGGGCCGGCGGGCTGCGGGGAACGGGGAGCCGGCCCGGGCTCCTCCATGACGCCGGAGGGGCTCCTCGCCTGATCCTCAGGGGCTCCGCCAGGCGGCGGCGGCGACCCAGCGCCCGGCCGACGGCGCTGCCGGTCGCCGGCTGTAGCCGCCGTGCGTAAAAACGCACCAGCAGGGCGCACGGGCGCTGGGGCGCATCAGCAGGGGCGCAGGGGACGCCCGGCCACCGGAGCCGAGCAGCAGCCAAGCCGGGCTCCCTCCCCTTCCAATGGACCGAGCCATGCGTCCGCCCGGCCGCTTTTAAGGCGCCGGGAGCCGGGGAAAGCCCCCTGCGCTGCCTACCCCGCGGCGGGGCGGCCGGCTCGGCGGCGCCCTCCAGCGCCCTCCGTGGCGCAAGGCTCCGCGCCTCTACCTGCCCGCCTTGGCTTGGCTTGGCTGCCTGCTTGCCGGCCCCCACCCCCACCCCGATGATGCAAGGACGGACGGCGGGGAAAGCCCCGCCTATACCGCGGGGGGAGGAGGAGGAGAGGAGGAGGAGCGGGGGGGGGGGGTCCATCCAGCCGGGCCAGGCGGGGTCCCCAGCTGTTGTTCGCCTAACCCACTGTCAGGAAGGAGAATCCGGCCGCTTTCCTCGGGAGAGCGGGGGCGGCGATCTAGTCTCAGGCCACCGATGCCTCTCTCCCCCCCCCCCCCACCGTCCATCGACATAACTGGGCCGCTTTTAAAGGCGCAGGAATCCGGGCGTCGATTAGAGTTGGCACGTCGGGTATGGACTTGCACGCGGTGGCCCCCCTCGCCTGACTTTTTTTTCGCCCCACACACGCACGGCTTGACCCTGACCTGACCTGGCCTGGCCTGACCTGACCTGACCCCTGGCCTCAAGCCAGCTAACAGAAGAGGATGGATGCAGGCAGGGACAGTGTCTGTGTGTTTTGGGGCTGGGGGGGGTGCTTTTAGTGCTCTTGATTGCACTCTGTGCATGCTCAGGCCTCTCTTGTCTGCGCGGTGCATGGGGTTATTGCTTGCTTTTTCCTCTCCAGGGCTTCCTCCATGAGAGAAATAGATGCCAAGCTCAGCGATCTCTAAACCGGATGCGTCTGGGATGCCTGAGGTTCTTTTACAACTGGCCCCCAGCCAAAACGAAAGGGGGGAAAAAAAACACCCCAAAGCCAGCTGGCCTAGTGTGACGTCTGCTGCGCCTGTGACTCACGCCTGTTGTGCCACCCCCAGCATGAATCAGAGATGCGAGGTCTTCTTTCAGGCAGGACGGAAGCGATTTGCCATTGCTGCTGACCTACAGCCACTCCAGGAGTCCGTGGGCACCTCTATGCAGCTTTATTGGCAGGGATACAGAAGTGGTTTGCCATTCCCTACTTCCAAGGAGAAGGTGGGGGATCAAAGTAGCCGCCCCCTCTGCTTTGCGGGCCATTTGCTGTACTGCTGACCTACAGACACCCTCCCATTAACTCCGTGTGCACCTCTATGCAGCTTTACTGGCAAGGGCACAGAAGTGGTTTGCCATTCCCTACTTCCAAGGAGGAGTTGGGGGACAAAGTAGCCCCCCCCCTTATAGACTGGGTGGGCTGTGGCCTGATCCAGCAGGGTTCCTCTGAGGTTATGTTCTTATCTCAAGCAGAAGATAAAGGCAACCTGCCTGCCTCTCCAACCTGGAGGCGATACCAGGGCATCCATTCCAGTAGCCACGGGTATACCTGCCCTCCATGCAATAGGAGGTGCCCCAATGGATCAGCCCATAGCCCATCTGGGCCAGCGTCCCTTCCCACACCAATTGCTTCTGGGCGTCTCAAGCAGGAGATCAAGATGTAACCTTCACCTGCTCTTGAATCCCTGAAATGGTCTTCAGAGGCCTCCTGCCTGCCTCTCCAACCTGGAGGTGGCACCTGGGCATCCATTTCTAGCCCTTTACCGGGCATTCCCTGTCTGCAACACAGCGAATTGCCTTTAAGTGGTTTTATCTTCGCTTCTGAGGTTTAATTTTGCAAACCCGCTCCGGGGTGTTTTAAAATAGATCAATGATAATGCATTGCATGAAGGGGTTGGATTGGATCGTAGAAAGGCCCCTAATGGCTCAGGGATTCTATAATCCTGGGAGAAACCCAGCCCAGAAATTCACAAGTGATTTCCTGTCCCTTTGCTGTGCTGAGAGTTAAAGCCTCCATGATGTTAATCTGTGATTCCCTTTGGCTGAAAAAGCTCCTCTCTTTTCTAAGCCAAAGCACTTTACAACTCAATCTTCCACAAATCCTCTTAAAAAGAGAGAGAGCTATAAACCTCTTTTAAAAAAACAAAGATTTATAAACCTATTAATAGACTCATCTCTGTCTGTGCAGCTGGAGCTCAGAAGGCTTTTTTATAGAGTTGGAAGGGACCTCCGGGGTCATCTAGTCCAGCCCCCTGCTCAATGCAGGATTCCCAAACCATCCCAGACAGATGTAGGTCCAGCCTTTGTTTGATGACCTTCAGAGAAGGAGAACCCACCACCTCCCATGGCAACCTATTCCATTGACTGATTGCCCTCACTGTCAGGAGGTTACTCCTAATATCTAATCTGTATTGACTCCCTTGAGGTTTCATCCCGTTGTTTCTAGTCCTCCCATCTTGTGCAAGTGAGAACAGGGATGATCCCTCTGCACTGTGATGGCCCTTCAGAGACTTGTCTCCTCTATCTTCTCTTCTGCAGGCTGAACATTCCTAGATCCTTCAACTGTCCCTTGTAGGACATGGTTTCCAGGCCACTCACCATTTTGGCAGCCCTTCTTTGGTAGCTCAGAAGAGAGCTGTGACCAGCCCAGCATCACCCAGCTGGCTTCATGGAGGAAGAAGAAGAGTTGCCTTCTCTAGCCTTCTTTTCTCACCCTTTTAAGGGGACTCAGAGCTGCTCACAAACCTTCCGTTCTCATGAAGGGGACTTAAAGCAGCTGACAAACTATCTGTTCTGCTCCCCACAACAGACACCCAGTGAGGCAGGTGGGGCTGTAAGAGCTCAGAAGAGAGCTGTGACTAGCCCAAGGCCACCCAGCTGGCTTCATGGAGGAGGGCGGAATCAAAAGATAAAGATAAAAGGCCTGCTCCTTAACCACTAGACCGAACTGGCTCACAGAAATAAATATGCACAGATGTGCTTGAATCGCAGGCTTCAAACGCTCGCTGATACGTTGCTGTCCCCTCCTTCCCCTCCGGGGTGGCCCAAATCCCATGGCAAAGCGCACAGGGTTTTGTGCTCATGGCTTCCTGCCATCTGTTTCCCCTGATTTTAGAAACCAGCAGATCAGCAAAGCAAATGTTGCCCTTGCTGGATCAGAGGAACGGCGAGCCGTGAAAACAGTCCTTTGGTGAGGCGCTCTTGCTGATCTCCCCACCTTAAATAATTTAAAAGGAGGGGACCTAAGGGACCTAAGGACGGGGCCTTCTTGTTGGTGGCCCCTGGACTACAGAATACTCTTTCTCTTAGGTTAAACATTCAGAAGATTTGGGAAGATGCTGCTTGAATTTGCAGGCAAGATGACACCTGCCCGCCGTGATTCACCCCTCTTCCACCACGCTCAGGTTGGTTTATCCCCTGGAAAGCGAGCCAGGATTAGACCTTTGGGTGGGATCGCTCGCTTCGCCCCTGATGTGGTCCAACAGGTGTGGCGGGGAGAGGAGTCTTTGGGCAGCCGGCTGAGTTTATTGATCTAACTTGGGGCAACCTGTGATCTCATAATATATTATTATCGTTATTGCTGTTGTTATTACTGGAGTCACCAGCACTGGTATGTTACTATTAATTTTGTAATCTTCTTTTTGTAGTCTTTGGATTGTAATTCTGGACTGCCCTTTAGTGGAAGGGGTGATTTAAATAAATGGTATTATTACTATTATTATTTTGTATACAGTACAAAACATATGATCACGTAGAGGAGTTTTAGGACAACAACCCTCCTGTTTGGTCTAGTGGTTAGGAAGCCGGACTCTTATCTGGGAATACCAGGTTTGATTCCGCACTCGTCCACAAAACCAACTGTGTGACCTTGGGTGAGTCACAGCTCTCTTCTGAGATCTCACAGCGCCACCTATCTCACCGGGTGTATGTGTTGGGGAGAAGAACAGAAGGTTTGTCAGCAGCTTTGAGTCCTCTTAAATGGGTGAGAAAAGCATGGTATAAAAGCCAACTCTTTTTCTTCCACCTCCATCAGGCCAGCTTGGTGGCCTTGGGCTAGTCCCAGCTCTCTTCCGAGCTCTCACAGCCCCATCTAACTCACAGGGTGTCTGTTGTGGGGAGAAGAACAGAAGGCTTCTCAGCCGCTTTGAATCCCCTGAAATGGGCGAGAACAGAAAGTTTGTCCGCTGCTTTGAGCTCCCTCAATGATGAGAATAGGTTTGTCAGCAGTGTTGAGTCCCCTTAGGGGTGAGAAGAGGTTTGTCAGCCGCTTTGAGTCCCCTTAAATGGGTGAGAGCAGGTTTTGTCAGCAGCCTTGAGGCCCCTTAAGGGTGAGAACAGAAGGTTTGTCAGCCGCTTTGAGTCCCCTTAAATGGATGAGAAAAGCGGGTAGAAAAGCCAGCTCTTCTTCTTCTTCTTCTTATAGTGACCGACGGCTATTCAATCGCTCTCCTGTTCTTTGGGGTCCGTCGAGACATGCCCGGCTGCGAGGGAGCGTCCTGCCGGCAGCTGTTGCAGTCCCCGGGGGATCGCACGGGCGACCTCTTTGCCGACTATAGGCCCCCCTCCCTCGATACCATCCGCCTTCCCCGCTACACGCTCTACCTGCTGATGGCTGGAATTATCGTGGTGGTTGTGGCCTACGCCATTGTCGGACACCTGATCAACGACCTGGTGCACGATTTTGCAGGTGAGCCAGCCGGGCTGCTTACGGGATAACCACAGGATGCGCACAGATGTGTACGAACGTGTATGGATCCGAATGGATTTCAAGTTTGGTAAATTCGCATCGCATCTTGTTACATTCGAATTTAAAAGATTCAGATTGGATCGGGTTTTCAGGTATTTGATTTGATTTGAATAGAATGTAAAGGGGAAAAAACCACCATTTGTGCCCATCTCTACATGGAGTATATATATTTTTGTATGGTTATGTGCCCCTTTAAAGGCATTTTTGTCTATAAACTGAGTTATTTTCCTCTCCTTTGAAAATATCTATATCTGCATCTCCTGTCAGGCTTTGATGTGGCGTGTGGGTTTTCTAATGTGGGTTTTCTAATTCTAATGTGGATTCCAATTCCCATGTACTTCTAAGGCCATTTGCTGGGATTCGAGAGCAGGAGAAGGCTTGTCCTTGTCTCTGCTTGAGATGCCCATGAGCATTTGGTGCGCCACTGTGTGCGACAGGATGCTGGACTAGATGGGCTGTGGCCTGATCCAGCAGGGCTCCTCTGAGGTCCTTATGGAATGGATGGGCTGTGGCCTGATCCAGCAGGGCTCCTCTTAGGTTCTTATGGACTGGATGGGCTGTGGCCTGATCCAGCAGGGCTCCTCTGAGGTTCTTGTGGACTGGATGGGCTGTGGCCTGATCCAGCAGGGCTCCTCTTAGGTTCTTATGGACTGGATGGGCTGTGGCCTGATCCAGCAGGGCTCCTCTGAGGTTCTTGTGGACTGGATGGGCTGTGGCCTGATCCAGCAGGGCTCCTCTGAGGTCCTTATGGAATGGATGGGCTGTGGCCTGATCCAGCAGGGCTCCTCTGAGGTTCTTATGAACTAGATGGGCTGTGGCCTGATCCAGCAGGGCTCCTCTGAGGTCCTTATGGAATGGATGGGCTGTGGCCTGATCCAGCAGGGCTCCTCTTAGGTTCTTATGGACTGGATGGGCTGTGGCCTGATCCAGCAGGGCTCCTCTGAGGTTCTTGTGGACTGGATGGGCTGTGGCCTGATCCAGCAGGGCTCCTCTTAGGTTCTTATGGACTGGATGGGCTGTGGCCTGATCCAGCAGGGCTCCTCTGAGGTTCTTGTGGACTGGATGGGCTGTGGCCTGATCCAGCAGGGCTCCTCTGAGGTCCTTATGGAATGGATGGGCTGTGGCCTGATCCAGCAGGGCTCCTCTGAGGTTCTTATGAACTAGATGGGCTGTGGCCTGATCCAGCAGGGCTCCTCTTAGGTCCTTATGGACTGGATGGGCTGTGGCCTGATCCAACAGGGCTCCCTCTGAGGTTCTTATGGACTGGATGGGCTGTGGCCTGATCCAGCAGAGTTCCTCTGAGGTTCTTATGGACTGGATGGGCTGTGGCCTGATCCAGCAGAGCTCCTCTGAGGTTCTCATGGACTGGATGGGCTGTGGCCTGATCCAGCAGGGCTCCTCTGAGGTTCTTATGGACTAGATGGGCTGTGGCCTGATCCAGCAGGGCTCCTCTGAGGTTCTTATGGACTGGATGGGCTGTGGCCTGATCCAGCAGAGTTCCTCTGAGGTTCTTATGGACTGGATGGGCTGTGGCCTGATCCAGCAGGGCTCCTCTGAGGTTCTTATGGACTGGATGGGCTGTGGCCTGATCCAGCGGGGCTCCTCTTTTGTTCTTATGTTCCCATCTCCTCTGCTCTCTTTCCCATCTCCAGACTGGCTTTTTGGACCTAAACTGGAAGAGAAAAAACGGCTAGAAGAAGGGTCAGACACAGACAGGCTGGACGCTTCCACGCAGAGCTTAGCATGGCCGGAGGAGCATGCATTTACGGCGGTCGAATGTGGAGACGGGCACACGTTCCATGCCCTACCTGGAATCGGCACCTGTCCATCCTCACCTCTTCCTACACCCTTTCCTAAATAAATACTAAGGACGTTTCTGGATCCATTTTTCTGTGTTTTTAAAAAAAGAAGTTCTTTGGTAACACCAGCACCGCGGACTTTTAAAACGCACTGAATAAATAAAAAGCAGCTACAAGCATAGCTGGCATGGAGTTCTCTCTTTGCCCGCTGGGCTGTGGTCACACTTAAGGTTTAATGCAGCTTCAATCCACTTTCAGAGCGAGAGAACAAATGCACCAGCAAAATGACCAGCTGTTTTCTTTCAGGGTTAAATAACTCAGAAAATTCACCTTTTGGACAGAGAATGTGGAAAGGAAATTACTGGTCACTTTGCTGATGTGATCTCCGGCCCTGAAGGTGGACCGAAGCTGGATTAAACCTTAGGCATGACCACAGCTCAGGTGCAGGGGAGGAAGGAAGAGCAAAAAGGAAGCACTTTGGATCAGGGGTCCCGATCCACTGTGGATGCTTAGTTACAAGAAATCCATGTTGGAGTAATTTTCCTCCTCCTCTTCCCTCCTCCTCCATTTTCCTCTTATGCTACGTCTTTTAGACTCTACCCTTGAGAGAAGGGGCATTTTGAATCCAACATATCCGCAGCCTCTTTTAGTTTTCTAAATCAAAACATTTGGATGGCCGCAAAGAGAGACATTTGGCTCAAAAGTTGACATTTTGCCCTGTGGTTCCTCCTATCTGGCCATGGCGACAAATAGCCTTGATACACCCAGCGTCTTGCCTGCAGCTCACGTGTCGGACAGAGTACAAATTCCAGGGCGTGGTTTGAGCTGATCGCGATTCACGCCGCCTCTGTTGTTGCCCCGATCACCGGCCTTTGGCAAGCAGCCACTGACGTCCATGTGCCCCTGGAATGAGGGGTGGGGGGGGTGGCAGAAAGAGAAGATAAACAGACATAAAGAGAGAAATCGGGGAGCAGGAGAATGGGGGAGTGAGGATTCCTTGCCACTGAGCATGGAAGGGAACCTAGTGGTCATCTAGGTCAACCCCAGGCCTCAACGCCTGCCAGAAAGAGGCCCCTGGGCTTTGCGGCAGTGAGCAGAAAGATAAATTGGGAGTTGGCTTTTCTACCCCACTTTTCTCACCCATTCACGGGGACTCAAAGTGGCTGACCAACCTTCTGTTCTCTCCACAACAGTCATCATAGGAGGTGGGTGGGGCTGTGAGACATTCAAACTTTAAACATTCAAATCAAATCAAATTTTCCGAGTATCTGAGTTGCATCGAATCCGGAAAATTGCATTCCTGTGGACCCCTCGTTCAGACTCTCTCCAGGTGTTTCTCCAGGTGCCCTCTGGGCAGGTGGGTGGGTGAAATCCTGCCCTCCACGGGCACGGCGAAGGCAGACACCCTTCCACAGGAATCTCACATGTCAGGCAAGCAGGGCAGGAATCGATGGGTCGTTATCTCATGCACTTTGAAGCCGGGTGCAGAGTCGACGTTCCAAAGAAAGGAAATCTATCCTCTCCTCTCCTTTATATAAACACACACA
The DNA here is from genome assembly GCA_023333525.1 of Aspidoscelis tigris stejnegeri. Taxonomy (NCBI): domain Eukaryota; kingdom Metazoa; phylum Chordata; class Lepidosauria; order Squamata; family Teiidae; genus Aspidoscelis; species Aspidoscelis tigris. Next base: position 14,431,702 of record JALMGA010000014.1, on the reverse strand, counting down.
CACAGAGAGGAAGAAGGACCCAGGACGGAGGGCACCTGGAGCAAGGGGCGCACACAATGGAGGCTTTCCTTAGCTTTGTTTTGCTGCTTGGACTCTCTTTCGCCCCATGTTCTTATGGGCAAGGTATGGCACCGTCACTTCTCTCTGGCAGGGACAGGAGGGGAACAGGTGGCGATAGGTTTACCTGAAGACACATAAAGCAAAGTGGTTGCTGCCTGCCTGCTGGAAAGATCCAGGGGCTGTAAATTTGCAGGGACATGCAGGAGGGTCTTTTCTGTGGTGGCCCCCACAGAATGCAGCAGCTCGACTGCAGACTGGAGTCTCTGGCCGGACTCACGTCACGCCGGTCTTGAAGGATCTGCACTGGTTACCTATTTGCTACTGAGCCCAATTCAAGGTGTTGACACTAACGTATGAAGCCCGAAACATCTTGGGCCCTGGGTGTCTGAAGGAGCGCCTTCTCCCATATAGACCTGCCCGGGCACTGAGATCTCAAGGAGAGGCCCTTCTTGGAGTTCCTTCTCTTGCAGAGGTACCAGGCACAGGGACATGCAAGAGGGTCTTTTCAGTGGTGGCCCCTAGACTCTGGGCCATGAGTATCTGAAGGAGCGCCTTCTCCCATATAGACCTTCCTGGGCACTGAGGTCTCAAGGAGAGGCCCTTCTTGAAGGAAGGTGGGGTGGGAAGGAGAGAGTGAGTTATGTTCTCTTAATTATGTATTAATATTTGATATGTTGGATTCTTATTCTAACCCACTTGGGATCATTTGGTGATGGACAGAATATAAATTCCATAGACAGGCAAAGAGATAGATAGATAGATAGATAGATAGATAGATAGATAGATAGATAGATAGATAGATAGATAGATAGATAGATAGATAGATAGATAGATAGATAGATAGATAGATAGATAGATAGATAGATAGATAGATAGATAGATAGATAGATAGATAGATAGATAGATAGATAGAAGGAAAGGAAAGGAAAGGAAAGGAAAGGAAAGGAAAGGAAAGGAAAGGAAAGGAAAGGAAAGGAAAGGAAAGGAAAGGAAAGGAAAGGAATATACAAAAACTTTTAAAAGCACCACAAAAGCACCCTGGGTGGCCTAAGGAAGGAAGGAAGGAAGGAAGGAAGGAAGGAAGGAAGGAAGGAAGGAAGGAAGGAAGGAAGGAAGGAAGGAAGGAAGGAAGGAAGGAAGGAAGGAAGGAAGGAAGGAAGGAAGAGGGATTAGCAGATGATGGGAAATTATGGCAGATGCAGAAGCACAGAAGATGGGGAATTACGGTAGGAGAAATCTAGTCCTGCAGAAAGATCATCAGGGTGCAATGGTGCCCCGAAGTGAACCTGGAAGAGCACCCTATGGGAAGGAGCATCCTATCCCTGGGTGCCCCTGGGTGCCAACCACTGCCCTCTTTCTAACCCCCCCCCCCCCAGGCCTGGTGACGGGCACCACGGAAGGTTCAACCCGGCTCCAGCCGTGGCTGGTGGGGCTGGCGGCCGTGACGGGCTTCCTCGGCGTGGCATTTGTGGTCGCGCTCATCCAGCGGCTGTTCTTCAAGAGGTAAGCCCCCTTCCTCCCAGGGCCGGAACCGAGGGGGTTCTGGCCCGGTTCTCAAGGGCAGTGTCCGGATGGGGGCACTGCCAGCACTCAGAGAGGGTCCGGTGAGGACAAGGGGAGGGTTACGGGAACACAAGCGGCGCCCCAGGGGAGGGAGGGACGGTGGTCTTCATCCTCTCTCGGGGTCTGCACAAATATTCGAAGGCATTCGAAATCCGATCGAATCTGCCTGAATTTCGACATCCGAATTCAAACCGAACGTCCATAAATTCAAATGTAGAGATTCAAACAAATTTCAAATTCGAATCTTAAAGATTCAGATTGGATTTTTGGGTGTTCGGTTCGAATCAAATCCCAACCCCCCCTAGACCTCCAAGGGTTGTGGGTGGCAATATCACCCAAACCAGAAAGGCTCCAGGGTTTGCTAAAGCCCTGGAGAAAAGCCTTTCCCACTTCTGGGGCCCTCTTGGGCTGTGGTCACACCTAAGGCTTAATCCAGACTCAGTCCACTTTCAAAGCAAGAGAACCCATCTTGCAAAGTGAGCGGCAATTGCCTTTCCTTGTTATCTACCCAAGAGGAGAATTTTCCGAGCTATTCAACACTGAAGGGAAACCGCTTGCGCCTTTCCCAATGTGCTCTGAAAGCGGACTGAAGCTGGATTAAACCTTAGCCGTGACCCCAGCCTTGTTCTCTTTACAGGGAGAAAACGGAGCGTGACGGCAATGAAGGGGAAAAGAATGACATGGAATTAAGGTAAAGGCCAACATTTTAGAGGATGGTTTTTTTTGTGTGTGTGTGTGTTAAAATGGGTATTGGTTGCTGCTGGAGACGCTGTGCAAACATATCTGCTCCGAAAGTGTCAAATCTGCCCTGAATCCGCTTTGAATCCGCTCTGAATCCATGGTGAATGCACTCTGGATCCACTGCAGATGTGACTGGTGCAGCTATTTCCCCCAACCTCTTTTCTATTCCCCAGCCAAGCCAGGAATATTTATGACAACATCGCTGTGGAAGTTGAAGAAGGACCCTCGGAAGACAAAAAGGCCACCGGAGAACAGAAACTGACCAGCTTGTGAACTTTGGGGAATAAAATCTGCTTTTTGTCCTCCTTTACTTTCATCCTTGCTGGGAGACCTGGAATGTTTGCTTTGGCCTGAATTTTTGAGGACTGGGAGAAGAAAACCCAGAAGACCGTACCCGTAAACCACTTTGGAGACCCTTAAACCTGATCGAGCTGTACAGGGACGTATTAGACAAACAAACTAACTAACAAACAAACGCGCAACGTGTTCCAAGTCAGAACGGGCTGTTCCAAAAGACCTGCTCCAGTTGCGCAATGGAGCAACCTCCGCAAAGGAGCTCAGCCCCAGGTTCCGGCAGAGGGGACCATGGGTGTTTTTCCACTGTCACTAGAAATACCCATTAATGGGTACTAAATGGCATTAATGTACCCATTAATGGGTACTTAATGGGTACTTCTAGTGACAGTGGAAAAACACCCCATGTTCGGTCTGATCCGGGGCGTTTTGAGTTTTTTGGAGCAGGGTGGGTGCTCTTCAACCTCGGAACAAAGCAAAGCGCAACCCTCTGGGAACCAACACAGGTCTAAACCGTGGAATGGTTGCACATAGCTTTATCGGCACCCACCCGGCCCCATTTCACACGGCCCTTTCTATACTGAAAAAAAATTACATTTTTTTTTTAAAAGTCCCTGTTGTGCCACGTAAATTCTGCAATTTGGGGAGTATAACCAGATTTCTGTGCCATTTGCTGTCGCCTTTAGTCTTCTATGCAATCCAATGACCCAAGCAAATAAGCCGTATTGATTCCTTTTGCACACTATAATTAAAAAAAAACACTGCCCCACATAAATCGCAGTGCCCTGATCTTTATTTCCACCCCCAGACGATGGATGGTTATGATCGTTTTTGAATCAATGTGCATTGAGATTTCTGCTAGCAAAGAAAAGGGAAAGTGGAAACCAGGAATGAATCCCGTTGTCCCATGCTGATAACATCCAGACTTGACTACTGTAATGCGTTCCACGTGGGGCTGCCCTTGAAGACTGTTTGGAAGCAGCAGCTAGTGCAGAATGCAGCTGCTAGACTGCTGACTGAGGCAGCTGGCTGGACGCACATCATGCCAGTCTTAAAAGAGTTGCACTGGCTGCTGATTCACGACTGAGCCCAATTCTACGTAGGTGTTAACTTTGATTTATAGGCCCTAAATGACGTGGGACCCAAATATCCGGAGGAATGTCTACTCCCATATCGACCTGCCCATGCCTTTCAGATTCCCCCACCTCATACGAGTGCCAAAGCCTTAAAGGTTCCAGTCCCTGCCAGTTTTGGAATAAATAAAAGAACAGGAAGGGAAGTTACGGGGAGAAAAGAGACACTACAGGCTTCTGGGAAAGCCGGGGTGGAAGGGAACTTGGCAAAAGTCAAGACTCAGAGGTTTTTGACTTGCAGAGAAATGGGGAAGGAAGAAACTGAAAAGGGAAACAAGATCACCCTGGCATTGACCTGAACATCCGGCTATCCAGTTTCAGAGAAAAATGTCTTTCTCTCTCTCTCTCTCTTCTCTGTTTTCTGCAGAAGTCTGCCAAAAATAGCTTCAAAGAACCAGTGTGATCTTTCCCCCCCCCCCCCTTCGCCAAACCAGGACAAATCCAGTGCAAAGAGCTTGTTGCTTTTAACTTACCAACTTCCTGGAGAGTGGGGAAGGAAGAGGCAAAGGGAAATGGTGCTTTGTGCCAGGCAGGGTGGAAAATGTGACCCCCATTCTACGACTGGGGCCTTTACCTGCACTGGGCCAGTGCGTTATCCCAAGCACTTGCCCGCCTGTCGCGTGTGACTCATGGTCCCTGCTCACCGAGCCCTTCCAGGGGGAAGCTGGTGAGATAAAGGGCCATGAAATACTGAGAGAGAGAGAGAAATAATGAAGGTATAACTTAGATGAGAAAGGCACTCTTCAGGTCTGCAGCTATTTCTGCTGCTGTCATTTGGAGTGAAGTTCACCATTTAGCTGGGAGAGAAAGGGGTGGTGGTGAGCAATGACAGAGGCCCACCACCACCTCCCAATTTCAGTTGGAGGCTTTTAGCATGCTCAGCCCGTCGGCGTACTGGAAATCGGAGCTGTTTTCGTAATCGTACATGTCCAGCGCCACCTCGCAGCTCTCCCGGACCACCGGCTCCTTGTCCTGGGCAAAGGCTCGGAGGGTGGAGAGGCAGGAGGCTTTGGCGATGGCGCCCAGGGCTTCGGCGCACTCGTGCCGCACCATGGGGTTCTCGTGGACGCTCTCCAGGGAAGCCGTCAGCTGGGCGACCGAAGCTTCGTGCTGCATCTGGCCCAGGACGTAGGCAATCTCGTGGCGGAAGAGGGCGCTGCCGCACTGGAGACCTGGAAGGCACCGGAAGGGATGTTAAGCCGAACACAAGATGGAAGAAACCTGCCTTCAAAGACAGTCAGGAACTGCTCTCCAAAGCCACAGAAGAAGAAGAAGAGTTGGCTTTTATACTCTGTTTTCTCACCCATTTAAGGGGACTCAAAGCTGCTGACAAACCTTCTATACTTCTCCCCTGTGAGTTAGGTGGGGCTGCAAGAGCTCAGAAAGAGAGCTATGACTAGCCCAAGGTCACCCAGCTGGCTTCATGGAGGAAGAAGGGTTGGCTTTTCTACCCTTCTTTTCTCACCCAGTTAAGAGGACTCAAAGCGGCTGACAAACCTTCTGTTCTTCTCCCCACAACAGACACCCTGTGAGTTAGGTGGGGCTGCGAGAGCTCAGAAAGAGAGCTATGACTAGCCCAAGGTCACCCAGCTGGCTTCCTGGAGGAGTGTGGAATCAGACCTGATATTCCCAGATAAGAGTCTGGCTCCCTAACCACAGATACAAGAACCAAAAACCTTCCTCACGTTCAATTTGAAGACGAATTCCCCAGCCCTTCCACGGATGTAGGGCATGGCAAACTGCTGTTATCTCTCTGGCAAAGAAACCTGCACATAGGTGCTTAGGCGGTCAACCAGGAGTTGGCCACAACTCTGCAGCAGCCAAAGCAAAAGGAGAATCTCCAAGTCTGCTTCTCCGCTGAATGTGTTACTCACCGTCCGCAAGGGCTCGCACAGCGGACTCCCCCCCAATGTTCCGCAGGGCGAACATCGCCCGGTAGCGCTCAAACAGCGGCCGGGAATCATCCAGCAAGGCTTCTCTCAACTTCTCCACGTCCTTCTCTTCAGCTGGAGGTGCAGGATCCACAGAGAGGTACGGGCTAGCGTCTGGTTCCTCTTTGTGGCCCTGTAGCCACTCCAGCCTTTTAACAGCTAACTGGCAGGTCTCGGCAACCTATGGAAGGGAAACAGGACTCAAGATTTATTTTATTTGTATGTTTACACCGTAAACAGGGGGTACCCAGGCATCCAGTCTAGTAGCCATTGATACACCTGTCCTCCATGAATGGAGCCCTGCTAGATCAGGCCACAGCCCACCTTGTCCAGCATCCCATCTCTCACAGTGGTCCACCAGTTGCTTCTGGTCATCACAGGCTGGAGACAAAGGCAAAACCTTCGCCTGCTCTTGACTCCCTGCAAATGGCCTTGAGAGGCCCCTCCTGCCCGTCTCTCCAACCTGGAGGCATCTCTAGACATCTCTTCCAGCAGCCAGTCCTCTGTGAGTTTATCTCATTCTTTATTAAAGCCATCCACGTTGGCTGCCGGTCTCCCAAAAGGGCTTGAGACCTGGTTATGCCTAGACTTACCTCCACGACGGGGTCTTCAGAATACTGCTTCAAGATGTCCAACACTTTAGGGTTCCCAATAGCCCCCAGGGCTTCACCTACCAAAAGCAGGGAAGGAATGAGAAAGTGGTGACCCACAGACAGGAAGAGAACCCAACGTAACCCCAGTGTCTTTGGATTTCATCATGCTGTCAGATCTAAGAGAACGTTAAAATCCACGGAGGACCAAATTTCACCATCCCTGCGCTAAGGGAAGGGATGACCACACTGGGGAAGGGACCCCCCCCTGCCCAAACGGAGACATGAAATGCCAGCATGGCTGAGCTTTCTAGTAACACCGTTCTTGGAACAGGAATTTCTAGTGCACAGAGTGGGATCCTGGGGGTCAAATACTGCTCCTCCTGCTGCCAAAAGGGATCCTAGCCTGTGAAAACCGGGTGGATTGTTTATTTTAACCTGCTTCGTGTCGGACCATGGGTTCCTGGCGGGTGTCTTGGAGCACGCCAATGAGCACAGGAATGGCACGCTCGTCCTGCATCTGGCCGAGGCAGTAGGCCAGTTCGTGTTTGAGGAGGGCAGAATTGTCTCCAAACCCTTGGCTGATCCATTCGATGGCAGCTGGCCCTCCCAGGTTGCGTAGGGTAAAAAGCGCGCGGAAACGGGCCTTCAGGGGTCGCCTGGGGTCCACCAGGATCTGGCCGATCTGCTCAACTTCCTTTTCTGTCACCATGGTGGTTGTCAAGGATGGTGGTATCTAGTCCAAAGCTTTGAAGCGACCTAAACCCCCCAAAAGAGAGATGTTTAGAAGGAGAAGAGTTGGCTTTTCTACCTGGCTTTTCTCAAGGCAGGGGACTCTTAGGGGGACTCAAAGCAGCTGACAAACCTTCTGTTCTTCTCCCCACAACAGAACACCCTTTGAGGTAGGTGGGGCTGTGTGAGCTCAGAAGAGTGCTGTGACTAGCCCACGGCCACCCAGCCAGCATCCTGTCCCACACAGTGGCTGACCAATTGCTTCTGGGCATCTCAGATAGGAGACTTAACTCTTAACTGTAAGTCAAGCATTTTTTTCACCTCTAGAGTGAAAATCTTTCGCTGTCTACTTTATAAGAGAATGGTTGTCGTTTTGCCCTCAGTAGATCAGATCTGGGGTACTTAATTAAACTTTGTTTGGCATAAATCCATATTAAGCCCTGGTAAGTGGAGCACACTTATTTAAAGAAACCTCAGCAAAGATTAAGCTGACTTCTGGAGCAGAACTGCAGGCAGAATGAGACGCCTTGCTTTCATCTAGTTAAAATTAACATTTACCAGGGCTTTTCCCAAGTGTTTGTTGTTGACCACAAGGTCCACTGCCCTTTGAGACTTGCTTTTTCAAAAATCCGAAGGGGCCAGGTTTTTGAAAACCAGCTCGGTGTGGTTTCTGGACACAGCCAAGGCAGAAACAATGTACAAAACAGAGCATAAGAGGAGCCCTGCTGGATGAGGCCACCGCCCATCTAGCCCAGCATCCTGTCTCACCCAGTGGCCACCAATTTGCTTCTGGGCACCTCAGGGAGAAGATGAAGGCAAAATCCTCACCTGACCTGGATTATCGGCAAGAAGAGTTGGTTTTTCTACCCCACTTTTCTCACCCATTTCAGGGGCCTCAAAAGTGGCTGACAAAGCTTTCTTCTATTCTCCCCACAACAGAACATCCTGTGAGGCAGGTGGGGCTGTGAGAAGAGAGCTGTGACTTGCCCAAAGTCACTCAGCTGGCTTCATGGGGGAGGGCAGAATCTAACCTGGTATCCCCAGAGAATTTCGAACATCCTCTGCTAACTGCAAGCCGAATAAAATCAGTCATTTCATGACACCCTTACCCTCAATCAAATGTTTCTGGAAAAGCCAGATCGCAGCACTGACAAATTTTATGTCCCTGGACTCTTACAATAAATGAGTTGTAGGTTTTGACTTGGAAAAGTTATTTTTAGCATCCACACCTGAGAAGAAGCTAATAATATTGAAGATCCAGTGTTATAGCTTACAAACATTGCCTTGGACAAGAAAGTTAGGTAAATGATTCCTTGAAACATTGTAAACATGCAGGTAAAAGCTTGCATTTTTTTTCTAGTTCCATGTGCTATTGACACCTTTGGAGACCACATCTGCTTCTAAAAATTAAGGTCTGGGGAAATGAAACTCAGTTACTGAAGCAATCCTTATAGCCCACCTTAAACACACATTGCAAACCAGGACTTATTCCAGTGATGAAGACAATGTAGCCTGTTTTCTACTGGATGGGAAAGCACATTTATAAATATTCCTCTCTGAAGATTAAATGTTTAAGTTATTTTACAATCAATACATTTGAAGGTTATTTACTGAAAAATTAAGAAAACAAAGAGGCACATAGGACCCTCCAAACCCACTCGCCATAGGACTCTTGAAACGTGGAAGGTATCTGCTGTTCATTTTGCTTTCGTAGTGGTTCTAGCATATCTAAAACATATTTAAAATATAAGTCAATCTTCCTCTCTGCCAAGAGAACCTTCAGAGAAACTATGAATCAAAGGCTTGGGTGAAGAGATACTTTTTAACCAGGCCTGAAAACCATGTAAAATCAGTGCCTGGTATACCTCCACAAAGCCTGGGGGCTGCCACAGAGAAGGCCCTCTCCTATGCTGCAGCCACTCAGACCTCTGAGGACAGCAAAAGTGCAAGAAGACCTTCACTTTGTGATCTTAAACCGGGGGGGGGGGGGACTCCAAAGTGACTGGCAAACCTTCCGTTTGCTCCCTTAAGGGGGCTCAAAGCTGCTGACAAACCTTCTGATCTTCACCAACATCCCATGGAACCCGTGCAAATTAGTATTAATTAGCAATTAAGCCCAAGTCTCCTTATGCAAATAGGCCCCCTGAACCTCCATTCTCCAGAAATACAGGCAAATCAGTACTAATTAATAACCAACCCACACCACCCTATGCAAATGAGCCCCCCCCATCATCTCAGCTATATGCACCTCCAATTAAGGAGGAAACACTAATAATTATATGCAAATGAGCCCTGTCTGAAGGGGCCCAACACAGATCCCCTCCCCCCACCCTGAAAGCTCACCCGCACCCCCTTCCTCCCTCTCCATGGCAACCAGGGGGAGGGGCGGGTCTCCCTCCGTGCTGCCGGCTCCACTTACCAAAGTCCACGCGCTCCCCAGCTGTCTCTCTGTTACTGCGCCTGCGCACTCACCTCCTGGGAACTTCCGCGCCTGCGCCCTCCCCCGCACCCTCTTTGCCGGCGCAGCCGCAGAGCAGAACGGCCGCTGGTTGGTTAAGAGGAAAAGGCCCGAAGGAGCCTATTAGAAAGGGCCCCCATGGAACGCATGCGCATTGGCCCGGCGCTGCTCAGCGGCACCATAGACTCAGAAGTGTAAACTCGCACGTCGCACACGAACTCTAGAGCTCACTCTTGCCAACTTACCCTCCCTCTCCCCAGTTATTTTTATTTTAAACGTTAAATTTTATTTCAAAGAAGAGGGGAAATGACGTTGTTCCCCCTGAATCCCCAAAAATATTTATTTTAAAGACGAGGTGAAATATCAGCCTAACCCTGGTGTCAATAGAGCACACATAAATTCTCAAAAAACCCTTGGGAGGGACCCTAGAGGTCATCTAGTCCAGCCCCACACTCATTGATGGAGATAGCCCATTCAAAAGAATTTAATGTATTTAATGTCTTGTTTCTATACGGGTCTTTTATTGTAAGCTGCCCAGAGTTCTTGGGATATGGGGTGGAATATCAATCAATCAATCAATCAATCAATCAATCAATCAATGGGCAGAAAGAATTCCCTTTCCTTTCATCTTTGCAACGACCCTGCGAGGAAGACCAAATTAAGAGGCAGAAATGGCACCCAGGGAGTTTCTGTGGCTGAACCCAAAATTTATAATTTGTGGTACAAGCCTTTAACTGTTACACCCCACTGTCCTTCATTATTCTCCCACCGTTTGACCTTTACAACAACCCTGTGAGGCGGGCCAGGCTGAGGGGCTAAACCTGGTCTTAGGCCTCCCAGGGTGTTTTTGTGGATCACTTAGGTTTGAACCTCAAATTCCCAATTTTTAGCCTCAGTCTTTAACCATTAGACACCACTCTTCTACATCATTCTTTTCCTGTTTGATCTTCACAACAACCCTGTGAGGCGGGCCAGGCTGAGGGGCTAAACCTGGTCTTAAGCCTCCCAGGGTGTTTTTGTGGATCACTTAGGTTTGAACCTCAAATTCCCAATTTTTAGCCTCAGTCTTTAACTATTAGACACTACTCTTCTACATTATTCTCCTGCCTATTTGATCTTCACAACAACCCTGTGAGGCGGGCCAGGCTGAGGGGCTAAACCTGGTCTTAAGCCTCCCAGGGTGTTTTTTTTGGCTGAGTTAGGTTTGAAACTCAAATTCCTAATTTTTAGCCTCAGTCTTTAACCATTAGACACCACTCTTCTATATCATTCTTTTCCTGTTTGATTTTTACAACAACTCTGTGAGGCGGGCCAGGCTGAGGGGCGAAACCTGACCTTAGGCCTCCCAGGGTGTTTTTGTAGTGCTTTTAAAAGCTTTTGTATATTTATTTGCATTTCTTTTCCTTCCCTATCTATCTATCTATCTATCTATCTATCTATCTATCTATCTATCTATCTATCTATCTATCTATCTATCTATCTATCTATCGTGAGGGCCTTTTTGGTGGCTGCCACCAAGTTTTAACTGAATATAGCTGATTTTTAGCTGCTTTCTATTTCTACTTTTATATTTATATTCATTGTATTTTTATAGTTTTGATTCGACACTGTTTTGCTTGTGTATATGGATAGTTTTTAATTTTGGATACTATTGTATTGCTGGTGAACTCTGTATACTTCTTAGTCCTTTTTGGGGAAAAAGGTGGGATATAAATAAATTAAATCAATTAATTAAGCCAGTGCAGTAGGATAACTCTGTAAAAGTTTGCAATTTGAATATATCCAAATTTCTGTTCTGGTCAAAATCTCATGGACGGAGGTGAGTAAAACACCCCCCCCCCCCAAAAAAAGCCCATAGAATCATATAAAAACCACACACCTTCCAGTAAAACCTACATTTCTGCAAAATAAAATTTTGATGCATTGAACAGCATGGTCAGAAGTCCTGGGAAAAGAAGAAAAGCAAGATTGGTTAAAGATATTTTGCATAGGTTTCAACGTTTCGTTTGCAAACTACCCTTTTAGCTTTTGGGAGGCTGTTTTTAGTAAATAAATCATGGAAGACATGCCTGTAGGGTGGGACAAAAATCTAATAAGCAAAGAAATGAATGTATGATTTCCACCTTTATGAGGGAAGTTGTCATTGCTTAAATAAGCTTTGCATTTCCTCAGAGCCCATTGGGTCTACAGTAGGTTAAAAAAGCAAATAAATAAAGTATTTTAAGAAACACTTTTAAATCTTCTCCCAGACGGCCTATTACCTTTGTGTGGAAAGAAAGAAAGAAAGAAAGAAAGAAAGAAAGAACCTTGAAATATATGACAGTTGGCAAGCATTCAGCCATTTTGAATTTTGAATCGTCCACTCACGTGCCGAGTTACTAGTAGGTTAAAAAAGCAAATAAATAAAGTATTTTAAGAAACACTTTTAAATCTTCTCCCAGAGGGCCTATTACCTTTGTGTGGAAAGAAAGAAAGAAAGAAAAAAAGAAAGAAAGAAAGAACCTTGAAATATATGACAGTTGGCAAGCGTTCAGCCATTTTGAATTCTGAATCGTCCAATCACGTGCCGAGTTACTAGTAGGTTAAAAAAGCAAATAAATAAAGTATTTTAAGAAACACTTTTAAATCTTCTCCTAGAGGGCCTATTACCTTTGTGTGGAAAGAAAGAAAGAAAGAAAGAAAAAAAGAAAGAAAGAAAGAACCTTGAAATATATGACAGTTGGCAAGCGTTCAGCCATTTTGAATTCTGAATCGTCCAATCACGTGCCGAGTTACCTCAGAAGAGGCTTTGAGTATGTAACGCGCCATATCTTGCTTGAAGAAAGTGCCTTTTAAATAATAATAATAATAATAATAGTAATAGTGACAACAACAACAACAACAACAACAACAAAAGAACAACAACAACCTGCTATGGAAGTATATCTTTCCCCATAATTACTGTTATACAAATTAGTTCTCCCAAATGCAAAAAAAGGTAATTGCTGGGAGAGTGAAGCAGGAGTTTGGTCACTTCAAACTGTAAAATGTTAAACGGAATATATTATGGGTGTTTTTCCACTGCCACTAGAAGTACCCATTAAGTACCCATTAATGGGTACAAAAATGCCATTTCGTACCCATTAATGGGTACTTAATGGGTACTTTTAGTGACAGTGGAAAAACACCCTATGTTGACCTCTGGGAGGGCTATAAATATGCAATAAGTGATACAGTAGGTCTAATTAATATGAAGTGCTTTAAAAAACTTTCTTTTCCCAAAATGGGTTAGAAGAATATCTATCTATCTATCTATCTATCTATCTATCTATCTATCTATCTATCTATCTATCTATCTATCTATCTATCTATCTATCTATCTATCTATCTATCTATTCCTTTTGCAGCAAAGCAGTCACAGAGGCCTGAAATATGGCACAGCCTAGGATACAGAGTTAAAGAAATAATGCTAATGCTACTAATAACTAGTAATTTTTTAAAATCTGCTTTTGGGTCTGGAATGAGTGGAGCCCTCAAGTGCAGTCTTAGGGCGCCCTCTAGCGGCCAGGGCTGGGCCGTGGCTCTTTGGTCCTTGCCAACTGCCCAGCCCAGGTGTGCCTAATAATTGCACCGCACAGGTGTGTCTGGGGATGCAATTCACACGCCTCAGCCTCCATTTTGTGCTCCGTGGAAAGCTGTTGCATTTTCCTTAAATTCGAGGCCTTTTAGCCTAAAAATTTAGCCCTTGTCCTCTGGCTCTGGGCAACCTGCCTGTCCTCAGGCAGCAAATTCAAGGGGTGGGGCTTTAGAGCTTCTTTTGTTAACGTTTTTTTAAAAATATATATTTTTGTTTTGCAGGTGTGAACCAACCGGTCCTGTCCTGAGCTTTGAGTGCAGTTTATTCCTGGCCAGTTTACCTCTACCTGTATAGTCTACTTCTATATATATAAAACAAGCTTTCTAGGTCTAAACTTTAAAATGCAAAGATATGTTTGTTTGCATTTCTGTGTTTGTCAGCAACCCCTAAGGTTCCACAGTGGGTTGAAATAAAGCCAATATTATAGGGAAAAATAGAATGAAAAATTGGCTCCTTAAAAATCCCTGGGTTGCCTGAAAGGGTCAGATACACATACCTAATGTTTGCCTCTTGCCCCCTCTGTTCAGACCAAAAAAAATTATTTTTAAATTTAACAACACAAAATAATAAAACATTTTGAAGAGTACTTCCTTTCCTTATACAAAATGAGACCTATTTCAACAACAAACAAAAATATAGTTTATTTGTTTATTATTATTATTATTATTATTATTATTATTATTATTATTATTATTATTATTATTATTATTATTATTATTATTATTATTATTATTATTATTATTATTATATAGTAGGGATGTGGATGAATGGTTTGTCAGCAGCTTTGAGTCCCCTTAAATGGGTGAGAAAAGCGGGGTAGAAAAGCCAACTCTCCTTTTTCTTCCTCCATCAAGTGAGCTGGGTGACCTTGGGCTAGGCACGGCTCTCTTCTGAGCTCTCACAGCCCCACCTATGCCACAGGGTGTCTTGTGGGGAGAAGAACAAAAGGTTTGTCAGCAGCTTTGAGTCGCCTTAAGGGTGAGAACGGAAGGTTTGTCAGCAGCTTTGAGTCCTCTTAAAGGGGGGGAACAGAAGGTTTGTCAGCAGCTTTGAGTCCCCTTAAATGGGTGAGAAAAGATGGATAGAAAAGCCAGCTCTTCTTCTTCTCTCTCCCTTTGAAAGTGGACAGAAATTGAATTAAAACTTAGGTGTAAACACAGCCTTACTCTATTGTTTACTTAGATAGTTGGACAGAAATTGAATTAAAACTTAGGTGTAAACACAGCCTTACTCTATTGTTTACTTAGATAGTTGCCCGACTGCCTTTGTGTTCTGTTGAAGGACCGTAATAAGAAAAGAATAACAGTCCAATAATCATTTGTTTCTTGTTTGCCGCAGGGATGCCATAAACCAGTATGGAAAGCAAAGGTAAGATGGTGTCACCCTGAAAAAGATAAATGTACTCCTTTAGATGTCCTCAGCTGTGGCTGGTCAAGTCCTAGTGATGGACCACAGTTATGGAGCAGAGCCTGAAAGGTACCCAAAAGGAACATAATGGTACAGCCAAAAACTCTGTGCTGATGGTAAGATTCAGGTATAGCCACAATACTGTAACTGTGGAACAACTGGCGAGGCCATCCAGATAATCCACCTTCTCACACATGTTATGGAAGCATCTCAAGGTCATTATCAGGTCCCCTGTACCAGGGATGTACTTCCAGCCTACCTGTCCCACACAATGTGAAGACATGGGGTTCATCTATAGAAGTGCACAAATGGTTTTTTTTGGGGTTTGATTCGTATTGAGTTGAAGTGCAAGAAAATTTATTTACATTCAAATAGATCTACTTCGAGGTAGGGTTTGAATTCAATACAAATCTGGTTTGAATCCCTGGTACAAATTGCATACAAATCCCCTACGTATCTGCCCTGAATGCATCAAATTCGCCCTGAATTCACTTTGAATCCACTTCAAATTCCACTCTGGATCCATTGCTGATGTGACTGGGGCAGCAACTTTCCCACCTCCCCAGGTTCACAAATGCAACAGAACTTCTTACAGATGTTCCAAAGCTTTCAGTTCAAATTCAGATGTCTGGATTCGGACAAATTCCTATGAATTTCGAGTGTGACAAATATTTGATTTTTAAATATCAGGAAATGTCCTTGTCTACTTGTTGAATTCAGGGGCATGCACACTGACCTCCATATTGACCGGTGGCACTTTATTTATTTAAGACATTTTTATACTGTTTTCCATTTAAAAAACAACTCAAACATGGCTTACAGAACTTGAAATATGAGATCAGAACACACATTGAAAACCAAGAGTGGGTCAGGGGAGAAACTTCACGCTTGCATAAAACAACAGGCCCTTCGTAGGTGCTTGCAAGGTGTTTGACTTGCATGGCCCTAAATGACTTGGTGGCCCTAAATGACTGGGTGACCCTGGGCTAGCCAAAGCTCTCTTCTGAGCAGTCACAGCCCCACCCATGTCACAGGGTGTTCTGTTGTGGTTAGAAGAACAGAAGGTTTGTCAGCAGCTTTGAGTCCCCTTAAATGGGTGAGAAGAGTGGGGTAGAAAAGCCAGCTCTTCTTCCTCCATTAAGCCATCTGGGTGGCCTTGGGCTAGCCACAGCTCTCTTCTGAGCAACCACAGCCCCACCCATGTCACAGGGTGTTCTGTTGTGGTTACAAGAACAGAAGGTTTGTCAGCAGCTTTGAGTCCCCTTAAATGGGTGAGAAAAGTGGGGTGAAAAAGCCAACTCTTCTCTTCATCTTCTTCTTGCCTCTAAGGCTGATATCACACTACATTTTAATCCAGCCTCAGTCCATTTTCAGAGTGAGGTAACACACTGGCAGAGTGACAAGCCGTTTATTTTTTGGTTTTATCTAATTCAGAAAATCCACCTTTGAGTTAGGGAACATGGAAGAAAAATTATAATTCCCTTTGCTGCTCTGTTCTTCCACTCTGAAAGTAGACTGAAGCTGCATTAGAATGTAGGTGTGAATGCAGTCTGAGCTGGGGTTGAGCTAAATCTCTGAATTTGCCTCTCTAATTGCCATCTTTCAAGAAAAAAATAAAACAGGTATTGCCCCCTAGCCAGAAGGTTAACAATTGTATTACAGCAGATTTTAAAAACATGGTCTCATCCATTACATACTTTAAAATGATTCTGCTATTTTTCCAGTGTTATGTTCCTGGTGGAGCCTGAGTTTGCCTGTTAATCCAGCCAAATTTTACTAAAACTTTATCATTCCTCCTCCATGAACTGATATTGCGCCGTTTTTAACATGTTGGATTTTAAATATTGTGATGGTTATTATTGTTATAAGGTTTTTTTGATATGCTGCATTTTAAGGTTGTTACCTGCCCTGAGACCTTCAGGTACAGGGTGGGATAGGAATATAAACAATAAATAAATAAATAAATACAAATAAATAATACAGCAACCTGCCTCTCCGAAATGCAAACAGAAATAGGAGCCGAGACACTTTCCATTTCCCCCCCATTTCTTTTTATTGTCTGTTAATAAAATATTTATATAGAGCCCAAAAAATTCAAAATAGTGCAAAACATTTCACTTATCATGCATCCATTGTTGGTTAAACCATTGCTCGGTCCACGAAAGGAAATTTATGTACAGACCAGACAACATGGAACATTCTCCAAGATGTGTACTATTTCAAGGCGACATCACTGGATTTTGGTGTGTGTGTCTGTGTGTGTGTGTGAAATCTATTTAATTATTTTTGCTCTCTTTTGTTAGTTTCGACGACATGCCAAAGGTAAATCATTCAGGAGAAAATCAGTCCAGAGGAATTTCTGTTGTTAAATCTTGCTTCGTGGGACAGTTGGACGGTTCTTTCAGCTGGGGCGACGTCCAGCCGTGCAAAAAGATGCCAGTTGCAAAGCTGGGCCCAAGAGGGCATTTATTGGGCATTTCAGCCCCATGGCCATCTTATCTCATAAATGCACACACACACATTTCTTCTCTGCTTAGGTTTTCGGACCAGCGTGATTTATAAAAGTCCTGTGGAATGGGCAGATTCTTCTTCTTTTGTATCTTTTCATGGTTTTAGGCATGTAAACATTCAGCTGAGAAATTCTGCTGCTTTGGTCCCTACCACATTCCAAGGGGATCACCACACAGTGTAGAGGAGGGGGTCGGGGGGGAAGGAAGCCAGACATTCTAGCCATAGAGGGAGTCAGAAAAGGATATTGAGGCTTGGAAGAGGGAAACAGTCCTAATTTTGCATCCACAGACTGGCTCAGTCAAAAGGGACCTGGAGCTGATGGCTCCTACCCATTAAGACCTTCAGGGGAACGGCTGGATAATGGCTACGTTAGGCCTGCTGGCAGCCAATCCACGGTGAGCAGAGCAGGAAGGAAGGGGTCAGCAGTGGTGTGACCACAGAGGGCAGTTTTAGAATCATAGAATTCTAGAGTTGGAAGGGACCCCTGGGGTCATCCATTCCAACCCCCCTGCTCAATGCAGGATTCTCTAAACCATCCCATGCAGATGGAGGTCCAGCCTCTGCTTGAAGACCTCCAGAGAAGGAGAACCCATCACCTCCTGTGGCAACCTATTCCACTGACCGATCGCCCTCACTGCCAGGAAGTTCTTCCTAATATCTCACCTGTATTGACTCCCTTGGAGTTTCATCCCGTTGTTTCTTGTCCTCCCATCTTGTGCAAGTGAGAATAGGGACGATCCCTCTGCACTGTGATGGCCCTTCAGAGACTTGAAGACCGCCATCATGTCTCCTCTCAGTCTTCTCTTCTGCAGGCTGAACATTCCTGGAATCCTTCAACCATTCCTCGTAGGACATGGTCTCCAGACCGCTCACCACTTTGATAGCCCTCCTTTGGGCTCGTAGGACATGGGCCCTTCCTGCTCTGGGCTTTATTTCAGATAATATCTTGGAATAGGGAACTGCTATCCATATGCTAGTAACAGACTACACCATGCTTGGGTTGTACCCTGCCGTAGTCCGAACCAGCATGTGGGTGGCATGTTCCTATTCCAAGATATTATCCGGAATAAGGCCCAGTGCAGAAAGGACCATGGTTTCCAGACCACTAGCCATTTTAGGTGCTAAGTTTGACATTATGTTTTTGATCTGCCCACCGAAGAGGTACTCCTCCTATGGAAATGGACGCCCAAAATAAGCCCTGTGTGATTGCACCCTTAGTAGAGGCATGCATAGGCTGGCTTTTGTCTTTTATTTTCCAGCCAGGAGAAACCTCGAAGCTCATGAAAAGTGTCCTGGCTAAGAGGTTCAACAGGGGACTGTGTTTGATTTGCTTATTTTTAATCTACACAGAGCTCTTCATTCTCTCCGTCCCCCCGAGAAAAAGGGTGGACAGTACAGCAGGAGCTGTACCTTGTAGGGGAACTGTCGAAGGAAAATGATTTGTCTATACGATTATGGAGGTAGATGGATCGAAGTGAAACAGACACTAGAGGCCTGTTTTGATCAGCCCCCCTCTTTTTTTTTCTTTTTCAGAAGGAACCACTCTCGAAGTAAGTCGCTTTAGGACCCATTCTCCCCACAGATCTCCCTCATTCCTGGAAGGGGATGAAGGGAAGTCCAGAATCCCACATCTGGCTTGGAACAGCTGGCCTGGAAGGCCTCCTTCAGATGTTCAGGTAACAAGTTCAGGTTACACTTCATGTAACAACCGGGGCTTTGGTCACACTTCAGGTTTAATCCAGCTTCAGTCCGCTTTCAGAGTGAGAGAACACATCAGCAAAGTGTCAAGAAGCTGTTTTCCTTCAGGGTTAGCTAACTCAGAAAATCTACCTTTGGGATAGGTGATGTGGAAAGGAAATTATGGGCCACTTTGCTCATGTATTCTCTCGTTCTGAGCCAGTTTGGTCTAGTGGTTAGGGAGCTGGAATCTTATCTGGGAATACCAGGTTTTGATTCCGCCCTCCTTCATGAAGCCAACTGGATGACCTTGGGCAAGTCACAGCTCTCTTCTGAGCTCTCACAGCCCATCTACCTCACAGGGTGTCCAGTGTGGGGAAAAGAATGGAAGGTTTGTCAGCAGCTTTGAGTTCCTTTAAGGATGAGAACAGAAGGTTTGTCAGCAGCCTTGAGTCCTCTTGATTGGGTGAGAAAAGCGGGGTAGAAAAGCCAGCTCCTCCACGTCTTGTTATTCTTCAAGTGGACTGTAACTGGATTAAACCTCAGGTGAGACCACCACCCAAGTGCCTACTCCTGTGCCCTTGGGCAATCTTTATCAAAACGGGGTAGTATCAAGTTCTATCTCAATGACATTTTAATACTGTCTCCCCTCACTGGATTAGGATTTAGGAAGAGGTAGGCAAGAGCCCTCTGTGTGAACAAGGAGAGTTCTGCTGAAGGATTTCTGTGTGGATCAACTGAGCTTGCGTTGAGTTGGGTTAACCCACATGCTCTCCAAATCTGGTTAATCATTTGGTGTCGTGATACTGCGTTGGCTCAGATATTCTGGAGGGGTTTTGGGGCAGGGGCCTTGGGGGGGGGGGTCGAGTCCTTGGCCAAAGAAAGCAAGATATAAAATCACCTCTTAGCAGACAAAGTGACCTTCCCCCCCAAAAAGAAATTACATAGAAGACAATATTAAAGGAAGACAAAGCTCAGCAGCCAGCCAAGCACTCCAAATGGTATAGCTGGGCTCACTTAATGGTGATTAAGCCCTTCAACAATTTCTCTGAGCTTCTGTCTTCTTGATGCTCCGCAAATGGAACTCTTCTTACCGAGTTTCCTGCCCAGGCCCCAAATTTCCAACCCGTGCAGAAAAATCCCCCCAAACGTCCCTCTGGGTGTCCACCCGGTCCCTGCCCACCTTCAGAGCGGGAGAGTGCAGGAGCGGCCCAGCAGAGAGCAATTCTTTCTCTGCCTTGCCTACCCCAGAGGTGGCTCTTCTGAGCTATAGAATGCTGATGGAAAACAGCCCACGTCCTGCCGCTCTGAAAGCAGGCTGACGCTGGATGGAAACCCCAGGTATGGGTGCAGCCCAAGGGGTAGGAATTTGGGGGTGGGGGGTTTATATAGGATGCTATAGAAACCACTCAGGGATACACTGAATTTGCCTCAGGCCATTTGTGGTGGTGGGCTGTTCCTTTGCCTCTCTTTGCCCCCCAGGGGTGGGGAGGGGTTTGGCAATCTCTGAAGGCATTTGGGGACAGGGGAGGGGGTCATCCTTGGCAGCCTTGGAAAGATTCCCAAATTGGGGTGGGTGGGTGGGTGGGTGGAGAAGACAGCAGCTTTGCAAACCCTATGGCTTTGATACACGTGGTAGAAAAGGAGGAAAGTTGGAGAGGGCTGCGGGAGCGAATGGATGGTCACCGAGCGGGAGTTCCGAGACTTAGCTGCCACCGCCGCCGCCACCGCCTTCCTCGGCTGAGCGGGTGTCCGACTTCAGCTTGACGAACTCCTTGGCCACCTCGTCGTTGTTGCGCTGCGAGAGGATGCGCAGCACCGTCAGGCCCGTGTCGTCCATGTGGATGCGGCGCCCCAGCGGCAGCCAGCAGGCGCAGCTGCTCCTCTGCATGATGTCCTTCAGCTGCAAGATGGCAATGCCCACCGTCCGGTCCTCCCGGGCGAAGCAGTAGTCTTTCACGCACACCTGGAGCTCGTAGCACTCGGGACCCGTCTCGGTGCCGAGGGTGCTGTGGAGGAGGAGGGATGTCAGAACAGGGGAGAAGTCCCTCACAGGAAGCGCAGGATGTTTATCAAACAGCTTGGCTTCCACCCAGCGGTGGGGAAAGGCTTTGGGAGTTACAAAACCCTGTTTTGATGTTGGGATGCGCAAAACACTGTTTCAAATGTTTTGCGAAGCATTCGCTCCTCATACAGGGGTGCTGCGATTGCGGGGCGGACCACCTAGCCAACCTGAGATGGGAGCAAGGTCACCACTTGCTCCTGACTGTGCCTCTTGACCTTTTTCCCAAGCCCAGAGGGTCTGAGGCTACCTGCCGTCACATCAGCGGAGCAATGATGTTGTTGCGTAGCCTGATTTCCATTCCAGCTTTGCTGAGGCTTCTCCAAGCCCCTTCCAGGCCTCTCAGTGTTTTTAGAGAGCCCTGTGGGGAAGCTCTGATGTGCCTGAAATGGAGTCAAGGCGCGTGATGATATTGTTGTGTGCGTCTGATGTGGTGGCAGGTGGGTCTGGAACCGGGAGAAGGCCAAGAGAGGCACCCAAAACCAAAGTGAGCTGACGAAAGTGGTCACTAAGGCTGGGTTTTCTGCTTAGCAAACTCAGCCCTCAAGCAAGTGGGCCATGGCTGTTTTAAGTGGTTCACAAAGAACTCGAAATGGTGTTTTGCACACCCTTCTACTTGCTCTCCTGTCCTTCAGTGGGGAAGTTCAAATGTCAAACTTTTCCTTTGCCCCACGCAAGATGCAAGGGCAGAACTGCATGATGGGCTGTACAAGGGAGGGCTCAACAGGAATATCTCTCCTGGCCCACGCTGATCTTCTGTGGCCACTGACCACCAATGTGGACTGAATTTCCTTCAGCTGCTCAAATGGGAAACCAAGACACGGGGACCAGCAAAACAAACTTTGAGATTACTGTAGCATGCATGTTCTGTCTGGTGTAGAATGTGGCTCCGCCCTGGATTATACCTGTTCATCAATTCCCCTCGCCCCATTTCTGACCACTAGGGATGGGAAAAAAGCAAAGCCAAAGGGCTACTTACAACTGGACGCTCTCGTTGTATTTAGGAGACCAGCTGTTGTTCTTGGACTTGGTGGCAAATTTCCTCTTCTTGTCACTGAGGTGCGGGCCAATGATGTTGACTTCAATAAAGGGGCGGAAGATGCCGGAGGTTTGCCACTTGAGGTCGTTTGCGGCCACCACTGGGTTGGGAACAGAAAAGAGGGTGTGGGTTAGAAGAAGATGGAGGCTGTGTGATGAAGAAGAGGAAGAAGAGTTGGCTTTTCTACCTCCCTTTTCTCACCCGTTCAAGGGGACTCAAAGCGGCTGACAAACCTTCTGTTCTTCTCCCCACAACAGGCACCCTATGAGGCAGGCAGGGCTGTGAGAGCTCAGAAAGGGAGCTGTGACTAGTCCAGAGTCACCCAGGTGGCTTCCCGTGGGAGTGTGGAATCAAACCCGGTATTCCCAGGTACGAGTCCCAATCCCTAACCACTAGAGCAAACTAGCTCACTAAAACTGTGTTATACTATGTTATATACACTATGGTGTTTGGGAGACCGTGTGGACATAGTTTACCAGTGCATAAGCTGTACTGTGGTGGGGAAGCTCAGAATACCATTAAGGCACTAATGTTTCATAGGTGAGGCCTAGTCTACTTCGGTCGCCCTTGAACAGGGGGACTTAGGCCCCATCCAGATAGAGGGAGTATCATGCCATTATGGTGCTGCTACACACAAAGACTGTGCTGGGTCTGGGGGCGGGCAACGCTTTGCCTAATCGTTTCGTCATGGGGTTATCTGGCTGCCCTCTTGATTGAATCGGGTTAAGTTGCGCAGGTGAGCTGAGATGAAAACTCGCCACCGGAACTTCGATGCAGGCTTTGTTCCATTTCGAGATCAGCACTTTTCCCACCGGGCTGCGCATTTCACTCACCTTTGACGTTGACTTTGTGTTCCCCCGTGCCAGGGTGCGTGACCAGCTCCACGTGGATGGAGACCTCCCCGACCGCATCGTCCACACCGGTCCCTGCGTAGCCCAACAGGGAAGGGTCATTTTCTCAGACACACTTGTCCCACTGGACTGCTAAGCGTGATGATGGACTCAGATTCGTCACTCGTTGGGAACGGGCAGAGTGTGACCTCGACCCCAGTGGCATCTTGGCCCTCCTCACCTGTCCTTCGGCCGAAGCCTGTGGAAGGTGAGTCCCCTACTCCCACCCTTGTATTTCTGGGAGCACATCCCTGAATTTGAACATTCCTGAATCCAGGTAAGTGGGTCTGAGTAACCTGAGTCAATCAACAAAGTAAGGAGGTTCCTGTTCGTCTGTTCCAAGAAGCGGGGAACTTGGTGTGTCCTTCTCCCAAGGAATCCCACATGCAGTCCAGGGAGCAAAAGGTGGCGGGGACGGGATAGGCACCTTGGATTACTGGAGCAGGCTCAGCCAAATGGGGTGGGGGTGGAGGTGGGGAGAGCGGAGCTGGTGCAGGGAGGGACCGGCCGGGAAAGGGGCAGGTGGGTGGGTAGGTGGGTGTCAAAGCAAGATGTCTGGACAACGGGAAGAGCAGAGGAGGGTTTTCACAGCCGCGGGCTTTCCAAAGGTCTCGGGAAAAGGCAAGGCAAGGCTGTGGATCTTAGAACGGAGAATGGACGATGGATACGTGAGCATGCTTTCTGTGGGTCAAGCGCGCCCAGTGACTATCCTCCCTGGGTTCTCAAATTTCTTTTCTTTTTTTCCGCATTCACACTGGCCACCTCTTTGGAATGACAGGGTCTATCGCAAGATCTCTTCCCAGAGGATCTTGGGGAACTCTGAGTTTGGCCAGGGGAAAAGAATTTAATGCCACGGCTGCTGCTATCCGCAGAAGGATCAGGGCCTGAAAAATTCTATATGTAAGGGGGCGAAAACACTGTTTGCCTACTGTTTGTGCCTGTTGGAGGGGTTTTATATTCAGCTACTGGGGAAGGCGGGGGGGGGGCTTGATTGGATCTACAGCCTTTGCCCCTGACATGCTCAAGAGTCCCCCCCCCCACTCTATGCCTTGGAACGACATACATACACACGCTCTGCAGTCGCATGCAAAGGCTCATTCGATTCGGGGACCAGGTTTTGGGGCTCAGAACAAACGGGTCATTTCCAAGTTCCAAGTGCAGGCAGTGCAAACCCCACATGAAGCACCCCCTCCCCTTCCCTCCCCCCCCCAGAAGCGCCCCTCCCTTCCGCCGCCTCTGCCTGGTGATAGGTGGTAGGCTTATGCATTTGGTGCACAGGGTGGCAGGGCCTTGCAGGTGCTGGCTCCCGGAACAGGACTAGCAGAAAAGTTCCCTTGGCAGAAGAGAAAGAGGAAGATCGCAGGGTCCGGCAGGGCAGTGGGAGAGAGGCAACCGTGTGACCCTTTCAGTGCTTTGGATCATTCCTTTTTCCCAAGTTGCCGGTGGGGCCGAATAGTTGGACTTTTCTTTTGCTAGCTCTGGCCAGGGCGGCGACATACGGGGTTCTGGGGTGGGTGCAATTCCAGGGTGGGCAGGCATCAACACATACCCTTCTCAGGATAAATTTCTTCACTAAGAGTAAACCTAACACCTTTTCCACCATGAACTAACAATGTGGAAAGGTAAGGAAAGAAGACAGAGAGAATGGAGGGAGAGGGGGAGAAGAAGAGATAGGAAAAGGGCGAGGATAGATGGAAAGACAAAGCGGGATGAGAAAGAAAGGAACGGGAAATAAATTTTAGGAAGGGAGGAAGGAAGGAAAGATAAATTGTGGGGAGAGATGGAAGGAGAGAGGTAAATTTTGGGAGGAAAGGAAAGAGATTTTGAGAGATACAAGGAAGGAAGGGAGGGAGGGAGGAAGGAAGGAAGGAAGGAAGGAAGGAAAAATTGGAGAGAGAGAAGGCAGGAGAGGTAAATGTGGGGAGAAAGGGAAATAATTGCATTTTGGGAGAGACAAGTAAGGTAAAATTTGGGAGGGAGGGAGGGAAGGGAAGGAGGGAGGGAGGGCGAGATAAATTGGGGAGAGAGAAGGAAGGAGAGATGTAAATTTTGTGAGGAAAGGAAAGAGATGCATTTGGGTAGGAAAGAAGGAAATAAAAGTGAAAGGAAGGAAGGACGAGGGTTGAAAAGGGAGGAAAAAAGAGAGAATAATGAAAGAAGAAGTAGAGACAAAGGATAAATGAAAGAAGGGAGCCAAGAAGGCAGAGGGGAAGAGAAAGTTGAAGAAAAGAGAAAAGAAGAGTAAATCAGCTAGTGCAGACAAAAAAGAACATTGGCTTCACGTTGCAGCTGTAGAGTCAGAAAACAAAAAATTACATAACAATAGGAAAGAGAAATACTCCTGGGAACTCTTAAGCCTCAAGCCCCATGAATTTATGGTCTCCAGTGCACCAACAAAAATACAGTGGTTTGGTTCAGTTCAGTTCAAATCGGTTTGATTATGCATGTGAACCACAGAGAACCACCCTTAGTTCACTACGTTCCACACTTGGTTCATTAGTTCAGGTTCAGTTCAAGCCAGGTCTTGTGAACAGCAGGGTGGTTTGGTTCGCGTGCAAACCGTGTGAACACCCCAGGTTGCTTTGAATCGTGAACTGACTCAAACAGTTTGGCACATCTGTTTCTTCAAGCCCCTTTTGTTTTGGAATCAGAGATTGACCCCTACTTTTCAGATATCCATCGGCAATTAGAGGACATCCTTTGGTAGGTCTAGACCTGGAATTTGGGGATCTGTGACTTCTGGGTGAAGTTGGGTGGCAACTGTCCTTACATTTTACTATTGGGGCTGACAGAAGTTAAGAAAATAACACCCCTTATGTACAGCATAGGGGTGTGCACAAATATGTGAAAAAGCCCCTCTCACAGAATAAAAAGAATCAAGTTAGCCAGTATTCTGGTGACAAAAGCTTTCCAAAGCATCTGAGTGGATCGTGCCCTTCTCTGCATTCCTGTGTTGGGGAATCCACATTCACTGAGATTGCCTCTTCTATGCAGTTGCTAAAATCCTCCTTGCTGTCTGACCATTCAAACCTTCCCCATCCAAACCTTAGCACAGGGCCAGGATCAGCCCTGCCAACCTTTGCTGCTTACCTTGAGCTGACTGGGTCTGGACGAAGGTTTTGATTAGCAGGTCCGTGGCCTGTGTGTACAGCGAAAGCGCGTAGCGGAGGGATTGGAGGTCTGGGCTTTTCTCCAGGAATGTCTTTTTCAAGCCGACCCCTCCCGCATGGAAATATTGCTGTAGGAGGCAAAGGGAAGTTAGAAGGCTAGGCGAATTGGAACTGAATCCAGACTTCTGTGCATCACTGGGACCCGAGCGGGGTTGTTTTGCCCCAGAAAAGCAAAGCCCTACCTGGATTGGGGTAATTTGGCCACAGTGATCCATGCTCTGGTAACCTCCAGATTAGACTACTGTAATGTGCTCAAGGATCCCCAAGCCATTAGGGCGTCCTTTTATGAGTCAGGATTGGGTTGTGGCCCCTTTCCACGGAGCTCCTCTTATGTTCTTATCTAGAATGGATGCCTAGGTCCTGCCTCCAGGCTGGGTGCCTCTAAGAACATTTGCAGGGACTGGAGAGTAGGTGAAGGTGAAGATGCTGCCTTCATCTTCTGCTTGAGAGGCCCAGAAGCAACTGGTGGGCCACTGAGTGAGACAGGATGCTGGACCAGATGGGCTGTGGCCTCATCCAGCATGGAGGACAGGTGTGCCCATGGCTCCTAGAATGGATGCCCAGATATCATGGCCAGGTTGGAGAAGCAGGCAGGGACTCAAGAAGGAGGTGAAGGTTTTGCCTTCATCTTCTGCTCGAGAGGCCCAGAAGCAACTGGTGGACCACTGAGTGAGTCAGGATGCTGGACTAGACGGGCTGTGGCCTCCTCCATTCCAAACCCACCCGGTCCAACTTCTCACCTTGATGGTATCCAAAGCCAGCTCCACCACCGCACACTGCTTTGGCGTCAGACTCTTGGCTTCCTCCCGAACCATGTGGTCCTGGAAAGAATCAGACCTGTTATTTTATGTCCTTTCATGCACAATTGACGTATCTTAGCAGCGCTAGAACACCCTCCAAACTTTGAGTAGATAGTGGGAGGCCAAGGAATGGAGGAAAGGCCTTCAGATGTCTTTGAGGGGGTGATGAAACGTTCTTACCTTGAGTTTTGAGAGCTGACCTAGTTCTTTGGCTGCGTTGAAGATCATCTGCGTACCCTGGAGTGTGGAAGGAAGGAAGGGAAAAAGCAGAATAATAAAAAGGCAGGTTCCAGGTATCATTAATTGAATCTGAGGCCAATATATGGATATTCTGTTGAATAACCAGGTCATTGGCCTTTGTACAGGATTCTGTGTTTCCTCAGAGTTAGCCAAGCTGTGGCATTCTGGGCATGGATTTATTACAGCTCCCATCTGCCCTTGCCATGCTGTTCTCTGGCAAGGAAAGATGGGGTTCGCCATTTGGCTATTTTTTGCAAAAAGGGCGTGCCGTATCCTACATAGGATTTGCCATTCCTTTGGGAAGGAGATTCAAACCCACTTTCCATCGTTTTGACATCACTGTGGAGGGCAGAGATTCGGTTGGTGTACGTATGTGTCAGTCAGCGACAAAGAATGTGATTTCTTCCGTTTCGAGGCCAAAACACTCCACTGTTTGAAGAGCCGCTTTTAAAAAGAAGCAGCATGGCTGCTTTGGATCGAAGCATTTCGGTGCAAAACGTTTTGCACGCCTCTCCTGGTTCCTTCTTTTGTTGCTCTTCTCTGCCACGCTGGCTACATTCACACTGAAGTTTTAATGCAGAGGTGTTTTCATGCTTGAAAGAAGCGATTAACTAAGATTGATTAGCGCTTGCACTTGAAGCGCTGGTCAACTTTGGCCACCCCGCCCCCCCCCCCCCCGGATTGAATACTTACCTGATTCGATCCAGGGGCCAGTTCTCCTCTGGAGGCCACCATTTTGGCTGTGGCACCCTCCGCAACTGTGCCCTGACGATGGTGATGCTCTTCACACATCCAGTCATGTCTATGGTCCTCCGGAGTCCCAGTGCAGACGACCCCGGAGGAGCAGACAAGGTGTGGACGGTCGTGCCATCGGATGCGCCAGGCAAGTTCCTGGTGAACACTGGTTAAGGTGTGGAGCACAATTTCCCGCTTCACACCCAATGAGCAATTAGTGAACTTCTGGTGGGGCAGGGCACGCTTGGAGGCTGCTCTTCACCAGAGGTGCACTAATCACGCACTATCAGCCGTAGTACAAAAAGGCCCCTGTTTCGGTCCACATTCAGAGTGAGAGAATGCATCAGCAAAGTATCAAGCTGTTTTCTTTCAGCGTTACCTAGCGCCGAAAATTCACCCCTTGGCCTGGATAAAATGGAAAGAAATCGACTCGTCATCTTGCTGATGGGCTCTCTTTCTCTGAAAGTGGGCTGAAACGGGATTAAAACTTAGCTGTGAATGCAGCCTTTCAGTATAACTCAGGAAAGCGGCATATGGACACAAACTTCATTACAAGTGGGTTTTTTGTGTGTGTGCATTTTTTTTAACGAGCCCTTTAAATTGAAAGAAAACTGTTTGATACATAAAATGAAGGTGAAGATGGCAGTGGTGATGGTGATAATCACAATATGACATATGAGAGCAATTGTGACCCTAAATGCTTGCAGATTGCCTTTCCAGTTGCTATGTTTTGTTTAGTGGTTAGGGAGCCAGACTCTTATTGATTCCGCACTCCTCCATGAAGCCAGCTGGGTGGCCTTGGGCTAGCCACAGCTCTCACAGCCCCACCTACCTCACAGGGTGTCTGTTGTGAGGAGAAGAACAGAAGGTTTGTCAGCAGCTTTGAGTCCCCTTGGATGGGTAAGAAAAGGGGTAGAAAAGCCAATCTTCTGCTTCTTTCTCTCTTTCCCACCTCCCTCTCTTTCTATTCCTTTCTTTTTCCTTCCTTCCTTCCATCCCATTCCTCTTTCTCCATCTTTCCTTCCTTTGTATCCCCCTTTCTTATTTTCTCCTTCCCTCCTCTGTCTGTTTCCTCCTTCACTCTTTGTACTAGTGGTTAGGGATCTGGACTCTTATCTGGGAATATTGGGTTTGATTCTACTCCCATTCATGAAGCCAGCTGGGTGGCCTTGGGCTAGTTGCAGCTCTCTCCTGAGCTCTCACAGCCCCACCTACCTCACCTACCTCACAGGGTGTCTGTTGTGGGGAGAAGAACAGAAGCTTTGTCAGCAGCTTTGAGTCCCCTTAAGGGTGAGAACATTGACATTTGGTGGCTATGAGAGCTGGAGGCAAAGGTGTGGTCTCCAATTTTTCCCAGAAGGCGCTCCTTTGCCATGTCTGATCACCCCCACAGCCGACTGTATTATTTTGTTTGTTATAGTTCTAGTGTTCTTTTTGCTTCATTGTGAACACCACTCTAATACTACAGTGAATGGCAGTTGAGAAACCCCATAATGATTACACAAATTTGCTTTTTTTATACATACATTTTATACTTGAACAGTTACAAGTTCTAGTAACTAGTAACTTTTCATCCAGAAAACTTTGATCTGTTTTTATAGTGAGACCTTTGGGTATAAGCAAACAAACAAATATCTTTAATGGATTGTATGGGCCTTTATGATGACCCGGGCTGTGGTCACACTTAAGGTTTAATCCAGCTTCAGTCCACTTTCAGAGCGAGAGGACACAGCAGCAAAGTGACCAGCTGTTTCATTTTAGTGTTAAATCACTCAGAAAATTCACCTTTGGGATAGATAATGTGGAGAGGAAGTTACCGGTCACTCTGCTGATGTGTTCTCTCGCTCTGAAACTGGAGTGAAGCTGGATTAAACCTTAGGTGTGACCACAGCCCTGGAAGTTACAGTCAAGAGTGTTGTAGAAACTACACAAATCAAATAAATAAAGAGATCAGAGAGCTAGAAGTTAGTTGCAAAGAAAATGTAAACTCCCAAATGGTTCTGTCCTGCAAATGTTTATTTTATTTTATCTTTAAAGTAACCCATTCTTTGTCAATAACCAAAGGCTTTTAAGAGCCACAACTTTGCACTGTATCAGCACTGTGAAAAATGGCAGACATCGTGTCCAAAGTCCCTCCGATGGCTGCCTCTTTAAGTAAAATCAGACACTTTTGACTCATTCCTCGCTATGGTAGGATCGCTTTCTTACTTTGTGGTCTCACTGGGTCAGGGGAAACTGAGGAGAATGCCCCTAAAGCCTGGTTCCCTCCCCCCAAAAACCCCACTTGCATTCCTGTTACTAAATAGTGAGGATTATTTCTGGATCCAGCAGCGAGACCTCTATATCGATCCAAATATAGATAATCTGTGTTTTGGGACCTTTAATCCTCAGAAACTGCGAACTTTGGGAACGGTGAGTGCTCAGAATGATTTCAAAGCTCTTTAAATCTTGAATGGGAACACACCCTGAAAGTGGACCGAGACCGGATTAAAACTTAGGTGCAAACGCAGCCTAAGTAAGTTAAGCGCACGTTCTCCTTCTCTGGTTCTGTGACGGAAATCCCACAGTTCTCCTGTTTGAAAGATGCTGAAAAGGTTCAAGGGCCAGAGAGCCGCTCTATCTATGACCCCTTCCCCTTTTAACCCTTCCCCAACCTTCCTGGAAAGGAGGACTCACCCCAAACACTGGGTATGTGGCAGCAGGGAGTGTGTCTCCGATTGGAAGAACCCCTTTATTCTGCAGTGTAGGGACACAGATAAAGCATGCTCAGAAACAAGTTGAGAAGTCACGGCTTTTTTGGGGGGGCGGGTTCAGCGGATAGCAAGGAGAAGGAGCTTGAAACAGAGACCGACAGAGACGGGACGTCTGCACAGATTTGGGAGACAAGAGAAGCCAGCTCCAGGTCCAGAGAAACCTGGTTCGAGAACAAGTGCGGAGGGGAGACGGATGGACATACAGAGAGAGGAAGAGACTGCAAAGCTAACAGGGGGAAGAAAGATGGGGGCACTTTATGGACAAAAGAGAACAAGAGCGGCCAGGAAAAAAGACCACACAGGCTAGAAATCAAATGGAGCATCCTTACTTCTGTGTGACTGTGGAGTTTCCCTCTATTCTGTGAAAAGAACAGGACATGTATTCAATGACGGCGTCCGCACGGCGGCCACAGCAAATTACAAGTTTTCCTCCCATCCCATCCCATCCCAAGACTTGTGGAACAATCCAGGCGAGAGAGAGGGCTGCTAATTCGACCCCCAGCCTCTCCCAGAAGTAGGCAGTGGCAAAATACTTTGCTATCCCTGCCAAGAAGACTGCATAGAGGGGGCCCAAGGAGCCACAACTCAATGGGTGCCCAAGGACCATAAGAACCGGTGTTCGCTAAAACACCGCCTTTTCATTTCTATCTGGTTCAATTGCGGTCTTTCCACCCTCCATTTGGGAAAATCCACAAACAGAACAGATGGACATGAAAAGGTGTGAACAGTCACACTGGAGATGGCCGAAGAAGTGATGGGGCGACCACGGGGCCTTCTCCCGTCCTCTGTATGCCCCTCTCTCCTGTCAGCAATGGCACAAGAAGTTCAACGCATGCCTGTGCCCCATAAGTTATTAGACCAACCATGCCATCAACTCAGAGGAGAAGAGAACGGAAGTAGCAGATACCACCGGTTTGCAACAATGTGAAGAGGAGAGACCTTTCAGATGCCCTTGGCCTGGGATGAGGGCCAATAGCTACCCTGTTTCCCCAAAAATAAGACAGGGCTTTATATTAATTTTTGCTCCAAAAGATGCTTCGGGGCTTATTTCCAGGGGATACTTCAAGCATCCTCAAAAATCCTGAAAATCCTAACCACATCCCTTATTTTTGGGTGAGGTCTTATTTTAGGGAAAACAAGGTGGTCTTAACTCATGGCAGCAACCACACCCTTGGGCTCCCCTTGTTGAGAATGGTCCTGGAACATCTCCCCAGGGACCTTGACAGTGGGCTGAGGGGAAGGAGGGACTTCCCTCTTTGCTACAGACAGACAGCCAACGAGCGAGAACTCCTCTATTACCTTCTCGGCCCCTTTGCCGTGTTTTCTTAAGAGGGTGCCCTGTAGAAACAACATCACAAACGTTTGATCAATGCGCGGTGGGGAACAGGCGTGCCTTAGCGTGGGAGACAGTTGCAAGGGGAGGGGGCAACAGAAGGTGGACAGGTAGAAGGTGGGGAGGGAAGAAGGCAAGACATAACGTTCATCGCTCCTTAGAGGAGGCAGGATGGAGCTAAACCAATGTTTTGGGTCCTCCAAGATCCCTCCCACACACACAATCTGAAGATAGATTTGAATTAGAATCAACAGGGGAGAGAACTCCAGTTTAGCCCACCTAGGTTTGCCATGCTGGAGAAGGAGGAGACTACGGACAGCTGGACAGATCTTACATAGCTTGGAGAACACCACGAAGGCATGTATATCGATCCCAATAGCTCCAGTCACCAATAATGATCAATGGTGGAGATTTCAAAATCTCTGGAGGGGATGGCTTTGGTTTGTGTGCCATCCTGGCTGGGTGTCTAGTGCAGCCCTCTTTCCACTCAGTAGCGAATTGGCAAAAGAAAAATCACATCTTGCATCTAGAGTGGTGGCCCTCCATCTTGGGTCTCCAGATGTTAGGTATCCTCCAGCTTCCAGTCCTTGAGGCCGTGGAATGGAATGCCGACCATCGGTGGTTCAGTTGGATTTCCTACCCACCTGCTCATCCTCATACTTGGATATAGGGTCACCCTGTGACCCCCTGATTCACTTGGATGGGTGCATTGGCCCCCAAATCAAGGGGTGAGCCACCCCCGGTAGAAGACACAGGACCTGGAGTTCCAATCTCTTGACCAGGATCATAAACACTGAGAAACAGCCCTGAAGGACCCATTTTCCAAGTCGAAGCTCCAAACTTGGAGGAGATGGTGGTCAGCGATGGTGATGGGGTAGCCCGTCTGATGAAAGACCCTCCCGCGAAGTCCCTCCATCCATAGTCCTCCCAACTTCGTACCCTTTTGGGAATCTCTCCTCCCTCCACCCTAGGGAGCGAACCCAAGATAAAAAAAAGACCGGACAGCCACAAGAGGAGAAGAACGGGTCACAGAACGGGGGAAAGGTGGGGGGCTTCCAACGAAGGGGGCGGCGGGAGCAGGTGGATAGAGAAGGCAACGCGGGAAGAAGGGCAGAGTTGCAGCCAACCACAGGACGACAGAAAACCAGCTCAATTATTTGGGGTCAGGAGCAGTCACCAGACGCGAGGCAGACGGAGAGGAAGAGAGAGAGAGAGACGGACAAGACAGACACAGAAGTCCTCCTGTACTTACAATCATCTGCCAAGGCCCACGGTGCACAGAAATTAGAAAGAACAACCAGGATGTGAGTAGCGCATCACCATTTCCGCTTCCCTTTCCACCCGACAACAAAAATCTCCAAATACACAGGCCCTTGGAAGTCGGGCAGGACACGCCGCTTTTGACACACTACCCTGCTGGTTTCTGAACACCGACCAACTTTTCTGCCCCTCCGAAGACTTGAGTGGATTTAAAAAAGATGTCACTCAGAATGGAGTTCAGAGTTTTGATACATTCGTAGAAAGCTTCGTATGGGATTCGTGTGCGATTGAACATTTGCACCAAAGGGGATCTGTTCAAACAAATACTAATTTTCTTGAATTCGATTCAATACGAATCAAATACAAAACAAAACAAAAAGGTTTGTGCACGTCCCTAGTTTAGAGTTTGCTCTCCAAAGGGCCTTTTCCTGACCATCAAAGGTCAGAAGAGGCTCAGGGTGGGCTGAACTGGTTCAGTTAGATCAGAGGAAACCAGGGTGTTTGAATGTGAAACCAAACTCCCTTGTCTGAGCTGAACCAAATCCAGTCCGAATCAAACCCAAACCAAGGGCCGTTCGGCTTGGTTCGAACTGAATCACTACATTTTAGTTTGTGGATATCTCTAGCATAGATAGCACTTGCTTTTAAAACAACAACAACAACAGGGTCCTGGTTTGCTACTTGTGCAGATGTACTAGGAGGGCATTCTCAGCAACCCTTTGGCAACCTCTTTGTTGATTTAGGGTGTTTTTCCACTGTCACTAAAAGTACCCATTAAGTACCCATTAATGGGTACATAATGGCCTTTTTGTACCCATTAATGGATACTTAATGGGTACATCTAGTGACAGTGGAAAAACAGCCTAAATTTCATCCGAATTGCTTGCAGACGAGAAAAAAAAGGGTAGAACCACCATGCAATTAAAGTGAAATAAAAAAGAATTAATGGTATTAGAAGAACCTGTTCTAGGCAGTTGAGTGCAAGTGAAATGGAATAGATTAAATGGTGATATTTCCCCCTTTCAGTCTTTGTAAAGCCTACAAATGTCTTCTTACCACCCAAGATTTTGAGGCTCACAATATATTCCAGATTTTCTTTTTACAAAACACACATTTGTGCACCTCTCTAGTTGATAATTCATCCAGCTCACATATATTTATTGAAAATACTCTATCCTTCCCTGTGTATTTGCCTCTGTTGATAAAATTACATTACACAGAGCATATGCTGATAAGCTAGAGACATTGGGAATTAGAACCCCCCCAAAAATCCATTATTCCTCCCATCTTTAAGCAAAAGAAGAAAAAATGTTGCTCTCAAACGCTGTAGAAATCGAATTGAATGTCAAAAATTGCATTTGCACACACCGCTAGTCCAAACGGAGGGTGGAAAGTCCACGAATAAAATGGATAGAAATGAAAAAAGGTGAGCAGTCAGACTCAGAACTGAAGATGGGCTGTATAAAAAAAATCACTGTTTTGCAAGACTAAATATCTAAAGGAATGCCTTATTCCATATAAATCTGCCTGTGCCTTAAGATCTGGTTGTCCCACCACCTTCAGTAGGAAAAGGGGTGGGCACCCGGCAGAGGGCCTTCTCAGTGGTGGCCCCCAGGCTATGGAATAGTTTCCTCCTTGAGGTGTATCAAGCTCCTTCGCTGTGTATATTCAGGAAGGTGCTGAGGACGCACCTCTTTGCCCTGGCCTTTAAGGCGCAGGGGGTCAATATGGTGGAGAAGAGACCTATCTCCATCAGGAGGCAAGTTCTCCTGGACTTTTAACAACCTGAGACCTAGGAACTTTAGGATGCTGTTGGTGAGCATTTAGAGATGGCAATGTTTGTATGCCCGGACTGATGGGACGAGGCGGAGAAACCTTTGCCAAAGACTCACCGTCTGATCGGTCAGCGGCGGGAGGACGATCGTTTTCTCCATGGTGTTCATGACCAGCTTCCAAAGTTCCTTCAGCACTCGTTTCAGGACTGTCTTCTCGCAGATTTTGGCAAAGAGGGTGAGGCTAGGTAAGACAAGGAGGTCAAATGAATCGACGGTCCACAAGGGGAAGAGACTAAGGATGTGCACAAATGTGGGGGGGGGGGTTGGTGGTGGTGGTGGGTTCATTCATACTGAATCCATATTTGTTTGAATAAATGTGGCAGAGTTTGAATTCGATATGAATTTTCAATACGAACTTGAATGAATGTTTGATACGAATCACATATGAATCTCCTACATATCTGGATCAGATCTACCCTGAATCCACTCTGAATCCAATTTCAATCCATTCTGAATCCACTCTGGTTTTGCCGCAGGTGTGGACGGCACAGCTGCGTTCCCACCGCCCCCAGTTCACGGATGTAACGAAGCTTCGTACGAATGTTCCGGAACTATCGATACAAATTCGAACGAATATTTTATTCAAATCCGAATGTCTGAATTGTTACAAATTTTCGTGCACATCCCTAAAAGAGACTCATCCTTGTAACATCACCCTGGGATCTTCCTAGGTGGAGGAAGAACTAATGAAGGCCGATCAATCGATTGACCAATTCATCGATCAGCTTCACGACAGCCCTGTGAGGTGGTTAGGAAACTTCTCACAGACGATGCTGCTGCTGACCCCTCACTTGCTGATCTCATCCTTTCTTCTTTTATTCCTCCTCCCCCCCCCAAACAGAAACAGCCTATTCCTTGGGCTCTTGGTGCCGCCACTTTTCAGACCCTGCACTCACTTGCTGTCCAGAAGGTCCATGATCGGCTGCAACACATTGTCAGCGTCTTGGGCGACACTGCTGCAGGCGCTGGCCGGAACATTTCCTGTCCCCTTAACTTGGCTCAGTATGTCCCCCATTTGCTTAACACACTCCTCGATGTGCGGCTGGAAGCTGGAAAGCAGGAGGAAAAGGGTGAGAGGCGTGAGCAGGTGTGTTCTGCACCTAAAACCTCAGGTCTGGGAAGATCTGACTGCAAGATCAGACAAAGGGCAACCAGAATGATTCAGGGGCTGGAAGAAAATCCTTTACGAAATCAGGCTGCAATGTCTGGACCTCTTCAGCCTGGAAAGACGGAGTTTAAGAGAGGACTGGATTGAAGGACATAAAATCATGCAGGATATAGAAAAAGTGAACATAAGAACCTCAGAGGAGCCCTGCTGGATCAGGCCACAGCCCATCTAGTCCATCATCCCATCTCACACAGTGGACCACCAATTCCCCATGGGCATCTCCAGCAGAGACAAGGGCAAACCTTCTCCTGCTCTCAGATCCCAGCAAATGGCCTTAGAGGCCTCCTGCTTGTCCCCCAGCCTGAAAGATCTACTTAGGTATCCATTTAGTAGCCATTGATCCACCTGTCCTCCATGAACTTGTCCAACCCTTCCTTAAAGCCATCCAGGCTGGTTGCCATCACCACCTCTTATGGCAACCAATTCCATAGACTGATGACCCTCTGGGTGGAGAAATCCTTCCACTTGTCTGATTCGACTCTCCTGCCCATCAGCTTCATAGATGCCCCCTGGTTCTAGGGTTGTGTGACAGAGAAAATAAATTTTCTCTGTCCACATTTTTTATGCTGTGCATGATTTTATCTACTTCAATCAGTGGTTTTAAGGAAGGGTTGAACAAGTTCATGGATGACAGATGTATCAAGGGCCACTAGAATGGATGTCTAAGTACATCTTTCAGGCTGGGGGGACTAGCAGGAGGCCTCTAAGGCCATTTGCTGGGGTTTGAGAGCAGGAGGCTTTTATGCAGCTTTCTTGGCTGAGATACAGAAGTGGTTTGCTGGTGCCTACTTCCATGGAGAGGCTGGGCATCAAACCAGCAACCCTCTGCCTTTGAGGGCGTCTGCTCTATCACTGAGCTACAGCCGCCTCCATTGTACCTGGTCGCAAAGACGCGGCTTAGCTCGTCTAAGACGTTGTTGAGTTTGACCTGCAGCTCCTTGAGAATGTCACTGGCTTCTGTATCCAGCTGGGAGGAGAGAAGGAAGCGTGTTAAGAGCACAGGGAGGCAGGGCTGGGTTGATACTAGGGGGGTGCAGGAATGCATTGTTTGCATTCGAATTCAAGTCGATTCAAAAATTCAATTTTATTCTATTCAAAATATGGATTTTTGAAAATCCGATTCGAATCTGGATTATCCGAATCCTGATTTTCAAAAATTCAATTCGAACTAAAAAATACAAGTGTCGGCAACATTCGTAACAGATTTTCAAATTTGCGCGCATTGCGTTTGCATTGTGTTTGCATCCTGTATTATAAGCGCAAATAAACATGATATCTGGATGCAATATATGACCTTCTATTCAGCTGAATTATTTGAAAATCCATATCTGAAATCTGTTTGAATGTGAAAATTCGGATTTTCAAAAATCTGATTCGAATGTTGATATTTGTCGAATTTGAGTTGGATTTTTGAATTTTTGAATATCCATGTGCATCCCTAGTTGATACTCTGCCTCATGATGGTGCTGCCCCCCCTCCAAAAAAAACCTGGTTTCAAAACTGCAGACCTCTTTCCCACCCATGGCTTCAAACATCTTCTCCAACTGGACCCGTAGCTGCTGGATATTATTCATCAAGATGCAGGGCTGCAGGATGGAAGAAAAGACGATCAGTTACAAAGAATCCTAAACACATACTCCCTAATTCCACAGCTTTATCTGCCCCTGGTCATCTTGAGGTGGAGATAAATAGAACTGGAAACCTAGGGGTTAAATTGGCGGCCCACATTTTACATTGGATAAGTTAATCAAAGCCTTTCCCCTATTCTAACTTCACATTGGTGTGGGAAAAGGAGACACAAAAATAAGTATTTTATCCAAGAAAAGCATTGTATTTTTAAAATATACATACATATACACACACAGTGCAATTCAGGAATTTCTTACAGTCTTAATTAAGCCATTTGTTAAAAGAATAAGGAGTATAATAAGAGACATGGAAGGGAATATATTACCACTTTTTCCTTCTCCTTGGAGCAGTAAGAAGCAAAGTCCTTAGAAATTATTTCGGCATACTGTAAGAGGACGTTGCTGATAGTCTGAAAAGCAAAAAGAGACACTGATAGGAGATACAGCAAGGCTTGCCCGAAGAAACTCTGGATCTATGCACAAAGGAACATCACACGTTCAGTGCGCCACTGAACTGGGACCACAGGAAACACAAATTGGTCACAGGCAGGAAACTGGTTTGCTTTAATCGAATGTTCTCCCATTCAAATGGTTGCAGGTTTGTTCAATGCAAGCATTTTTGGACACATGTTCTATACTTTGTACTTCTAAACCAGCTCGGGATCACTCAGATCGCTTCATAGAAGAGGGTGGAATCAAACCCATTATTCCCAGATAATCCACTCGTAAGTCAGCTTTGGATCCACTTGAGACCCACTTCCCCAGGTTCCTGAATGTGACAAAGCTTCGTGCAAATGTTCCGAAGAATTCAATTTGTATTCAGACGTCTATCGTGGACTGTGCCAATAGTCAATCCGAATTCAAATGTCTGAATCTGGACAAATTCACATGAATTTCGAACGCGACGAATATTCACGCGCGTCATGAAAGTCCCCAGAAACGCCTTTGGGGTCTGAGGTCCCGTGGCGGCGAGGGGAACAACGCAGTTACTTGCCTTGGCGAAACGGCGCATATAGTGGCCGACAATTTGAGGATCGGGACACTCCAGCTTCTTGATGATCTCGAAGCTCTGGTTCAGCTGGGAGAAGACGTCGACGACGGAGCAGGAGAAGAGGGCATGCTCCGACGTTTGTTGGAACTGCACAGAAAGGAAGAAATGCAATTCAAACGTTGAGGCACAACGACCCATCCTAAACTGCTTCTTTCTTCTACTTTGAAATATTGAACAACAACCACACACGCAAACCATACAAATCATAAAGAACATACAGACAAAATAAAAGAAAAACACCCTTATCTAAGTGCCCCCTTCTACTTGGTCAACTGTACACTATTTTTTTTTTAAGAAATTTTAATTTAGGGCTTAAAACACCATCCTTATGTTAGCCTAATATCCTGAATCTGGGAAAGATCTCCTGTTCAGTTCTTCAATACATAGGTTCTAGGTCAGTCTAAATTGTTGAATGTTATCAATTCCCTCCAATAGTTTCTAAAAGACTATCATCTCTTCCTCTTCTTGCAAATTTGCCAAAAAATACATGTTATGAAACAAATTTCCCATACCCCATCCTTTTTGTCTCTCTCTAATGCTCCGTGGAGGAAATCCCGCGAGACTTCTTCATTTTCGTCCAGCCACTGGATCACAAAGGGCTCAAACCACCTGAAAAGTCATTTTATACATTTATTTATTCATTGAAACGCATTTATCTACTGCTTCTTTCTTTTATTTTGTTTAAACCCGAAGCTGTTTACAAAATAAACTTAAGAACAAGGTTAAGAACCATTGACCCCACCCCCAAGGACTAAGTTTTTCTGTCTATTAGAGATGTGCCTGAATATTCATGCTGTTGACTCTTTGTATGAATTTGTACAAATAATGACAAATTCATGGACATTTGTAGACCCTGTTTGTCCGTGAATTGGGTTTATTTAGCATTCGTCAAAGCTTTGTTTGAGGTTTGAGCAAGGCTGGATCCCCCCGTGGCCTCCCGTGCCCCCCGCATCCCCTTCTCCCCGTGTGGTCTCCCGTCCCCCTGCGACCTCCCATCCCCCCTGCAGCCTCCCATTGCCCCCTGTGGCCTCCCATTCCCCCATGGCCTCCCATCCCCCCATGACCTCCCATCCCCCCAGCCTCCCATCCCCCCTTATCTTTGGTCATGCCACCACTGCTACCATGCACTCCCATTGTACGCACAAGTAGGCCTTCCAGTCCTGTGCACGCAACTGCCACCCCCATCACGCAATCCCCGGATGGGGAGCTGTGCGCGCAAACCTGGAAGTGCCATTTTGGCACCCAAAGGGCACTGAAATGATGGTGGACGACGTGACCACATACCCCATTCCACTACCTTACCTTTATGGAGGCCACAGTTGCATCTCTGGGTCATTTCATCCAAATATTCATGCAGGAAGCTGACTCCCCCCATTCATAGTGTGTGTGGGATTTGGCTAACATTCAATATTCGTACAAATTCAGCTAAATTTAGACATGTGAATTCGAAGCGAACGTTTCGATACATTCGTATGAAACTTTGTATGGGATTCATATGGGCTTGAAAGTTCGTATTGAATTTGAATTCTACCACATTCAAAGGGGATCTTTTTTGAATAAATAGGAATTTTCTTGCATTCAATACTAATCAAATTAAAAAAAAATTGTGGCCATCCCTCGCATCGAATCAAATGTGGGAAATTGGCATCCCTTCTGTCTACCCCAGATGACCCAGATATTAGCAATAGGCAACTTACGCAGGATATTCGGGTACGCGGCTCTTGAAGGAAGGGAGGTCTGTGACGTATTCATTATAAAGCCATTTCACCTTAAAATGCAGGTTCATGTAATCTGCACTTTTGCATAGCCGATGTTTATCATGTTCTGTAGGGAGAGAAAGAGAGACATTCGGAAGGCATTTTTGTGCGTGTCTGGGAAAGGGGCACTTATTCTTAAAAAGCCCTGTATGATCGCAGCTAGTGCTGAACAATGCCTGTTGGCCATGTCCTGACTTACCTTCCATTGCATATTTCATATCCTGAGCAAAAAGGTTCCACATCACTTCAGCGCTGATCTTCCCCACGTTCAGCTCTTGAGGGAACCTGGTAAGGGGACAGATGCTTACATACTTCCCACACTGACTGGGTTTCGAAGCCACCTCGAGCTCCTGGTTCCTGCTTGAGGTGCCCAGAAGCAATTGGTGAGCCACTATGTGAGATGGGATGCTGAACTAGATGGGCTATAGTCTCATCTTAGCAGGGCTCCTATTCTATTCTTCTAACATCTCTCTTCCAAGGTTGGCAAATTTAGCAAAGTGGCCAAGGTCTCCAGAAGGTCCTCCTCATTTGTTTCCCACTGTGATTCGGGCTTGTTCATTTCTGGTACTTACTGGTTGAGGCAAGGGGTGTAGGAATTCTTATCTTCCTCAATGATTGAGACGATCAAGGTGATGAGTTTGGACCAGAAGTCTAAGTTCTTGATGCTTGGGCCTTGTTCTTCAGGTGGAACCTGGCCCTTCTTGGTCTGGAAGAAAGTAGGAGTTACAAAACCAAGGAGATTACCAGATAAGAGCCTGACATTTCCAACCACAAGAGCAGCTGACCACCAGTTCTCTGCATGTTTACCGTGCAGGGACCAGCTGGACAAATGGGGGTGGGGGATGAGGATAAACCCAAAGCTGCAATTCAACAACAACCCCTCACCGGGTCGCTCTGGTACTCGCGGCTGTAGAGTTCATGGCAGTTGTTGAAGATGTATTCGTAGGTGGAGTTGAGGCATGCCTTCACACAGTCCTTCACCACCTGGCTGGCTCGTGGGGGGCTCTGCAATTCCTGGACCTGTAGGAGAGGAGGCAGGGCAAAGGGCAGCCACTCTGGTCACCCAACGGACAGGAGGCCAAAGCATCGAAGGACATGTCCACCACATTTCCCCCATCAGAACCTCCATTCCAGTCCTCGTGTGTCAATGGCTATTAGAAGGCATGCCTGGGTACCGCGTCCTGGTTGGGGGGGACAGGCGGGAGGCCTCCAAGGGCCATTTGCAGGGAGTTGAGAGCAGGGGAAGGTTTCGCCTTCATCTTCTGCTTGAGGCGCCCAGAAGCAACTGGTGGGCCGCTGTGTGAGGCGGGATGCTGGACTAGATGGGCTGTGGCCTCATCCAGCAGGGCTCCTCTTAGGTCCTTATGGACTGGATGGGCTGTGGCCTCATCCAGCAGGGCTCCTCTTAGGTTCTTATGGATTGGATGGGCTGTGGCCTGATCCAGCAGGGCTCCTCTGAGGTTCTTATGGACTGGATGGGCTGTGGCCTGATCCAGCAGGGCTCCTCTGAGGTTCTTATGGACTGGATGGGCTGTGGCCTGATCCAGCAGGGCTCCTCTGAGGTTCTTATGAACTAGATGGGCTGTGGCCTGATCCAGCAGGGCTCCTCTGGGGTTCTTATGGACTGGATGGGCTGTGGCCTGATCCAGCAGGGCTCCTCTTAGGTTCTTAAGGAATAGATGGGCTGTGGCCTGATCCAGTAGGGCTTCTCTTAGGTTCTTATGGACTGGATGGGCTGTGGCCTCATCCAGCAGAGCTCCTCTGATGTTCTTATGGACTGGATGGGCTGTGGCCTGATCCAGCAGGGCTCCTCTTTGGGTCTTATGTTCCAATAGCTTATCACTTGACACCCCATTTACTGTGACCCATTTCGGCTGCCTCCTGAGTTCACTCGTGTCCCGGTATCCCCCAGCATGCCATGCAGAGGAAGGGTGGGCCGTGACAACCCATCTTACCTTCATCCGGAAAAAGGTGATGCTGGTGAGGAGGTCCACCGTCGACTTGAGGTCTTGCAATCTCTCAGGGCTGCTGGCGGGGAAGTTATTCTGCCGGTGGGATGAAACAGACCGTCATTTTGCAAATTTGACGGACTTGGACCATCTTTGAAACTGGGGTTCCTTGCAGCGGAGCTCGACGGCACTATCAAAACGTCCTTCAGAATCCTCCCCTCCTCCTCGTACCTTGTTATTTGTTACCAGGGATTTGCATAAATATTCGCAACATTCGTTATTTGTACGAATTTGGATGAATTCGAATATTTGTGTACTAGGGGTGTGCCCAGATGCAATTTTGAAAATTGCATGCTTGCACAACCCTAGTGTACAAATGTTCAAATTTGTCTGAATTCGTAGCCAATTGAATATTCAAAAGTCTGAATTCGTACAAATAAAGAAAAACAAATGTCTGGACCTTTGAACCGATACGAATGCATTTCTACCCCAACTTTCTCACCTATTTATGGGGATTCAAAGCGGCTGACAAACCTTCTGTTCTTCTCCCCACCACAGACACCCTGTGAGGTAGGCGGGACTGTGAGAGCTCAGAAAGAGAGCTGTGACTAGCCCAAGGTCACCCAGCTGGTTTCATGGAGGAGGGCGGAATCGAACCAGGTATTCCCAGGTAAGAGTCCGACTCCCTAACCACTAGACCAAAACAAACAAACAAACACGTTACCCGGTACATTGACAGGTCAATCCGGAGGGAGTTGTGCAACTGATCCAGCAGTTTCACGAAGCGTTCTTTCTGCGGAAGGAAACCAGCCCCGAAAGCAGGTAAATGAAGTTAAAGAAGAGAAGCTCCTCGCCCCTCCCTCCCAGAGTCTCAAGGCATGCGGACACCACCCACCCAACCAACCTTTTGCCCATTTGTTCCAGACCTATCAGAAGCCTGCTAAGTTTTGAACTAACTGCGCACCCCTCGCAGGCAGGGAACTAACTCTGCACAGCAAACCGTCGCTACTAGACTTCTCCCTGCCTGCCAGCCCCAAAGGAAGGCCTGAGCTTAAATATTGGACAGTTTATTTTCGTCTGAACCTCAGGCCAGGGGTGTTTTAAACCCCATTGATCTTCTCTACTTCCCCAGATCACTTTTCTCTTGCTGTGGGGCTGGAGGGCGCTTTTTGGGTCAGGGTAGCTGAATCCTCGCAGAATACTTTGCAGGGCAAAGGGAGAACTCTTGACAGACTATGCAGGACATAACACACATTTATAGGGCTTGCAAGCACAAAACAAAACAAAACAAAACCCTGCCTTCACAAACTTTAGAGCATCTCCAGAGGGTGCCACCACGGAGAAGCCCCTGCTGTAGAGATCTTACAGGTTTATAGTTCAAAAGACCGTCTGTAGCTTGGGGGGACCATTTGGTGAAGAGCAGGATATAAATTTATAAAATAAATAACATATGTGTCGTGCGCACACACAGATAAGCACATATATTGGGAATATTTAACTATGAGCATAAAAAGTAATATGTGGACATCAAGGGGGTCAGCTCTCCAGATACCTGGAGTGAGTAGAAGAAAAGGGTTTTCACCAGGTACCTATTAAGGCAGGGCTGGCCCAGTTTTTAACTCTGTGCAGATATTTGAAATAATAAACCAACCAATAAATATTGGGGGCAGTACCAGGTAGATCTCTCAGGAGGCAGCTTCAGAGCATGGTGCCACCACCAAAGAGGCCCTTTCTCTTATGGAACCCACTTTACTTTAGTGGCACGGGGACAAAGTGGCAGAGATGTACAATGAAGAAGAGCTGGCTTTTCTACCTTGCTTTTCTCACCCATTTAAGGGGACTCAAAGCGGCTGACAAAACTTCTGTTCTTCTCTCCACCACAGACACCCTGTGAGGGAGGTGGGGCTGTGAGAGCTCAGAGGAGAGCTGTGACTAGCCCAAGGTCACCCAGCTGGCTTTGTGGAGGAGGGCGGAATCGAACCCAGTATCCCCAGGTAAGAGTCTGACTTCTTACCCACTAGACCGAACTGGCTCAAGGAGTAGAAATCTATAAGGCCCCGCTGCTCTTATAG
Source organism: Aspidoscelis tigris stejnegeri (assembly GCA_023333525.1). NCBI lineage: Eukaryota > Metazoa > Chordata > Lepidosauria > Squamata > Teiidae > Aspidoscelis > Aspidoscelis tigris. Next base: position 14,387,247 of record JALMGA010000014.1, on the reverse strand, counting down.
TTACTTAAACTTTCCAGCTGCTTCTCAGGGCTACATCAGAGTAAATCTATTTAGGTTTGCCCAAGGTGTCTGCTTCTAGGGGGTATTGCGACCTGAAACGTAGTGGCTGGGTTCAAGTCAAGCTACCCTTGGTTCGGTTCGGTTCGGTTCCAAGTGTTTGCTTTCTTTCCCCAAACAGGCTGGTTCAGCCTGCACGCAAACCATGGGGAACCCTCTCTGCAAACCAGGTCGGTTCGCTGTGGGTCCGCTTGGTTTGTGAGACCACCGCAGGGTGGTTTGGTCCCCGCGCAAACCGTGCCTCTGAACCGGTTCGACGCACGCATCTCTGCCTGCTCCGAACAGCCCAGGGCTCCTTCCGCTGTTCTGGGCTCTGCAATTTAGTTGGCAAGCACCCACCTCTCTGCCTCCCTCCGCCACCCCTCCCTTCCCCTCCCCTCCCCTCCCCACCCATCCCCCCAAGCTGAGCCCTCCCCCCATTTCCTCGCTGGCCCCCCGAACCCTAAAGCACATGAGACAACGAGAAGCATTTGTTGCAACACACGAACACAGAGGCTCATCCCACTCAATTTTAGCCTCCTTAGCGCGACTTAAGCACCGCCAATGGCACACAGAGGGTTAAAGCGACAGTCGGCTTTTTTGGGGTGAGTAGGAAAAGCGCCCCCAATTTTAGACTCTCTGAGAGGGAAAAAAAGAAGAAGAAGAAAACAAGATTTGTACAAAGCCCAGTTACACGCTTTATCAAGACTTTTTCGTTTTAGTTTCTTTTGGTCGTCGTTAAAGAAAAAAATTAAAATTATTATTATTAATTTAATTTTTATTTATTTTATTATTATTATTATTATTATTTTGCATCTGCGATGTTGGAACGAAAGAGGGGGGGGGAAAAAAACCAAGGAAAGAGAAGGACAGTTGCGTAACGAAGCCTTTAACACATTCTTAAAACCGCGGGAAAAGAGCTGTATACAAAAGCGCATTCAAGAGCTGGTTCACTTCCACACACACACACGCGTCGCCCCCAGACCAGACCCAAAATGGGGCACTCTCTGCTGTCTTTTCCCTTTTCATTTTTGGCTATCAGTTGCCATTCCGGGCCCCGAAATGGCCACCAGCTCCCGTCAATGCCTGCAAATCGGACATCTGAATTCCGGACATCTGGGCGGGCAGGCGGGCGGGCGGGTGGCAAGAATCGGTTTTGGTTTGTTTGTTTACGGCACAAGGAAAAGAAAATATCATTAAAGTAGAGAGACAAGAGTCTATTGAATTGTCCAGACTCAAGATCAGTGCCTTCTGGGCAAGGAGCAGAGAAACTGGCATGAGAAACAACTTCATGGTTGTGGAAGCAGGGACATTAATTTGGCATTTATAAAGGCATGCATGGTGTGGACAAAGAAGATAAGGAGATATCAGAACTAGCAGTCACCCGATGAAGTGGAATCTTGGATTTCTGCCTGCTCTGTGCTGTTAAATGGCTACTAGAATGGATGCCCAGGTGCCACCTCCAGGTTGGAGATGCTGGCAGGAGGCCTCTGAAGGCCATTTTGCAGGGCGCAGAGAGCAGGTGAAGGTTTTGCCTTCTTCTCCTGCTTGGGATGCCCAGAAGCAACTGGTGGGCCACTGTGGGAGACAGGATTCTGGATTAGATGGGGTGAGTAAGAAATGGGAGGCTGGACTAGGTACACCTTTCCCTGGTCCCTGGTGCCTTCCTTAAGGAAGGATGCTCCAAGAGAGGTCTTCCTAGCTGAGCTGGACCAGAAAGTACGACTTGGTCACGTGTGTTGGCTATGTGCAGAAATGTGCTCACCCCTGAGCATGGGAAAAGATTGTCCTGAGAAAGTGATCTTGAGAGTGCCACACCCTTGACCCTGCCGTGGTCCATACATACAACACAGACCATCACCCTTTGGAAGCCTTCCTGGTTTCAGATTCGGTTATATTCCTTTCTCTTTCCCTCATCTCCTATCATTTTTGAGCTTTTGAGGTGCCTTGCGTGCTCCCAGAACATCCAACATTTGGGTGGGCGAGTACTTGGATTGGAGACCACCAGGAGATCTATTTCTATCCCACCCTTTACCTGAAGGTCTTGGGGTGGGTGACATTTAAAACCAGATGTATACGAAAACAACAGCAGTATATATTATCTGTAATGTGTGGAAGAGACAGTATACCTGTATTCCCATTTAACCAAAGACCAGGGCAAAGAGGTGTGTCTTCACTGCCCTCCTAAACGTATATAGTGAAGAGGCCTGACACACCTCAAGGGGGAGGCTGTTCCATACCCTAAGGGGCCATCACTGAGAAGGCCCTCTCCTGAGTGCCCACCCCTTTTACTACTGATGCTGATGGGACAACCAGGAGGGTCTCCTCTCCAGGTCTTAAGGCACAGGCAGGTCAATACGGGAGGAGAAGAAGAAGAGTTGGCTTCTCTATCCTGCTTTTCTCACCCAATTAAGGGGACTCAAAGTGGCTGACAAAACTGTCATTCTTCTCCCTACCGCAGAACACCCTGTGAGGCCGGTGGTACTGTGAGAGCTCGAAAGAGAGCTGTGGCTAGCCCAAGGTCACCCAGCTGGCTTTTGTGGAGGAGGGAGGAATCAAACCCGGTATTCCCAGGTAAGAGTCCTTCACCCTCCCACTCTTTGGTGCCGTTTTTGGTTCTAATTTTGTCAGGAGGCCGTATGTCTCCGCCATGAATTCCTCACCCAGGAAGCAAAGCGTGGTATAAATGCTCTTCCTGCTCTTAGCAATCAATTATCCTTCCAATCCTTGATGTGTTCTAAAACCGTGAATCCAGGAGGCATCCGCCAGGTCTCAGGTGTTCTTGCCCAGTTATGAAGACCCTAACAAAGAATGCCACTGCATTGGCAGAGCTGACTTTGGCTTTGCCATAATGCCCCTTCCAGCAATTTCTTAACGCTTGTGCAAGGAAAAGAAGAAAAGTTGGCTTTTCTACCTCACTTTTCTCACCCATTTAAGGGCACTCAAAGTGACAGACAAACCCCACCCTTAAGGGGACTCAAGGTGGCTGACAAACCTTCTGTTCTTCTCCCCACAACAGACACCCTGTGAGGCAGGTGGGGCTGTGGGAGGTCAGAAAGAGAGCTGTGACTAGCCCAAGGTCACCCAGTTGGCTTCGTGGAGGAGTGCGGAATCAAACCCGGTATTCCCAGAGAAGAGTCCGGCTCCCTAACCACTAGACCAAACTGGCCAAAGTTTCTCCTCCCAAACCAAGTCCATCCTCCAGCCCTGGGAGGTGGATTCTGCTCCAAGACCTTTTCTTGGGTGAAACATTCTGGGGCTGGAGGAGGAAACAGCTTGTCACTGATCACAAGCAATGGAAGCGCTAGGGAATAACTTTGCAGTGGCGTTCCTGGTTGGGCCCTCTTCTCCGTTCCCATGCAGACCCTCTCCCCCCTCCCCCCAGAATAAGAACACAAAGAGTGTAAAAGTAAGGAATGAGTGTTCTACGCACCATCGGACTTACCCCGAAATTGGAAGCAGCAAACCGATCAGAGGCAGACACATTGGTTGAGGCAGTGGTGTGAGCATAGTAAGCATTGATGTTTGCCAGCAGGGTGCTCATAACTGCAGGCACCCCAGGGCACATATACTTTGAGGAGAGGCAGGCAAAATGCCTGGAGGAGAGAGAAGGAAAGAAAGACAGAAGAAGGGACTCAGGCTCTGGGGACTTTCTCCTTTTTACCACCTCGGAAAATGTCTCTCTCCCTGCTTGATTGTAAGCCCAGAAAAGGGAGCGAACGCAAGAACAGAAACATTAGAGGGGCAATGCTGGATCAGGCCATGGCCCATCTAGTCCATGAGAACCTTAGAGGAGCCCTGCTGGATCAGGCCACAGCCCATCCAGTCCATAAGAACCTCAGAAGAGCCCTCCTGGATCAGGCCACAGCCCATCTAGTCCATAAGAACTTAAGAGGAGCCCTGCTGGATCAGGCCACAGCCCATCCAGTCCATAAGAACCTGAGAGGAGCCCTGCTGGATCAGGCCACAGTGCATCTAGTCCCATCTCCCCCAGTGGCTGCCATCTGGGCACCTCGAGCAGGAGACAAAGGAAAACCTTCACCTGCTCTTGACTCCATGCTAATGGCCTTCAGAGGCCTCCTGCCTGACTCTCTAAACTGGAAATGGTACCTGGCCATCTATCCTGGCAGCCATGGATACACCTGTCCTCCATGAATTAAGAAGGGCCCTGCTGGATGAGGCCACAGCCCATCTAGTCCAGCATCCCATCTCCAACCGTGGGCCACCAATGGCTTCTGGTCATCTCAGGCAGAAGATACGAATGTCAACAACGTTCAAATGTGTCTGTGTGCATCTATACACATCCTGTTTTTATCATGTATGCTCTCAGGTATTTTCCCTCGGGCAAACCTACGTCATGGCCTGATAGATGGACTCCACGCCATATCTCATTGCAAACTCATCCACAATCTCCTGAGCGGTCTCGTCGAAGTAGACTTTCCAGGCGTCGTCGCCCTTGGCGTCCGGGATTTTCACCACACCGTTGTTCTGGATGTCCGTCACGAAATGGAAGAGGTTCTACAATCGGGAGGAAAGCGGAAGGTTAGAAACGTCTCTCCTCCTCCCCGCAAAAGCATGTATGAGCCATCTGGCTCAGGTTTTTCTCTTCCCCCAGCCCAGCTGTTTCTCGGTGTTTTGGACTACAGTTCCCATGAGCCCTTGCCAGCCCGAACTCTTTGAAAGGCAGAGGGAGGAGCATGAAATCTAGGGGTGTGAACGAATGCAGTTTTGGGATTCGGATCTATTTGTATGAAACCTCAGAGGTGATGTCCCCGCAGGTTCGCTGATGGCCCACTGACCTCATGGAGACAGGTATATTGTACGTGGTATGGAGCAACCTTCTCCTCTCCCTTTATCTCCACGCTGATGTGCAACCGGATCGCTCCAGACACGGCAGATTTGTCCGTACGCTTATCTGAAATAATCCAGGAACAAAGGAGGGGAGAGGGGTAGTGGATCAGGCCACAGCCCATCCAGTCCTCAGAAAGCCCTCCTGGATCAGGTGACAGCCCATTGAGTCCATGAGAACCTCAGAGGAGCCCTGCTGGATGAGGCCACTGCCCATCTAGTCCATGAGAACGTCAGAGGAGTCCTGCTGGATCATGCCACAGCCCATCTGGTCCATAAGAACCTAAGAGGAGCCCAGCTGGATCAGGCCACAGCCCATCCGGTCCATAAGAACCTAAGAGGAGCCCTGCTGGATGAGGCCACAGCCCATCTAGTCCATGAGAACCTAAGAGGGCCCTGCTGGATCAGGCCACAGCCCATTGAGTCCATGAGAACCTAAGAGGAGCCCTGCTGGATCAGGCCACAGCCCATCTAGTCCATAAGAACCTCAGAAAGCCCTCCTGGATCAGGCCACAGCCCACTGAGTCCTTGAGAACCTAAGAAGAGCCATGCTGGATCAGGCCACAGCCCTTCCCACACAGTGGCCCACCAGTTGCTTTTCCTTCTGCGATGAACTTACCCAATTTCACAGCCCTGCCATTCCAAACAGCCCTGGTACACCATTTCTGGGCTCCTCCAACCACCCCCACCCAGCCGCACCCTGGGACTTTGGGCGAAGTGCGGTTAGGATGTGCGAGGTCCTAAAGGCACAATGAGGTCAACAGCTCACCTAAGTTGTACCAGACATCCATCTCCCCGCTCAGCGTCCGCACCTCAATGATGGTCTGGCCCAGGAAGTCGTCGGATTCTCTCTTGAAGCGCTGCTTGACCCTTGACTTGATATCATCATCCTCGTCCCAGACGCGGACTTTGATCCGGTCGGAGGAGTTGTGGCATTCACTGGCGTGGGAGGACATTGGTGGGATGGTGGTTGCGGGATGCCGGGAAGGAAGCAGTGTCATAAGTGGGTGGCTTGTGATTCCTCAGGATTCATAGAATCATAGAACCATAGAGTTGGGAGGGACCTCTAGGGTCATCCAGTCCAGCCTCCTGCTGAAATCCGGATTTCCTAAACC